>CM039602.1:9171557-9378490 GCA_022457205.1 Saccharum spontaneum | reverse complement strand
GGGCTTGCAATTAAAGACTTAAGGAGAATGAATATAAGCCTGCTTTGCAAGTGGTGGTGGAAAGCTGAAAATGGAGCTGGAATTTGGCAGGACATTATTAGGAAAAAATATTTAAAGAAGGGTCCAATCGCTTTACTAACCAAAAATCCTAAAAACTCTCTGGTCTGGAATGACCTTCTGAAGGTGAGACAGGTGTATCTAAAAGGTACAACCATCATTGTGGGTAATGGCAAATCTACCAGCTTTTGGCATGATAGGTGGTGTGGTCTTGTCTCCTTAGCAGATAAGTTCCCAGGATTGTATGAGATCAGTGAGGAGCAACATTGTTCTGTAGAGTTCATGAAACTGAAAAATTGGCATCTTTCTTTCAGGAGGTGGTTACATGAGGAACTTCAATGCCAACTTAGAAGGTTATATGACATTTTTGTACCAGTATGGTATTAATTCTGAGAGGGATAGAGCTAGTTGGGATTGGGAGAAATCTGGTTCATTTTCTGTGAAATCAACTTACAAACATTTGTGTGATCATGTCTCTGGCCCCAGTTTTAAGAAGATTTGGAAAGCCAAAATCCCGCTGAAAATCAAGATTTTCATGTGGCTAGTTTCACAGAACGTTATCCTCACTAAAGATAATCTAGTAAAACGCAAATGGAAAGGATCTACTACTTGTGCTTTTTGTAGTGAGAATGAAAATAGTCGGCACTTGTTTTTTGATTGCCCAACAGCTAAGTATATCTGGAGTCTGATTGCTTACTCTCTGGGCGCGGACTGTAGCCCTAACTGTTTGAGTCAATTCTGGTTATGGATTCAGAGGTTTCTCCCTCAGGCACCCAATCTGCATGCTGTTGGATTGGCTGCGGTGTACCGGGCCATTTGGCGAACTAGAAATGCGGTCTGCTTTGAGGGGAAAAGGGTGAAATCTCCTACCGAGATTATTTGTTTGATATGTTCCTTTCTGACATACTGGGCAGGTTTGCTTAAGGTAGAACTAAAGGAGCAGATGATCCAGGGAGCTGAGGTGACGAAGACGACAGCCCTCTTCTTTCATTCTCAAGATCTGAAGACGTGCTCGCAGGAGGATCGTCAGCTGGTGCCATTCGTTGGCTAAAAAGAATAGCGTTCTGCTGTCTCTTTGTTTTGTGGGCATGGTGCCTTGTAAAAAAGGAACGCTCTTGGTTGCGTCGGTCAGGCTAGGTAGCCGTTATGTTCAGTGTGTTTGAAGGATTAGCGCGTTCATGCATGTGGTCCCTGCGTGATCATGTGTGTGAATGTTTCCTGTTCTTGCTTGCGCTGGTACTTGGTTTTGAACTGCTGAACTTTGTAATTTCGTTGCCTTGGAAATGAAATTCGATTTTACCGTTGTGGAATTTTTTTTTGATGGTTTACTGCCGATCTGAATTTTTGAAGACGGGGGCAACGCTTGAGTTCCGTGAGCTGCTCGGGGAGAAATCATCCATCCATATCTGAATTGTCCATCTACCTGGAGGTTTGTTATTTCCTTAGGCTAGGTCCATTAATTCGCCATACATAATATGCTGTGATTTCCTTAGGCTAGGTCTATTAATTCACCATACATCATATTGTTGCTTTTGGGGGTTTGTGTTGCTGATAAGTCCATGGCACAACGAATCATTCCTGCTATTTTCATTTTTTTAATGACGATTCTCCAGGTTCCTTCACATTGTTTCATCTTGATTTAGGTAGCTCTAGCCTCTAGCTTCGCTGTGTGTTATGGTTTCATCAAGTTTGTGGATATAGCGCGTCAAACAAATTTCATAGCTTGTTTGATCTTATAATAGTAACTGCCTGGAATCAGATTATCGTAAACTTTGGTTCTGCATCAAATGAAAAGCAGACTGTATTCTGCATAAATCTTTGTGGTATTACGGTATTTTTCCCCTAGGGATAGGGATGAGGCTGGCTGTCGAAGGGCGTGGCTGCCTAGAGTGGCGCCTGTCGACTGCCCACCAGAGGAAGCGACGGGATCGGATGCGGCCCGACCTGCTCTAGTAGCGGCACCTGGATCCATTGTGCAGGCGAGCGACTACGACGACAAAGGTGCATGGGAGTGCAAAGGACGGAGGAAGATGCAGCTCCGGCGAACTCGCATTGGATCCACAGAACGAAGGCCAAACGCCGCGGTCACGGCGCGTACCTCTGCGCTCCCACGTCGCGTTCTTCACCTCGTCGACCCACCGCGCGTCCTGTGCCTCCTGGGCTGCTGGCTCGCCTCCGTGCCCTTGTTGACGTAATCCTGATGACTCAGCAACTAGAGCCAAGGCAAAGAGGAAGCGTGAGCCTGGTGGATTTGAAAGCATGGCAAGGCGGGAACAACAGTTGCCATGGTGACCACGCTCTGGGTGAGTCTGTATCGAGTCAGTTGCGGTGTGGCAACTTGTATCATGTGTGTTAGCTAAATTCTGTGAGTGAACCGAGTAGTTTAGCTACAGGCTTAAGTAGTGGGTGTGTTGAGGTGTGGTTAGCGCCTGAGAGCACTTTGTAATTCACTTTGTACTCATGTTTGTCAGTGGTGAAAAAGGGCACCGTCACCCGGGAGACCTCTGGGCGGTTGCTACAGTGTTCATCGTGTTCTTGCGTTTCTTCTTCGCAGATCGCTTAATCTGTTGATTGCTTAGGATAGCCACGAGCATAGCCGTGTGATTGTGATCCTCTTTTCCAACATCTGGTATCAGAGCCACTCTCACATGGTTCATTCCACTACAAGTTCATCCATGTCGCTAGAGGATGGTGAAGGGAGTCGGGGAAGCGGCGGTCGCCATCATCAGGTGTTTCCGACGTTGACAGCGTCGAATTACACCAGTTGGAGTATCCGGGTGCAAGCGATCATGGAGGAGCAGGGGTGGTGGGAGGTGGTGGAACCGCCGGAGGGGAGCTCAGCGGCGAGGCAGAC
Organism: Saccharum spontaneum; assembly: GCA_022457205.1. Classification (NCBI taxonomy): domain Eukaryota; kingdom Viridiplantae; phylum Streptophyta; class Magnoliopsida; order Poales; family Poaceae; genus Saccharum; species Saccharum spontaneum. The sequence goes on along the minus strand of CM039602.1, from coordinate 9,375,579 downwards.
GGAGGCAGTTACCGGCAAGGACAAGAAGGTACGGACACATTTGTTTTAGTGTTTGTCAAACGAATTGTTGATGCAAGTGGCGAAGAAGAAGTCAGGGAAGGAAGTGTGGGATTCCCTGAAGGCGCGATTTGTAGGCGCAGAGCATGTGAAGGACGCGCGGCTACAGACCTTGAAAGCTGAGTTTGACGCGCTGAAGATGAAGGATGAAGAAACTGTAGATCAGTTTGCCGGGAAACTGACAGAGATGTCAGTTAGATACGGGAACTTAGGCGGATCGTTGGAGGATTCGGATATGGTGAAGAAGTTGTTCGACACTATGCTCGATCGTTTCCTCAACGTGGTGGCTGGGATTGAGCAGTTTTTTTGATCTAAAAACTTTAGCATTTGATGAGGCGGTGGGTTGATTGAAGGCCTTTGAGGAGCGGACACGGCGGGGAGCCGGCAGTGCGCGCGGTGATGGGGGCCAGTTGCTGCTTACCCAAGCAGAATGGGAGGCGCGACAGAAGAAGTCTGGTGGCGGTGATTCCTCGGGGAGAGGAAAGGTGCAGGACGGTGGTGGCCGAGGTAGAGGGAGAGGCCGTGGCGGTGGAGGCCGTGGTCGTGGAGGACGCGGAGATGCGTCAGGCAAGGAGGGCACTGGCCGAGGCAAGGATAAAAGCCACATCCAGTGTTTCAAGTGCCACAAGTATGGACACTATGCAAATAAGTGTCCAGGTGAGCAGAGGGGAGAAGAGGCGCACCATGCGAGAGCGGAGGTAGTGAAACAGCCGGAGGCACTCATGCTTGCCGTCGTCTTGGAGGAGGTGTGTTCAGGTGAAGTTCGAGGAAAGATCAACCTGACTGAAGCCAAGGTGTTTCCCGAACTGCATCTGACTGGGGATGGTGAGCTGAATGGTGACTGTTGGTATCTTGACAATGGAGCTAGTAATCATATGACGGGAGACTTGAGGAAATTCACTGAGTTGGATGAAGGTGTAACCGGGAAGGTGAGGTTCGGAGACGGTTCTTCGGTGGAGATCAAGGGGAAGGGATCGATACTGTTCAGATGTAAGACAGGCGATCAATGGGTGCTTCCGGGCGTTTACTACATTCCTAAACTCCGGAGCAACTTGATTAGCCTGGGACAGTTGACAGAGAATGGTCATCGAATTGTGATGGACGATGATGACCTGGAAGTACAAGACAAGATCTCTGGGAAGCTGATCATGAAAGTGAGAAGGTCTCTGAACAGACTGTACTGGATAGGACTGAATCCAACAGAGCCAGTGTGTTTTCTGACGAGCGTCAGTGAAGAGGCATGGTTGTGGCATGGACGTTTGGGTCATGTTAACTTCCAATCGCTCAAGCAGATTACCAACAAGGCAATGGTCGGTGGTGTGCCAGTGATTACACATCCAGAACAGGTGTGCCATGCGTGTCTAGCAGGGAAGCAGGCATGAGCTCCATTTCCTCGGTCAACACAATGGCGAGCGGAGAAGCCACTGGAACTGCTACATGTTGATCTGTGCGGGCCCATCACTCCATCAACTGCAGCAGGTAATAAGTACTTTATGCTCATAGTAGATGATTGTACACGGTGGATGACCATGTATATTCTGAAATCAAAAGATCAGGCAGTAGACGCTTTTGTCAGATTTAGAGGAGAAGCAGAAAACACTATTGGGCGTCAGATAAAGACTGTAAGATCAGATAGGGGGGGTGAGTTTTTGTCACATGCTTTCAGAGATGTTTGTGTGAATGCTGGGATAAAAAGGCAGTTTACTGCTCCATATTCTCCACAACAAAACGGTGTTGTAGAAAGGAGGAATAGGACAGTGATGGAAATGGCTAGATCTCTGATGAAGGGCATGGAAGTTCCTGCAAGGTTTTGGGGGGAGGCAGTCAAGCATTCGGTTTATTTGTTAAATCGTTTGCCAACCAAGGCTATGGGTGACTGTACTCCATATGAAGCCTGGAATGGAAGAAAACCACACCTAGGACACCTGAAAGTATTTGGGTGTACAGCAAATGTCAGATCTGCAGGACCACATCTGAGAAAGTTAGCTGACAGGAGTCAGAGAATGATGTACCTTGGTGTAGAAGAGGGCAGTAAGGCTCACAGACTATATGATGCTCGAAACAATAAAATAGCTGTGAGTAGGGATGTGGTATTTGAAGAAAATGTCAAGTTTGAGTGGGGAACTCAGAATGTGACAGACTGCAATGTCGAGTTTCAGGTGTTAGATGAGAATTTGTCTGAGCAGTTAGCTGATGGTACTGGAGATGTACAGAATGGAGACTTGCTGAATGAAGGAATGCCAGGAGCAGCAGGTGATGCTGATATTCATTCACAGGGAAGTACTGGTAGTGGTGGCGGTGTGCCAGATATGCTACAGTCTCCAAGTACACAGACAATGCCTTTGGATAGTCATAGTCATGGTACTGTTGGGAATCAGACAATGGGTGAAACACTTGAACAAAGCCCAAGTGTAGTTGAGCAACCACAGTTTGGCTTCGACATTTCTGGAGCAAGCTCATCTAATTCAGAAGATCAACCTGAAAGACTCAGAAGTCTCAATGATATTTATCAGAATACTGCAGAGGTGGAGTTGATGTATGATTCAGATGGTGAAGCGTTAATGGTAGAAATGGAGGAGCCAACTAGTTATAAAGAGGCAGCGAGTTATGCTGAATGGACTGAAGCCATGAACAAGGAAATTCAGTCAATTGAAAAGAACAAGACCTGGAAGCTGTGTCAACTACCAGTTGGCCATAAACCCATTGGGTTGAAATGGGTGTATAAATTGAAGAAAAACTCAGATGGAGTGGTGACAAAACATAAGGCCAGACTGGTAGCTAAAGGTTATGTTCAGAAAAAGGGGATAGATTTTGATGAGGTCTTTGCCCCTGTTGCCAGACTTGATACAGTGAGATTATTCTTGGCAATGGCTGCCAATAGGGGTTGGTAGGTGCACCATCTTGGTGTTAAATCAGCTTTCTTGCATGGAGAACTTGAAGAGGAAGTGTATGTTTCACAGCCTGAGGGATATGTGGTGGAGGGGAAAGAACAGTATGTTCTAAAGCTAAGTAAGGCCTTGTATGGTCTTAGGCAGGCCCCTAGAGCATGGAATGTAAGGTTGGATAGAAGCCTGAAAAAACTCAAGTTCAGAAGGTGTGCAAGTGAGCAAGCTGTTTACACAAGAGGTGTGGGAAAGAATGCCATCATTCTAGGAGTGTATGTGGATGATTTAATTGTCACTAGAGAGGACCCAGCAGAGATTAAAGAATTCAAGGAGCAAATGACAAAAGAATTTGAAATGTCTGACCTTGGTTTACTGTCATACTATCTTGGAATAGAAGTTGGGCAGTACACAGATTTCATTACAGTGAAACAAACTGGTTATGCAAAGAAAGTGTTGGATCAGTTTGGCATGGGTCAATGTAATGCAACTAAATTTCCTATGGATTCTGGAACTAAGTTGCACAGTGACAAGGGTGGACAACCTGTAAATGCCACTGAATATAGAAGAGTGATTGGGTGCTTGAGGTACTTACTTCATACAAGACCAGATTTGGCCTACTCAGTGGGAATTGCTAGTAGGTTCATGGAGAAACCCACAGTGATGCATATGAATGCAATTAAGCAGATTCTCAGGTATTTGAAAGGTACAGTAGAACTTGGGTTGGTGTACACTCAAGGAGGATCAGAAGAGCTGTTGGTGGGATACTCCGACAGTGATGTGGGTGGTGACTTGGTTGGGAGAAGAAGTACTGCAGGAATGGCATTTTACCTTGGAGAAAGTCTAATCACTTGGTGTTCACAGAAGCAAAAGACTGTTGCATTGTCTTCCTGTGAAGCAGAATTCATGGCAGCCACATATGCAGCAATGCAGGCTCTTTGGTTGAGGAGTCTGTTAGCAGAGATCACTGCAAAAGAGCCCAAGGTGGTGACGCTGTATGTCGACAATAACTCTGCGATAGCTCTGATGAAAAACCCTGTGTTCCATGGAAGAAGCAAACACATTGATATTAAATATCACTTCATCAGAGAGTGCGTGGAGCGTGGGCAGGTTGCAGTGAGAAGGGTAAGCACCGAAGAACAGAAAGCGGATGCATTGACAAAGCCACTACCTGCAGGCAAGCTTGCTGTCATGAGGCATTTGCTTGGAGTTCAGGATCTGAGTGGTCTTCAGGATTAGGGGGGAGATTGTTGACGTAATCCTGATGACTCAGCAACTAGAGCCAAGGCAAAGAGGAAGCGTGAGCCTGGTGGATTTGAAAGCATGGCAAGGCGGGAACAACAGTTGCCATGGTGACCACGCTCTGGGTGAGTCTGTATCGAGTCAGTTGCGGTGTGGCAACTTGTATCGTGTGTGTTAGCTAAATTCTGTGAGTGAACCGAGTATTTTAGCTACAGGCTTAAGTAGTGGGTGTGTTGAGGTGTGGTTAGCGCCTGAGAGCACTTTGTAATTCACTTTGTACTCGTGTTTGTCAGTGGTGAAAAAGGGCACCGTCACCCGGGAGACCTCCGGGCGGTTGCTACAGTGTTCATCGTGTTCTTGCGTTTCTTCTTCGCAGATCGCTTAATCTGTTGATTGCTTAGGATAGCCACGAGCATAGCCGTGTGATTGTGATCCTCTTTTCCAACATCCCTCACTCGCTGGGCGGGGCTTGATTCATGGCCTGATGCCAGGTGAAGTATCTATTCTGCAATTTTCAGTTTACTAGCAGTAGTTTGGTGGGCGTCTTATTGGTGTGTTATTGGGTTTATTATTGATTGCTCTCAGACATATTTTAATCCTTGTTTAATCGCTAGCTTGCTGCTGTAACAGGTGATCGATGTAGTTTCATGGAGTTTGGGTAGCTGAGCGTGGAGGCAATCCTTGTGCAATTCATTCTCATGATGCAGGTGCAGCATGTATTCACAGTTGTCAAATGTTACTACATCGTGCGATAGTGAATTAACTTTCCAGACTAACTAAAGATTAGATCCTTGCTTGTGTGACATATTAAGTATCTCAAGTTATTTATATTAAGTAAATGCTATGCTTCCGGTAGCTTCTTGTATGCCATCGCGTACAAGGCTTTTGCTCTTTGCATGGTTGCATGTTTCAGTGTGAAATTTGTTTATTAAATGCTTGGACCGAGAGGTCTGGTTACTTTGTCAGATTTTTTCTAGCATTATGAGTAATACAAGTGCATTACATGTCTATCAATAGAAACTGAAACTCTGTTGCATCGATAATTAAGTCATGCACAAAAAGACTTTTCTTCAGTCTTACCACATCATGCGACATTTCTGGCAACAATAAAATTGATTATTTCATACTCATTCTTTCATTCTTTGATTCAATCTGCTGCTATGCAAGCTACATTTGTCAGTTAGAAATAGTTGATTTATGTAAAAGGAGGGATGCATTGTTTTGCTGATCATTACCATCCTATATCCAGTAATGTTGCTTGATTCTTTAGCCAGAAACAAAAACATCTGAACATCCAACCAAGTTCTGCATTTGTGGTTGCAAAGGTCATTCTTTAATATAGTTTTTGCGAGGTGGACCAATATTTATGTTAATAGTGCAGGTTATTCCCCTTTTATAAGGTGGACCAATATTTTCGTCCTAGATATAGGCACCTAGTGGATTCACATGTAAGTCAAGATACTGAGTTTGATTTATACATGTTACCTATGCTGGCATTCAGAACGGTATCCCTACATAATTGTTGAAATTTATTTATTTAGGAGACTACACTCTACGATGGAATTGTCTCATGATTCAGAGTCTTTGCTGGGAACAAGCAGTACCTGTCATTATCATGTTCTGTGGGATGTGAACACATTTGCCGCTGATACTGGTTAAAAAATTCAAGCAATTTTTGTTTGCAGGTTGCAGGTAATTTTCAGCAGCTGTGATCCTCTTAATTCCTTTCGAACTATCTTTGAGTGTGGCTGCAATTACTTGGCTAGAGATCAATTTTAAATTTATATTTCTTCAGGAACTGTGCATTCATTGTTGCAACCTGAATGACAATTAATATGGTGACTTAAATTTTCTGGCACAAACAATGGCACCACCTTCATGGAAACTTTATTTTTTACTAACATTCTCCTTTCAACTTGTAATTTGAACTGCAATTTTGTTCCTGTGGTTGGTGGTTGCAGTGACGGCTTGGCAACAGGAAGGATAGCCTATGTCACATTCAAAGACATGCACTCATATGGAAGGAATATACATTTTTTTATATAGGTGGTTATTCACTAGGGCCTTGTTCTAATTGGAGTTTGACACAAAATCTGAGTTCTGATCCACCCTATTATGGACAACTGTCATATATGGCTATAGAAAAATTGTCAGTTCAATATGAATGAACTACATCTCATCAAAGAAATTTCATTTCATTTTTTTGAGCGGAGATGGCATGATGTGCCTTCCTCCGAGGGCCCCTCAGCCATGTCGATGACCTTTGGCATCCACTTTTAGGTGTCGACCGCCATGAGGAGGAGCTCTGGATTGATATCTGGTTGGATGGCATGATGCGCCTTCAGATGCAGATAGGTTTGGAGACCTATCATCATCTCTGGCAAGCCTTCACTTCTAACAACCTATGTTGCAGATGTCTATATGTTATTAGTATTGTATTATATATGTTGTCAGCAACAAGGGTGTTGTTCTCCACTAATACTTGTATCAAAAGAGGTTTATCAAACAACATAAGGTTCTGTTAAAAAAAACTAATGTAGCACACTTTCTTTATGGGCAACGTATCTAGTGCAAACCAACCTCTCTGTGCAACCGTGCAAACTTCTAATCTGGGCCACATGATGTTGATCCAAGGGGGCGCAGGGAGGAGTGGGAGGGGGGATTTGCAAAAGTGTGATTAGGAGCGGGCGGTTAAGCGCAAAATTACCCAATCCCCATACGCCCCTTGGATCAACATCATGTGGATCATATTAGAAGTTTGCACGGTTGCACAGAGAGGTTGGTTTGCACCAGATACGTTGTGATGCCTTTTCCTTTACTTTTTATGTTCCAAATTAAGCAGTTACCAATTCATTTTGTTGGTTGCCCTTGAGACGAAGTATGATATCATGAGCATTTCAGCTCACAACTTCTATTTTTAGACTGCACAGGAAGCTTTGCACAGTTGCAGCATCATTTTGGAGAAATATGGTTCAGACGATTGCAACATTGGAGAATGGAGATCATGCTGGGTTAAATATTTTGAAGCAAGTAAGAAATTAATTACATTTAATGATATCAGTCATTTATTGTTTTCCCTTTTGGGGGCCTCCGATATGCATTTAAATATGACATATCTTTATTTCTGTACTATTGATGTTCAGTAAATCTGAAGGTCTGATGGTGCGGGAAGAGCGGACTCTGGGCTGTGCAAGTACAAGCCTCTCCTGACATGCTTGCATAAGCAAGTGGAGGCAGATCAATAGGCAATGTTTGCAGGGCCATCACGGTGGAGGGAGAGTCGAGGCTGGGATGAGCGCTTGCTCCGAGCAAGTGGAGGCCGATCAATAGGCAATGTTTGCAGGGCCATCACAGTGGAGGGAGAGTTGAGGCTGAGCTAAGCGACGTAAAGTGGAGGAAGAAGGGTGGCATGGCAAGTGGAGGTTAGACCCTATGACAATTTTGATTATATATTTGCTATGAGCTCAACAATATGATAACTCATTTTCAAAAACATATTGTCCTTTAGTTTTTACCGTTGGCACACGGCTATAGCTGCAGTGTAAAACGTTGGGAATTATATTTGTGAAATTATGTTTGTTTCTATATGAAAAGTGTTCATATGAAAATTGTCACATGAATTTGATTGTGTTTTGGGTTTTACCGTAGCGTTTGCATATGCATTCTACCATGGCCTTAGATGGTTAAGGCGAGACGTAACTTTATTATGCCTTGTTATGTATAAGTGTTTTCTGGAATGTATATTGGTCATATACAATTGTGTGAAAGTTGAATTATGAAAAAAATATCGTCGTTTGGATGTTTTCTTGTACATCCCCGAAATGAAGCCGTGACATTAGCACGGCACTATACTAGTAGTAAAATAAGAACCCATAATTCTGTGAGTTTTCCAAGTCGCTCATGTCTACGAGCATGACTGTTATAACAGTTTTACACTCTATAGAGGTTGTACACTTTCACCATGAGCCATAATTTACCCTTTCGCCCGAGGTGATAAGCCTCTTGACCCACTCGGCAAGGTTCACTTTGAATTCTTTCAAAGGTTCGTTTAACAAGTTAGTAGCTGCTAGGTTTCCAATCGGCAAGGGAATATAGAGCCCCTTTCGAATGGCACATTCCGCGCAGGCTATACACATAGGGACAGAGACCACACTATACTCAGCTCGGCAAGCCCCTTTTGCACCCTCTCGGGTAACTACTAATAAGATAGAAAAGGTCCTTCTATTGAACTAAAGCCAGAGCCATGTAGCACTCAGGTTGTACTGTAAGTCCCGAATTTTACTGACAGAAAAGTCCTTAAGATTCCATGTTGCTAAGAAGCAGAGTTTAAACATCATTGCATATGCCATTAGCCAATATTATAGAGATTTCATTGTTAAAGTAGAGCAACTAGCAAGAACTACCCATATGCATAAACCCAGTAGGTAGCAAGGAATAAGTTAATAAAAGTATACTAGGTAAGGTACTTTGGTAACAAGGAGCCTCATGTTATACTTGCCTTAACACTTGCTCAAACTTCCTCATACTTTGCTTCTGGTCATCACCTTCTGATCTTCAGCGCTCACAAGCGGTTCTCATTCCACTCGGAGCAAGTAACATCCATGGGCAAACATAGAAGCAACAAATAAAGCAACTAAGAACAATACACAACACAAGATAAAATGACATAGTAAAAGAGAACTAGCTACTACGGTAACAAGATCACAAGAAACGCCGATAACAAAACTATCGTTAAAAAGAAACTACTATCCGAAGTTTTATATATTATAAAAGAAAGAAAGAAAAGACTAAATGCTTGGTTTATTTTAATTAATTAATACCAAGTGAAGAACATTAATTCAGATCAGTCCCAATATAATTTAATTTAAAAGTCAGGTTGAAACTACTCATATTTTATTTATAAACATCATCACATAATAATTTAATTAAGTTAAACTTTATTTTGCAAAAGAACAAATTAACATGTGAGTACATACATCTATACGAATTCGCTATACATGTTTAAAATAAACAAATTTATAATTTAAAAGCATATTAATGTTAGCAATTACTCATATTAATATTTTTGTACATAACACCGGAGTATAAAACCTATGTTTGCTTTTAATTATAAAACTAGTTGCATGTATATTAGTTAAATTAATATTAAACTATATATATAAAACATGTGTCATGAAAAACTTTACTGCTAACATGTAGGTCACGTCGATACAAATCTAACGCAACTGGAACGAAGCAAAAACAGAATTATAATGAATAAACTATTGCTCTTTTCGTTCAGTGGCAAAATCATAAATAGTTTCCTCTAGTACCTTGTGTACGTCGTACAGAACGTGGAGGCCATGTCGATGGCTGACTGCTGCCGCTGCTGTACTCGCGCGGGAGGAAGGGGAAGGCCTCGGCCAGGGGCTTAGCTGGCCGGACCGGTGACAACGTGGCACGCCAGATACACGTGGGGCCCGTGCCGAAGGCAGCAGGTGGCGGTGGTGGCTGCTATACGAACCGCGCAGAGCTCCAGGCGGTGACATGACGCAAGAGGGACACGGGCGGTGCGCTGGCCAGGGGCCACGGTGGCGCGGCACCGGAGATCGCGCGGGGAGGTCACAGGAGGCCAGTCAACGCGAGCAAGGGCCGGGTTGGCCGGAGACACGATGAGCAGCACAACGTTCATGGAGGTGCTCGTCGGAAAAGTCGCCGGAAACAAAGAAACGATCTGAAATCAGTCATACGGCGATGGATTGATGAAAACAAGGACACCACAGTGTAGAGAACGACGAGAAAAACATCATGGTGGCGGTGGTTGCCGCCGGAACGTGACGGTTTGGCCAAAAAAGCTCGATGGAGAGTTCGCCATAAACATAACTTATCCGAAATTCGGCGCTAGATGTAGCGCGTTAGGAGTGGCGGCTCGGAAAAATGAATTTAGATCTGGAATCAGCGCGGCGATCACAACACCGGCATATATATAGTGTTGGGGTTGGAGGTCAGCAAAAAATGAGATATTTAAATAATTTTGTAAATAAAATAATTTCAGAAAAGTTTAGAATTGGTATTTAGGCCCCGAAAAATACTCCGAAAGTTCCAAAAATTTGGAAAAAATTCTCTGAGATATTTTGGAACATGATAAACTCAAATAAAGTATTTAGAGCTCATGATAAGATAATTCGGAGCATTTCAAAATTAGATTATACTCATAGTGTTGACACCGTTTTTGGCACGTGTCAAAATGATCAGAGTGGGCTAAACGACAGAAGGAAAGTTATTGTATTACGCTGGTAGAAGGGTGCCGATGAAGATCAGCTTGTGAGGATTGTTGCCGATGAATGGTGGTGACCGATGGGAAGGTTGTTGTTTGACTTAGACTCAGAGGCGTTGTTGGCAAGATCGGAGATGTTATTGCCGATGCTGATGAAGGAAGATCTGAAGACTACTGCCGATGAAGCTTGTGATGACGGGAATCATGCCGATGGAGAGGAGATCGATGAAAATTTCATCGCAATTAAGGCGGATAGGGAAGTAGCATTTCCTTTTCTATATTTGTTAGAGCATGATTCATGTAAGAGTCACGTTTTTCCTTAGATATGGACTCGGTATCATAGTCGTGTTTGTTATGTTTCTTTAGATCAGGGTATAAATATAGACTGAGGGACAATGTAAGAAGAATCAATCAATCAATATCAAACCAATTTTACTCCTATTTGCATCTACTTACTTTTCGGTGACTTCGTCAATTTGCATATTTTTCCTTTTACGAGTTCTCAACGATTCGACGAGCTGCATCGCTTCAGTGCAACCTTCGACGATCCTCGAGTTCCGTGTGAGTACCTCTTTGTCATGGCTTCTGGGCGTATCGCTATTGTTGGGACCAAAGTACTCGAGTTATCATCCTTGTCGATTAACAGGTCAAATCGACTAGCACGCTTTGGATATTGGATTGGGTATTAGCCCTTTGTGTTTGTAGATCCACTTTTGCGTCAACACATCTTTTGGCACCCCCGGTGGGACCAATCAACACGATCAATATGTTCAATTCTGAGATCAACACGGGGAACATCATCACGATATTGGAAGAAGATCTTAAGGAAGAGCAGAAGCAGGCTATGGAAAAGGCTATGGAGGATTACAGGTAGCTCTGCCTGAAATCATTTAGCTTGAATAGGAGCGGAGAAGTCATCCGGAAGCAAGATCTGCTGTTGCCTTGGTAGGTTACCTTTGACTCCAATCCTAATAAACTTCAGGAGATGGTTAATTCTACAGTAAATCATGCTTTGATTAACCACTCCAATGTGCTATCCAATACTATTCACAATGCTGTGGTTCGAACTTTTAAAGAGGGACAAGTACAACCACTTTACGTTGGGCCAGCTTATCACCAATCAGAACCGGCATCGGTCAATTCTCCATCGGCTCCCTCAGCCGTTGCGGGTACAGAAGTTACTTCTCCCCCAGTTTCGGCAGGTTTGCCTAATGTTCAATCTACACCGATAAGATCAGGTCTAGTGCTTTCAGGAGGACAAGTTCAGCTCAACACAGATCTATCGGCATTAGCTATGTCAGGGCTTGTGTCTCAGAACAGCCAGATTCTTGTTAATTGGTGGGGATATGGTATGCCTCCGAAGTTGTCTGCCATCATCTCTGGGTTGCCTCAAGTGTTTGACGTAACAGGAAAAGCTCCTATATCATCGGCTGCTCCTGTTTCACCGATGACTTAGGTACCTCAATATGCCACATCAACTACTGTGCAACCAACTTCAGGAGGTTTCCAGGTGCCTTCGTTTCAAGCACCCAATACAAGTTCATCGGCAAGCCTACTGCCGATGCAGCAGAAGGCCCTTACTATGAGTCAACCTGGGGTGTAGTTCATGCCTCAAGCTGGTTATGCTAATTGTTATCCAACAATGTCAGCAAGTTACCAGCCATCGGCAAGCTTTATACCGATGAGTTCTAATAATGGTTGGTCAGTTCAGTTACCTGTTTAGCATGCAGTTCAGCAAAACTATCAAGTTGCAGGAATTCAGCAAGGTCATATGCAAGCTAGTTTTTAGAATCAGGCATCGGCAGCTCAGCCGATGGATCCTTTCCAGCAGGTTAGTGGCCCACAAGTAGCGGCGAATATACCGATTGCTGGAGATCGTGTGCCACAAAGACACGTGAAGGGATATCAGCAGGTACCTCATGTAGAAATTTAGCCAGTTTGTCAGCAGGAGGCTGATGCTTTTTGGGTCGATAAGATAGCAGAAATCATGAGAGATCAGTTTGGGATAAAACCCAAAGTTAATACTTATTCTTATCGGACTCCATACCCTACAGCATATGATTTAATTCCTCTCCCAAATCGGTACAAGGTACCAGATTTCACCAAATTTTCTAGACAAGATGATACATCAACAATGGATCACGTCAATCGCTTCATTATTCAATGTGGAGAGACAGCTAGCAGAGATGAATTAAGAGTTCGATTATTTTCATCATCTTTGCCTGGATCGGCATTCACGTGGTTCATATCATTGCCACCAAATTCTATTATTACTTAGGCTGATCTAGAAAAAACAATTTCATAAGTATTTCTTTGCTAGAATCCATGAAAAGAAGCTTACCGATTTAGTAAAATTAAGGCAATGTAATGATGAATCGGTAGAAAGCTTTGTGCAAAGGCTACGAGATGTAAAGAATAAGTGCTACAGCCTGGTCCTGGATGATCGGCAGCTTGCCGATCTGGCTTTTCAAGGGTTATTGCCACATCTCAAGGACAGGTATGCTTCTCAGCAGTTTGAAAGCCTGGGTCATCTTGTACAAAGGATTTCTGATCAAGACACTAGGGTTTTTTAGACTAAAAAGAATTGGAGCAAAAAGGTATCATTTGTTGATGAGGTAGAAGACTCTGATTCTGATGAAGAACCAGTTATCGGCTTAACTGAGTGGGTTAAGAATAAGAGTCCGATATCTTATCCTTTTGGTCAGAAAGAACCAGAGAAGTTTATCTTTGACATCACCAAAGCCGATAGGATATTTGATCTTTTGCTTTAAGAAGGTCAAATTAAGCTATCACCCAATCATGTGATTCCATCGGCAGAAGAGTTGAAGAAGATCAAGTACTGCAAATGGCACAATGCCACTTCACACAGTACAAATGAGTGCAAGGTGTTCAGGCAGCAGTTGCAATCGGCTATCGAATCTAGGAGAATTAAGTTTGACAACTCCAAGACCCAGAAGCCGATGAAATCGATCAGCAACCTTTCCCAGCAAATATGTTGGATGCCAAGGGTAAGACCAAGGTATTGACATCAGTGGCTGCTGAGAAGAACGCATCAGTGGATCCCCAACATCGGATAACTACCGATGACGCAAAAAGCAAGGGTCTGCTGGGAGAAAGCGGTAGTTCCAAAAAACCTCCTCATCCTGGCATTGTGATTACTCATCGACGTCAATAGGAAGGAAGGCAGCAGGAGGGTTGGCATCGGCATAAGGACCGATATCGACAACAACAAGAAGAGAGACGTCGGGAAGAGTGGCATCGGCATAAAGATCATTGGTGGTGCCCGTTTTTCATCCATTGCTGGGAAGAAGGCATTAAATTGCCAACTGTTGAAAATTGCCCTGAGGGCAATGGTTACTATCGAGCCAATCGGCAAGAAGGAGGTTTCAGCCTAGTAATCAAGGCTTATCTATCAATGAGCCGATCAAAGGCAGAGCATCAATGCATGATCGGCTGGGGGCAGACTCAGTGTACATGAAAGGCTTGGTAAGCGCACTGGATATTTTCCAAGAAATCAAGAAAAGCTTGAGGAGATGGCAAATGCAAGAGTTCCCGATGAAGAAATATTCTACAGGGACCCTAATATACATCGTGTAGAATCAACTGAGATCTGTTATCAGCCAGTTTTGAAAACTAAGCTTCCTCAATGGTGCCCTGAGGTTTTGACAAAGACACAGAAAAGGAGGATGCAGTGTGAGCGTTAGGAAGACCTATACAGAGAGGAAAGCTCTTCCAATGAGAGGCCCAGACATCGGCACTGGCAGTTGAAACACAAAGAGCAGGGCCCATCGGTAGATATTAATATGGTATTTATGTTACCGATAGAGTTTCTGGCACCCTCTGATGATGAGGAAGAAGTTGTTCTCTCAGATCAAGTAGCTCAGCTGGCACTAGATCCAATGATGGCTATTTTTGAGAAACCTACTGATGACGAGAGACAACATTTCAAAGCTTTGTTTGTGAAAGGCAGAGTTGATGGGCAACCTGTATCTAAGATACTTATCGACGGAGGAGCTGCGATTAATATTATGCCCTATGTGATGTATCAGAAACTTGGCAAAGGAGATCAAGACTTGACTAAAACCGATATGATGCTGAAAGATTTCGAAGGCAATGTGTCACCAGCTAAAGGGGCAGTATGCGTTGAGTTGACCATCGGCAGCAAAACCTTGCCGATGATGTTCTTTGTTATCAATGGTAAGGATGCGTACAATCTGCTTCTAGGAAGGGATTGGATTCATGCCAATTGTTGTGTTCCTTCCACAATGCATCAATGCCTCACGCAGTGGGTTGGGGATAAGATTGAGGTTGTCCATGGTGATTCTTCTTATATCATCGCATCGGCAGAATCAGATACTTATGAGCGAGCCAAATGCATATCAGGAGTAGTTTGGGAGAAAGAGTTTCTCAGAGTTGCTGATTATGAAATTGCACCGATCCAAGCAGTCAGTTCTGAAGAGGAGTTTTAATGGATAGGTTTGCCGATGATGGAAAGTTAGGTCAGGGGCTCACATCTGCTGATGATTTAGTAGAGGTAGATATTGGTAATGGTGATAGGCCAAGGCCTACTTTTATTAGCGCTAAGTTGGGTTCCAAGTGTAAGCAGCAAATAACCAATTTGTCAAAGGAATATAAAGATTGTTTTGCTTGGGATTATACTGAAATGCCTGGATTAGACCGATCGATAGTTGAACATCGATTACCTATCAAATCTGTATTTTGGCCATATCAGCAGCCAGCACGCCGATGCAACCCTAATATACTTCCCGACATTAAGGATGAAATAACTAAATTGATTGAGGCAAAGTTTATTCAGCAGTGTCGATATGCGGAGTGGATTTATAATGTGGTTCCTGTTTATAAGAAAAACAGGAAACTTCATGTTTGTATTGATTTCAGGAACCTCAACAAAGCCACATCGATGGATGACTATCCAATGCCTATTGCTGATTTGTTGATTGATGCTGCAGCTAGACATCAGATTATCAGCTTCATGGATGGTAATGCAGTTTATAATCAAATATTCATGGCTGAAGAAGATATTTCCAAGACCGCTTTCAGATGTCCAGGTCATGTGGGGTTGTTTAAGTTGATAGTCATGACCTTCGGTTTGAAAAATGCTGGTGTTACTTATCAGAGAGCTATGGATTTTATTTTTCATGAGTACATCGACACATTAGTGGAAATCTACATTGATGATGTAGTGGTTAAGTCTGGGGATATCACAAAACATCTAGCCGATCTACGAAATATACTGGAGTGCATGAGGAAGCATGGATTGAAGATGAATCCTAATAAATGTGCGTTTGGTGTATCGGCAGGTCAATTCTTGGGTTTTATGGTGCATCAGAGAGGTGTTGAAATTAGTAGGAAGTCTATTGATGCAATTAACAAGGTAGTTGCTCCTGTCGATAAAACTGAATTGCAATCTTTGATTGGCAAGATTAATTTTATTAGAAGGTTCATATCTAATCTGTTGGGCAAGATCAAGGCTTTCAGCCCATTGCTTAAATTGAAGGCCGATCAGGAATTTGTATGGGGAGCTGAGCAGCAGTTGGCCCTAGATGAAATTAACAAGTACTTGATAAACCCTCTAGTGCTAGTTCCACCCCAACATGGGAAACCCTTCAGGTTGTATTTGTCAACTGATGATACTGTTATCGGTTCAGCTCTTATTCAAGAATTTGAAGGGAAAGAATGTGTTATTTGTTATTTGAGCAGAAGATTGGTGGATGCTGAGACAAGGTATTCGGTTATCGAAAAACTATGTCTATGTTTATACTTTTATTGTATTAAATTGAGGCATTATTTGCTATCGGTCGAATGTACTATCATATGC
Source organism: Saccharum spontaneum (assembly GCA_022457205.1). Classification (NCBI taxonomy): domain Eukaryota; kingdom Viridiplantae; phylum Streptophyta; class Magnoliopsida; order Poales; family Poaceae; genus Saccharum; species Saccharum spontaneum. The sequence continues at coordinate 9,359,303 of CM039602.1, read as the reverse complement.
AAGGATGACGTGGTCAAATACATGTTGTCGATGCCGATATTGAGTGATAGAATCGGCAAGTGGATTTTAGCATTGTCAGAATTTGACCTACGTTACGAATTGGCTAAGGCAGTTAAAGGGCAGGTTATGGACGATTTTTCACTCAGCATTGCAGTACAGTGGACTCTCTGGAAGTTGCTCCTTGGACACTTTTCTTCGATGGGTCTACGTGTGGTGAAGGAGTAGGTATCGACATTGTGTTGATTTCATTGCCGATTGTTGCTACATCGACAAACAATCAGGCTGAGTATCAAGCTTTGATAAAAGGGTTGGAATTACTTAGGGAGATACGTGCCGATGTTGTCGAGATCTTCGGTGACTCTATGCTGGTTATAAATCATTTGGCTGGGATTTATGAATGCCGAAGTGAAGTTTTGATCGCATATCATGAGAGATGTTTGCAATTCTTGAAAGAGTTTAAAGATTTTCGTCTTGAACATATTCCTCGATTGCATAATGAAGAAGCTAATCGGCTAGCTCAGCATGCTTCAGGGTAGCAGCCTATCCAGGAGGTGCTGACATCGACAGTTGATACCAATGACTAGAGAACAGAGATTGTCGATTACTTAAGGGATCCATCTAAGGTTGAAAGACGTAAAAGATTTCAGGCCACTAAGTATGTGCTCCTTGATGATGAATTATATTATCGGACTATAGATGGAGTTTTACTCAGGTGTCTTAGCGGTGATGAATCGAAAAGCTTGATGGGTGAAATTCATGAAGGAGTGTGTGGGGCACATCAATCGGCTTTCAAGACGAAATGGATGATCAGAAGGAATGGATACTATTGGCCGACTATTCTTGAAGATTGCTTTAAGTATTTTAAAGGATGTCAGGGGTGTCAGAAGTTCAGTAATATTCAAAGAGCGCCTACATCGGATATGAATCCTATAATTAAACCTTGGTCGTTCCAGGGATGGGCTATCGATCTCATCGGTCAGATTTATCCACCATCGAGCAAAGAACATAAATTTATACTTGTTGCTACTGATTATTTCACAAAATGGGTTGAAGCAATTCCTTTGAAAAGGGTAACATCGGCTAGTATGATCGATTTTGTGAAAGAGTATATGGTATTCCTCAAACTATCACTACCGATCAGGGTACTATGTTTACATCGAGAGAATTTGATGAGTTTGATATTGGTATGGGGATTAAAATTTTGAATTCTTCTGCCTATTATGCTCAAGCTAATGGTCAGGCTGAGGCTTCTAACAAAGGAATTATAAAACTCATTAAGCGCAAAATTAAAGAAAATCCTTAGCGGTGGCATACAGTATTGAATGAAGCCCTGTGGTCATATCAGATGGCATGTCATGGTGCAATCAAAGTAACGCCTTATCAGTTAGTATACGGACATGATGCAATATTGCCTTGGGAAATTTAAACTGGCTCTAGGCGGATATTTTCTCAAGATCAACTGACAGCCGATGACTATGATACTCTTATGAAAGACGAGTTAGAAGACATGGCAGGTCATCGGTTGAGGGCTTTAGTTAGCATCGAAGAAAATAAGAAAAGGGTAGCCAGATGATATGACAAGAAGGTGAAGGTAAAGCAGTTTGCCGATGGAGATCTGGTTTGGAAATTGATTTTACCGATTGGGACTAAAAGTTCAAAGTTTGGCAAGTGGTCTCCTAATTGGGAAGGTCCTTATCGGATAAATCAATTTGTTCCTGGCAATGCATACATTTTAGAAACCCTCAAAGGGGTTGTGTTTCCTAGAGCATTAAAGGGAAAATATTTAAAGAAATATTACCCTAGTATCTGGATGGATGCATAAAAGCTAAGTGTCGATAACAGTCCTATCAGCTAAAATCAGACAAAGGGTATCAGTGTTTCCTAAAGCAACGATGCAATAAATAGGATTTACAAATTTAGTAAAGATTGGATGGCCGATATCGCACGCAGGCGAATCTGATCGGCTTCCTCTATCTCTTTGATATCTTCATCGGCGGCACCCTCCACTGGCCTAAGTTTTTTCTTCACTGCCAGGGCTTTGCGAGCTTGGATATCTCTTTCTTGCTGGAGAGCCTTGATAGCATCGGGTAACTGGCTTTCTTCCTGCTTGGCATAAGTTAGAGCTACCTCGACATCCTTTAGCTCAGCCAGTAGAGCCATTCTCTTTGCCGATAAGTCCGAGATTTTCTACTTAAGTTCTGCACCTGAGGTCTTCAAACTACCGATGTTCTTGTGCTTCTCATCGGCGGTATGCTTCAATTGTAGCATCTCTTCTTTAAGCTGAGCCTAAGCAGCTTTATCGGCAATGCGTTGAGTGGCCCTCTGATATTGGAGTTGTCAGCTTTCTAAGTGGGTTGCTGGGAAGAGTGCCTCTTCGATGTTGGCAGGGACCTGGCCACAGATTGTTTTGAAAATTGCTTTTGCAGGGTCCGAATCATCTACCAACTGGGCGGTGTCTTGCTGTAGCAAGTTCAGTAGAGCCTCCAGCTTAGACTTGACTTCTGTCGATACTGTCCCCAGTGCAAGTGTAGAGCTTGCCTCCTCCCCCTCATGGTCAGAAACATCGATGGCAAAGGAGAATAAACTATCTAGAGAGTCTTGTTCCTGAAAGAAGAAAAGGGGTCAGTCGAGGATAAGTATGAATAGTATAAATCAGCTAAATCAGTCGGCTTACTTGCTTCAAGGTAATTTTTTGTCTTTGACTAGAGGAAGCAATCTGGAGTGTGCCATGTGAAGGATCGGCTGAGCCTGCCAATGGGATATCTTTAGCTACAGGATTAATTGGTGCTAAGACTGATGGAAATTCCTCTGTGGTCTTATCAGTAATTGGTCCTTGGGATACGACGGCCGATGACGTGCCCTGTGCAGAAGGATCGACTGCTTGCTCAGTTGCATCGGCCGGTTCTGGTTGGCTCGGAGGCGCTAGATCAGGTGTTGGGACCAGTACGGACTTCTGCCATTTTAGCTGTGCCTCGGTGTCTGTTGAAGCTTTGCGCTTTGTTTGGGCCTCAGCAATAGTTGGCTGGGGGGCATCGGCACTTGTTGGTTGTGAAGATTGGACATCTGGGACACTTGCTGATGTACCCGTTTGTTGCTGCAAGACAGGTGTAAGATATGATGTTTAACAAGTTAAATGTAGAGTTGAAGGAATACCTCTGAAGTTTTGTCAGAGGTGGTAGTGTTTGATGCAAGAGGAGTTGCCGATGATGATCCAGTTGTAGTTCTTGCATCCTGAAAATTAGTGTCAGTACAGTCTGAGATCGGCATGGGTTGGAATAAATAGGGTTGTTACCTTGAATGCTTCTATCAAGGTCGCAGCGGCAGGTGATGGAGTGGCCCTAGCCTTAGCCAATTTTGGCTTGGTAGTGATTTTCTTGGTACGGGTTCTCTGATGAGTCAGAACAGCCAGGGTAGGAGCATTGTAGCCGATCGTGATATCGGGGATACAGGTCGAAGGTCAAAGGGTCTCCCACTCCTGCTCGTGGATGGTGCTGGGTCATCGACCTGTCATAAGAAAATTAGTTGCCGATGAAATTAAAAGTGTAGAAAAAAAACTAGTGTTAAAAGAAACTTACTATGTCATCAGGTATGATATGCTCAGGGTCGATCAGATGCCGATATGTATGAACAGATGCTGCAAATAATTGTCTCTTCCACTCTTGCCACCATAACTTATATGATTCAGTGATGAAAGAGGCTGGCACCCAGGTGGATAGATCAACATCTGTAGTATTGACATCAGGGGAGAATCACACTATCTTGCTCTAGTCCGATCCACTAGTGATTGTTTCTCTCGGCTTAATCACATCGGCAAAGAAAAGTTTAATTGGCAGCTTGTTGGGCATTCTTAACGTCACTACCAAAAGTAGACTTAGTTTTCTAATTCTGATAACGGCGCCAAAAATGCCAAACCTATCCCTCATGCCACTTAAGCCAAGTTGTCATCCCCAGCATGACATGAGAGACGCGGTATTGAAATATGCATTTGCTCATCAAGATAAATAATAAAAGGGATCTGCAAGCGCACAGATTAATACCGATGTAGCATTTTAACCGGGAAGTATTCCAGGTATCGTTATTTATATTTTTACCACTGGGAAGGGATTTCTAAGTATCATGGTTGATAATGGAATGAGAATATGGAACTGAGTACACATCATTGCATGTATAACCGAGAGTATTTATCAATCTCTTTATACAGGTATATATGTCACATTAAGTAAAGGTAAAGTGATAATGGTGACAAAGATAATTAATCTGATCAGCTAGCCACATATAATAATGATAAGCACCTCAACAGATATTCTAGCAAGTCATTAGCATGGAATTAGGATGAACTACAAAGATATTCCCTAAGTTATTATTAACTATAAAGTCTAGCATATCATAGTTAGTGCAATTATACTTGGCAATCATGGTGAGAAAAGACTATATCCATGCATAGTGAATATTAGCAAGGAAGATGAAGAACATAGCAATCACTCCCCTGTAATAGTGTTGCTCTGCCTGCCCTATACACGAGAGGGGGACTATATAAGAATCAACGAAGCTGTCACTATCGCGAACTACCCCACAATCAGGCATATAGGGTGCAATCACAGATAAATACGGTATAGACACCACGTCTACACAATAATTATCATTCACCCACTGTACACATGGATAAACGCTATACGATCCTAGGCATGTATATAATTCCAATCTAACTAAGCCAAGCATATAACTATGATAAACTAAGAACAATGTAATTGCAAATATAATCAAGTAGAGCAAAGTCATAATCAATATATTGAAATAGAACAAAGTCATATTCATAATATTGAAGAACAATGATGAACAATTGAAGAACAATAGAGGAATTACCAAGAATCCTCTTGACAGATCCGGGAACCAATCGAAGATTGACTCCTTCTAGTTCTAATCCTATGTAGCTGTGCTAACTAGAGATCTAGTTGATGTGGTGGCTCTAGGGCTTGATCAGAGGCTCTCCTCCTGAATTAGGGTTTGAAGTATGAGACGAGGGCCTCTCCTCCAGGGTCAGGGGCCTTGCTTATATAGCCCTTTCGGATGAATCTGGGTCGTTGGATCAAACCGACATTGATCGTGCGGTTTTCCTTGATCCTCTAGGTCGGTGGAGCATAATCCTCGAGGCGGAGCCTGATTGGCTGAGCCAGCAGGGCGGGCGCCCTAGGGACTAGGGCGGGCGCCCTGTCCCCGGCTCTGTTACGCCTCCCGTTCGTTCTCGTGGCTTCTGGACTCTTCTAGATGTAAGATAATTACGTGTTCGGTTAATATCCCGTCATTAATCCGACATGTGAGCCTTTCTTCCGTATTTCCTGATAACCCCCTGCAGAAATAGATAAACAGCAAAACTCATGGAATTCTGTCAGATAAAACCCTAAGTCTAGGTGTTGGTATCATTTGGATCCTTTTCTCTATTTATTTGATAGTTATAATTGATACTTAAGGACCGTCAACAAACTCCCCCAAGCTTACCTCTTGCTCGTCCTTGAGCAAGGAGAGACTCAGTAGTTGCTGAAATGCCTTTGAATTTTGACGGTACACATGCTTTCAAATAGAGTCTCATCTCTGAGTTAAAGTAAACTGTCAAGACTTAAAACTTACTCATTATACCTTTCACCATGGGGCTTGCAACCGTCACCTTTGTCTTGAGCGGTTAAAAGATAGAACAGTCTAGTCAAGCGCCATGTCTCTTATTCTTGATTAGCTATAGCTCTTGGAGTTTTTTGCAGATTTTCAAATAAAACTCAGAGATTCCTTGTATGACTCTCTCAGGTCTCTCTTTTGTGGTATTTCTGGATCCTCACCAAGGCAGTAATGATGTCTGCCTTCTCTCAAAGCAAAGTATGTAGTATTTGTGGTATAAGGCAGAGTGACATTGCCTTCTCTCTCATCCTATTCTAATAAGGCTTTTGATATCTGGAGCTCATCGGTGAGAGATAAAGTATACATACTTACAAGACATTTATTGCATAGTCAAACCATGGATCCAGAGAAACAAGCCAATAAGTCAAATCAAGATGTGCATGTGTGGCGAATAAATGGTGTATGGTGGTAGTGATGATAACAATGATGAAAGTATAATTCTACTTTTGCTCTTTTTGAAGGGATACGTACCTTTCTTGCTTTTAAAGCTCTTGAGGAGAATGAGGTGCTCTATATTTTCTTTTTTTCCTCTCAGGTGGGTATCTTTTACCCCTAATTCTACTGTCAGACACTTGTCCATTTTTACCTCTCTTCTCACACTTTTTCTTCTTTTTTTTCATCGAGGTTCCGAGCACTTGCTCCTTTTTATTTCCTCGTATCTTTTTCTTTTCGAGGTTCCGGGCACTTGCCCCTTTTTATTTCCTCGTATAGAGCACTCATCTCCTTAGAACAATATAGCAAGTGGTAGTAACCAAAATAGCTTGAGCATTTATTTCACAGGGGATAACAAGAATGGGAAAATATTTTTGGCTATTCTCTCCCGGATTAGGAGTAGAATAATTTTATGTGGATCTGGAGATGAGAATGAGTGGATATATGTGGATGCGTACTTCCGGAGTAGAAGCAGCATGTATGAGTGATCGTGCAAGTGAATCTTGATTTTAACCGCACGACAAGCTCCTAAGGGTCTACACAGCTTGACTACACTCAATGCTCATAAGCAGTAAAAAGTAAAGGTATGGCTTAAAGTCTAGCAAGCATGTATGTATGGCTGTGGTAGGAACTTAAACTCTCATCATATAGGAACTCATCATGTAGCATTTTAAGATTTTCAAAGATAAAATTCTCCAGAATTCTAGCATCTCTAGGAATAGATAAACAGCAGCTCAACCTTCCCATATCATATCCGTTAACAACTTAGACTTTAGATCAAGTTCTCTTCCCACAAGTTCAGGTTTAGAGCAAGCTTTAAATGATAACAGTTATGTCTAAACTTAGAGAGAGGACTTCAAATTTGAAAGTTAGGCAAAGCAACTATTCATCATATCCATGCTAGAGTTTTATTATTATCTAGATTCAGTTTAGCATAGCCACTTTATTTATTTATTAAAACACACTAAGCAAAAGATATAGGTATATATATATAAGCACAAAATCTTTATTTGGTTTTTTTTCATAGTTATGTATATTTTTATTTTTATAGGGTAGAAGTATATATAAATATAAAGATAAAGATAGAAATACTTAGCAAGATAATGGGGGTGCTCTCCCCCAAGCTGGATCTTGACATAATCTCTTCTGATGTAGCTAGCAGATGGCGGAGGTGTATTTGAAAGTCGGCAGCACCCTGACAGCGATTAGAATGTCCTCTGTCTGCTAGTCTCCTTGAATTCTGTGAAGCTCAAATAGACAACAAAGCTTTGTGGAACTGATTAAGTGTTAGCATAAATATCTAGCCTTTATCATGCTGAGCCTCCTTGATTTTTTTTATGTTTTTTTTCTTTTATAAAGCAGAAGAAAATATTTATGTATTTATTATATATATATATATTTTATGCCACCACAGTGAATGTACTTATGGGTTTTATGCCACTCGCATACTCACATGGGGCTTTAGGGTTTTTAACATTTTTATTTTCTTTTTAAGATAGTATGAATATGATTAACTAAGCAAACTATTTAAGATAAAGTAAATAATTAAAAAAGAAAGGATAACTACCAAGTTACCTCTTGGCAAGGCGTTCGGTGTTTTTAAGTCCTCCAAACGGGACTCTTATTCGTTCAGTCGTCCTGGGACTTGGTGGATGGCGTAGTCGGTGTTTTCGACAGCGCCTCTTCTTCATGTACAACTGTCTTTTCTTTCCATACCTGTCTCGGTGCTTTGGTCTCCTCAGGACAGTATTGGTTGAGTGGTATGTCTTCAGATCTTACCACTTCTCCTTCATAATCTGCCCATCCGTCCTTGATGACCTGTTGCTTCTGATTGTGGTTACGCCGCCTTCTTCTTGTCCTGACCTGCTTGGATTCTTCAAATACATAGTTAGGGTCAGTAAAGTAAAGACGTACCTTCTCACAGGGGAAGTGCATGTGGACTTCTCCAGTTCCAATGTAAATGATTGCTTTGACAGTACTAAGGAATGGTCTTCCAAGGATGATGGGTGGATCGTATTCATCTTCTCCCATGTCAATAACCTGAAAGTCTGTATGGACAAAGTGATCGTCTATCTTGACAGGGACGTCAGTTACTGTACCTTCGACCTGTGGGAATGTCTGATCTGCCATCTGGAGCTGAATATATGTTGGGTTTAAGGGCATGGTTCCGAATAGAAGTTCATAGGTGACCTTGGCCATTATGTTGACGCCCGACCCAGTGTCGCAAAGTGTCTTGTAGAAGTGGGACCCATTAATGGAGCAATAAATGCTTGGCATACCTGGGTCGTCCTTCTTAGGCAAGAACGGTGACTTGAGTTGGCGATCTTGACCTTTGTGCACGGCAGTGACCATCTTAGCTGTCTCGGTCCATACTTGCTCCTTGCTCTTGTTCCTCCTGTTGGTCCTCTTCCTTGGTTCATATTGGGGTTGCTCTGGGATTTGTGCGGTCTTGTTCTTGAAGGAAAACATTTCCTTCCTCCCCTTGATGTAGAAACTGATCTTGGCATCACTAGCATAGATGACAGCTTCCGCGGTGTTCAGGAATGGTCTCCCTAGGATGACGGGAGCCCTCTCATCAGAACCGGTCTCTATCACTACGAAGTCTGCTGGAGCGTACGAGGAACCCAATCGGACACAGATGTTCTTCAATATTCCTCTCGGGAAACTCAGTGTCCTATCTGCAAGCTGCAAACACATGGTTGTTTCTCATAATGGTTGTGAAAAGAGTTTTTCATAGAGTACCCTGGGCATGATGTTGATGCTGGAGCCAAAGTCACAGAGTGCTTCTGGAAAGTCTCGCATGCCGATGGAGATCGGGATGACGGGGCGTCCTGGATCGCCTCTCTTGACCGGCAGACGGTCAGTACTTACTTCCACGATAGGGTTACTCCAGTAATCTCCTGCATCAAACATGTCTACAAGATTTGCAGATTCTAGTCCTTCCGGTTGTGATGGTATACCGGGGTTAGTACCAGGAACAGCAGCAGCTATTTGATACAACTGAGATTCAATCATTTTATTAAAGCTAATCTGGTTCTTGATGGCAGTAGAGAAATTATCCATTCTATTATTTATATTTTCTAGTATTTTATCATTAGATGCCAATTTCTTAGACAGGTTATCCATTAGCTTTCCTTGGTTGGATACTAACTCTCTTAAAGGTGGATAATAATTATTATTATTGAAAGAATTGTTACCTTGGTAATTACCTGAGTAGTTAGGCCTCTGTTGATTCCAACCTTGATTCTGCTGAGGACGGTTGTAGTAGTAGTTGTTGTTATTGTTAATGTAGTTCACGTCCTCCAGCAACTTAGGACAGTGATTGCCCGAGTGTCCAGTACCTCCACACTCCTCACAAGTCATGTGGGAGTCGTAGACGTGCATGACTTCTTTCTTTTCTCCAGCTCGATCATTGAGCTTCTTCATGAGTAGGTCTAGCTTGGCAGACAGCATGTCTACCTCCTTGAGCTGGTGCATACCTCCACCTCTCTTGCATGTCTGAGTTCTTTCTTCATTCCAACCTTGGTTGGATGCCATCTTCTCCACAAGAGCTGTGGCTTGAGGTATGGTGAGTGATAGGAATGCTCCTCCAGCTGCAGCATCCATGGTTTCACGGGCACTGTTAATGAGCCCATGATAAAATGTCTGCATCAGTAGCTAGCTTTCCATTCCATGATGGGGACATTCTAGGATGTAGTCTTGGAAACGCTCCCATGCTTCTGGAACGGATTCATCATGTTGTTGCTGAAAACTTGTAATCTTCCCACGGAGAGCATTGGTCTTGCCCATGGGAAAGAATTTGGCCAGAAAGTTCGTGGAGCAGAGTGCCCACGTAGTGTTCTTCTCCTTTGTAGCGTAGAACCACTGCTTCGCTCTCCCCAACAGTGAGAATGGGAAAAGGCGAAGTAGTATGGCGTCTCTGGGGACATCAGCCATGGTGAAAGTGCTGCAGATCTCCAGGAAGTGTTGAAGATGAGCACTAGCGTCTTCATGTGGCTTCCCACAGAACTGGTTAGCTTGCACCATGTTGATGAGCCCAGGCTTGAGCTCGAAGTTGTGGTCGATCTCCCCAGCAGGTCCAGTGCGGATGTTGTCCATAGTGGGAGCTGAGAACTCGCGGATCGACTTGTTCGCCATGGCTTCGAATTCAGTCGACAAATTCCGGATGAAACTTCCGCGGTCTTCGGATTTGGATGAAGCTTTGTGCTGAAGTGTTGACGATGTCTTCTTGAGCTTGGCTCTTGTTCTTCTGAATAAGGCTTCGGGATCATCAACAAAGTTGTCTGGAAGATGTCTTCTATTCATGCATCACCCTGCAATAAATAATCAAAATGGAAAATACAGGGGTAAAACTGTATAAGAGAATTGATAAGCTCGATCAGATTAGTGATGCAAATGATGACTCAAAGTTCCATATTCATTCCTACTTAGTAATCAACCTTCCCCGGCAATGGCGCCAAAAATGCTTGTTGGGCATTCTTAACGTCACTACCAAAAGTAGACTTAGTTTTCTAATTCTGATAACGGCACCAAAAATGCCAAACCTATCCCTCATGCCACTTAAGCCAAGTTGTCATCCCCAGCATGACATGAGAGACGCGGTATTGAAATATGCATTTGCTCATCAAGATAAATAATAAAAGGGATCTGCAAGCGCACAGATTAATACCGATGTAGCATTTTAACCGGGAAGTATTCCAGATATCGTTATTTATATTTTTACCACTGGGAAGGGATTTCTAAGTATCATGGTTGATAATGGAATGAGAATATGGAACTGAGTACACATCATTGCATGTATAACCGAGAGTATTTATCAATCTCTTTATACAGGTATATATGTCACATTAAGTAAAGGTAAAGTGATAATGGTGACAAAGATAATTAATCTGATCAGCTAGCCACATATAATAATGATAAGCACCTCAACAGATATTCTAGCAAGTCATTAGCATGGAATTAGGATGAACTACAAAGATATTCCCTCAGTTATTATTAACTATAAAGTCTAGCATATCATAGTTAGTGCAATTATACTTGGCAATCATGGTGAGAAAAGACTATATCCATGCATAGTGAATATTAGCAAGGAAGATGAAGAACATAGCAATCACTCCCCTGTAATAGTGTTGCTCTGCCTGCCCTATACACGAGAGGGGGACTATATAAGAATCAACGAAGCTGTCACTATCGCGAACTACCCCACAATCCGGCATATAGGGTGCAATCGCAGATAAATACGGTATAGACACCACGTCTACACAATAATTATCATTCACCCACTGTACACATGGATAAACGCTATACGATCCTAGGCATGTATATAATTCCAATCTAACTAAGCCAAGCATATAACTATGATAAACTAAGAACAATATAATTGCAAATATAATCAAGTAGAGCAAAGTCATAATCAATATATTGAAATAGAACAAAGTCATATTCATAATATTGAAGAACAATGATGAACAATTGAAGAACAATAGAGGAATTACCAAGAATCCTCTTGACAGATCCGGGAACCAATCGAAGATTGACTCCTTCTAGTTCTAATCCTATGTAGCTATGCTAACTAGAGATCTAGTTGATGTGGTGGCTCTAGGGCTTGATCAGAGGCTCTCCTCCTGAATTAGGGTTTGAAGTATGAGACGAGGGCCTCTCCTCCAGGGTCAGGGGCCTTGCTTATATAGCCCTTTCGAATGAATCTGGGCCGTTGGATCAAACCGACATTGATCGTGCGGTTTTCCTTGATCCTCTAGGTCGGTGGAGCATAATCCTTGAGGCGGAGCCTGATTGGCTGAGCCAGCAGGGCGGGCGCCCTAGGGACTAGGGCGGGCGCCCTGTCCCCGGCTCTGTTACGCCTCCCGTTCGTTCTCGTGGCTTCTGGACTCTTCTAGATGTAAGATAATTACGTGTTTGGTTAATATACCGTCATTAATCCGACATGTGAGCCTTTCTTCCGTATTTCCTGATAACCCCCTGCAGAAACAGATAAACAGCAAAACTCATGGAATTCTGTCAGATAAAACCCTAAGTCTAGGTGTTGGTATCATTTGGATCCTTTTCTCTATTTATTTGATAGTTATAATTGATACTTAAGGACCGTCAACACAGCTGTCCAAAGGCCAATTGACGTGATACTGCCGATGGATTGTAGAATTCATAGGTGATATTGGTGTTCTTCCCACTGCCGAATGTATTCACTATGATTGCCCAGGGAGTAATGATGGCCATCATAAGTTCATCATCCTTGTTCAATGTATCATCGGCGAAATTGAAGAGAAGGGGGAATCTGGCTTCTTCATTGATATAGGGCATCCAGGCCCGATGATTACGGGAGAGACCGTTGTAAAAGCTTTGGAAAAATCGGCCGATCTGATCTTCATTGGCCTCTGTCCCAGGAAGAACTATTATGGCTTCACCAAAATTGAGGGGTGGGCATGTTGCCGATTCTTCATCTCCAAGTTCATAGTCTTCGGTGATATCTCGCGGGAATTGCTGAGCAAAGAAATCCCATTGAAAGCGTTTGTGCATGTGGGCATTCAGCCACATGTTAATGAACCACCACGGGCCTCCTAAGTTGCCGATGGGTTCACCAAGCAGAAGCTTCTCAGACACTTGATGTAAGAGGTGATAAGTGGAGCTCAGGAGATATTGGCCAAGAGGGAACCTTACACCATTGGCCAGTAGTTTTGCTGTGGGGAGGTAAGCATTGGTTGGCTCTAATTAGAAGAACAAGAGCAAAGCTCAAGAAGACTCCAACCACTTCATCTAAGATCAACCAATTGAGAAGAAGCTTAACACCAGACTTTGAAGCCATGGCCGACCGATCACTCCGTGAATTCTCCACTCCAACCACTAAGGTTGAAAACGGTCGGAAAACTCCTCAACCATTTTCTACTTTTATATTTGAATACGAAAATGAAAGCGAAAACGGTAAAGCTGGACACAAAAACGAACACAAACTTACGAAATATCGAGAATTTTGAAAACGAACCCATTCGAGTGAAATTATGTCGAACACAGTCGATATACAAAAATTCAATATGGAATACCGATCCACAATGCATAATAATTAACAAGTGTCATCGTGGCAAATTTCGAGTGAAAGAGAGCAGACTTATCAATTTGGTTTCTTTGACAAGAGAAAAAAAGAAAAGAAAAAAAGAAAAAAGAGGAAAATTTGAGATGTCATCGGTACTGGCCCATCTAGCTCTCTCTCTTTTGGTCGGCCCAGTCACATGCAATGCAACAACAGCGCCGCGTGAAGCCAGATGTAGCCATGCAAGCATACAGCATCGTGCAAGGTGATTAGTCCTACCTCGACGACTCAGGGAGGCGCGATGGGGGTGAGCTGCCTATATAATGCGGCTAATGAGCATCAGTGCTCCACACTTGCCTTTGCCTAGTTGCCTAGATAGTAATGATTGACAACAAAATTCGGTTTAAACTAAATTTTGAATTTGGGATATTCCGAATTAAAAGTAGAAAAGTAGAAAACAGTCGGAAACAGTCGGAAAATGTCTAAACCATTTTCTACTTTTACATTTGAAATACAAAAACGAAAGCGAAAACGGTAAAGTCAAACATAAAAATACGAATTCGATCGGATAAAATACAGAAAACGATGTGGTTCGGTTCGGGATATTTCCGTTCCGTTTTCATCCTTACCAATCACTGCTAATATCAGGATTGGACTGATAGTAAATGTGGGAGATAACGGATTTGAGCTCAAGCCTGCTTTGATCAACATGGTGCAAGCAAACCAGTTTTGTGAAAAATCACATGAAGATGCGAGTGATCATCTCCAACACTTTTTGGAGATTTGTAGCACCTTCACCATCAAGGGAGTCGCAAGAGGCGCAATATTGCTCTGCTTTTTTTCCCTTTCTCACTCCTTGGAAAAGCAAAGCAATGGTTCTATGCCAACAAGGACAAGAAAACCACATGGTCGATCTGTGCTACTGCTTTTCTAGCAAAATTCTTTCCAGTGAGGAAGACAAATGCTCTACGTGCGAAGATTTCGACCTTCCAGCAACAACATGATGAATCAATCCCTGAAGCCTGGGAACGCTTTCAAGATTACATATCAGAATGCCATCACCATGGGATGGAGAATTGGCTACTCATGTAGACATTCTACCATGGACTCACTTCTAGTACCGGTGAGAATGTGGATGCAGCTGCTGGAGGATCATTCTTATCGCTTAACATCACTGAAGCAACCACTCTGATTGAGAAGATGGCCTCTAACCAGGGATGGAACAAGGAACACACTCAACCTCGCAAGAGAGGAGGAGGAATGCATCAACTGAAGGAAGTAGACGTGCTGTCTACCAAGATAGACCTGCTCAAGATGAAGTTCGATGAATGCACCACTGAGAAGACCAAAGTCCTGCACATCCACGATTCTTGCATGACCTGTGAAGAGTGTGGAGGCACTAGCCACTCAGGGAGCAACTGCCCTGAGATTCAAGAGGATGTGAACTACATCAACAATCGTCCTCAACAAAATCAAGGATGGAATCAACAATCAAGGCCTAATTACTCAGGTAACTACTGAGGTAACTACCAAGGTAATAATCTTAATAATAACTTTAATCAACCACCCTTGAGAGAAATGATTTCTAATTAGAATAAAGTTATTGATACTATGTCTAGAAAGATAGCTTCCAATGACAAATTGCTTGAAAATATTAATACTAGAATGGATAGCTTTACTTCGGTCATAAAGAATCAACATAGCTTTAATAAAATGATAGAATCACAAATATCTCAGCTAGCAGCTTCTGTACCAGTGACTGAAAGAGGTAAGATTCTGGGGAAGCTGGAGGATTTAGAAACTATAAATCTTGTAGACATTAATAATGCAGGGCAATACTTCACCGCACCTCCAAAGCCATGGGGAACATGGGTAGATGACACTCTACTAGTGAAGAAAGGACACCCAGGGAGACCTATCATCCCTATTCGCATTGGACCCCACAGCTTTGAAGAAGCTATCTGTGACCTTGGAGCAAGCGTGAACATCATGCCTAGGGTAATCTATGAGAAAATTCATGGTGATCCTTTATTGTATACAACTATGTGTTTGCAGCTTGCAGATCAGACGCTGTGCTACCCCAAGGGAATTCTTGAAGATGTCTGGATCGTAGTTGGACACTCGTATGTGCTGGCAGACTTTGTGATTGTAGAAACAGGTGGAGACGAAAAAGCACCCATCATCTTGGGGTGACCGTTCTTGAGTACCACCAAATCCATCATCTACACAGATAGCGCCAAGATCTGTTTCACAATCAATGGGAGAAAAGAAAGATTCAATTTCAAGAAGCGTACCCTCAACATTCGAGTTCACCCACAAACGTCGTACCTCTATGAGGATACAACCGCTGTCCCAACAAAGAAGAAGAATACGAATAGGAGAAGGAGGAACAAAACTAAGCATCAGGCAAAAGAAACAGTATGGATGGTCAACACTATTGATTCAGAACTTGACCACCTCCTTCCATCACCATACCTCACTAAGCTGGGAGATCCTGGAGTACCCACCATCGATTGTATGATCGAGGGAAGCACTTTCTACAAGACGTTCTGCGACATCGGCTCTAGCACCAACATAATGTCTAAGGTAACATATAAACATTTGTATAATACTAGACCCATGTATCGTACATATGTGCAGCTACAGATGGTCATTCCAACATCCAGAGGGAGTAGTGAAAGATGTTATGGTCAAAATAAGAGATCACTACATTCCTACCGACTTCATGGTTCTTGACATGGGAGAAGAAGACAATGTCAACCTCATTTTAGGAAGACCCTTCCTCAACACCACTGGTGCGATCATCTACATAAGAACTAGGGAAATCCACTTCCAATTCCCTAGAGAGAAGGTACGTTGTTACTTTAATAGTTACAATACTTGTGAGCAGCCTAGAAAGAACAAGAGGAGACACCGCTCTCAACGCGAAAAGAAACAAGCCATCAAAGAGAAAGAAGCTGCCCAAGAAGAAGCTATTCCAAAGGAAGAAGAAGAGAAGCCCAAGAAGAGTGAACCACAGGAAGAGACTCCTCAGTCCAAGAAAGTATGGAAAAGAAAAGAAACATCAACATCATCATCAAGTTCTCCAACACTTGACGAGCAACCATTCAGCTCCTCAGTTAAGCTAGAAGAAACCTCTGAAGACTGAACCAGACATAAGGTCCGGGTCGACGGACCTAAATCTCCAAACCTTCTCCGAAAGGTAAATCGGTATTTATCCGCACATTTAAATTAAGCATATCTACTTTGTTTACATTCCCTTAACATATCATTGCATTGAAAATAAAAATACTTTTCCATTAATAACATGCATACTATTTAGAATTAAATACATATTTAAATTCTACATTGCATTTGAAAAGAAAATAAAAATAACTTTTATATTTTGAATCATCTCATTGCATCAGGAAGTATATAAACTCTAAGCCCCATGTGAGTTATAGTGTGGTGTGTAGCAACCCATAATAATTAATCACTGTGGAGGCATATATATATAAATCTAAAAATGAAGAAAAACTAGTTGAATAATAAAAGATAATTCAAAGCTCCAAAATAATTAGGGAATAGTTTTCCACTAACCCTTAATATGTTCCACGAGTTTTGTTTTCTATTTGAAATTAAACAGGAAAAAGAGAAATTCCCTATGAAGCCCATGATGTCTTCACACACTTAAGAGCTTTGCCTTGAACAATCAACAAAGAAGGAGTGATGAGCATCTATGCAATCGTGGACTCAAGATGAACGACTACGTCAAAATCTAGCTTGGGGGAGAGTGTCCCCCGTATATCTCGATAAGTATTCCTTTTCGAGTGATTTATCTTTAATTCTAAAAAGTATAAAAAGATGCATAACTTAAGAAAACCAAATAAAAAGAGTGTTGTGTGATAATATTAGCTAGATAATATATTAGTTAAAATAAAAGATACAAGAGAGTATTAGAACTTAATTACCATAGAACTCAATTTTAAACATAATGGAAATGATGAATAGTTGCTCTGTCATAATTCCTTTCAAGTGCCTAGTTTTCAAACACGAATTCTCCTGAGTTTTGGGTAGAACTATCTTGATCTAAAGATAAACTCTGAGCCTGAAACTTATGGGTTGCAAATGCTAGATCTAAATCAAGGTAGTTGAGGAGTATGACATGAGAAAGTTTGAGCTACTATTTATCTTGCTCGTACTGATGCTATAGTTCTGGAGAATTTTATCTTTTGAAATCTTAAAATACCATGATGAGTACTTGTATGACAAAGCTTAAAATTCCTACCACAGCCATACATAGGATAGAAAACTCCATTCATACTTTTTACTACTTGTACTTGCATTGAGCATTGTTGAGCTCTGTTGACCCTTAGAGGCTTGTCATACTTTTAAAATCAAGATCACGTACACTCCACTCAAATATGCTGCTTCTACACTTGAAGTACCCAACAACATGCCTTTTCATTTAGATCCACCAAATATATTTTTTCTCCTACACTAGGAGAGAACACCATTCACATATCTTATTGGATTTTTGTCACCTATCCATACATTTCATAAGCCCCAGTTATTGTTACTCTAGGTTATTATTATCTCTCAATCTTTCATTATAGACAAGAATGTTCTGGGCTTATATATTTAAAAAAGAAGAAGAAAAAGAAGAAAGAGAAATATATGGAGAGTAAAACATGGACAAGTGTCCTACCAAAACAATGGGTACTTAGATGCCCGCCTCTCTAAAAAACTATAGCCCAAAATATCTCTTAGTCTAAGTTCTTCAATTATTCAAAGAGAGATCAAAATCCCTTTCAAAGAAGCAAAAGTAGAATTAGATCCACTATCACCTTCATCATAAATTAACCACTCCTTGATCCATACACATGCACTTCTTGATTTGATCGTATGTCTCGTTTCTCTGGATCCACTGTTTGACTTTACAAAATATGCTTTGCAAATATGAACACGCTGTCTCCATACCTATAAGCTCCAGATAAAGCATTAGATGTTGGATGAGAGAAGGCAAATCTCACTTTGCCTTGGAGAGGATCCAGAAATACCACATATATTGAGAGATTTGAGAGAGTCATACAAATAGATACTCTGAGTTTTATTTTAAAAATCTTGTAAAACTCTAGAATAATAGTTGAATGAAGAGCTTGAGAGATAGTGCTTGATTTGATTGTTCTACTTTCCGACTGCTCAAGACCCAAGTGAAGGCTAATAAGCTTCATAGTTAAAGGTAATATGGGTAAGTCTGAAGGTTAGAATGGTTAGATCTAATCCGGAGGAAAATTCTTGTTTGAACGCATGTGTACTTTTGAGACGTAAAAGCATTGTAGCAACTCCTGATCCATTATGAATATTTGCTAAGGGACTAGCAAAAGGTAAGCTTGGGGGAGTTGTTGACGATGGTTATCTACCATAACAAAGGGTTAAAATAAATATATAAAGGGCTAATAAATGATCACCAACATAGGTTTAGGGTGTCAACTAATGAAATTCCATGAGTTTTGGTGAATCTATATTTTGTAGGGGGTTATCAGAATAATTCAGGAATTGATATCTTCCACGAGAAGGAACCCACGTCAATTGGCTTAATCTCCACGTCATGAATATGCAAGAGGCTTCTAGAGGACACCAGAGGACTCCATGACGAGGGCCACCACGAGGCACCACTAGGTGGGCCCGACCGGCCTTAACCCTAGGCCGACCGGCCCCTGGCCGCCGCCCCTCGGCTCCTTCCTTTAAAGCTACGTCAACTGCCTCCAAGGATGCATCCTAACCCTACGTGAAGGTCAGTTTGATCCAAGGGCCACGGTTCCATGCTCTGGGCTATATAAACGAGGCCCCAGACCCCCCTCCAAAGGGGAATTCATTCAATTAATCATCAACCAGAAAGCAGAAGATCAACCAACAACTCTCATCTCCTTAGAGATCTATCAGATCTAGGCATAGCTAGATTAGAATTAGAAGTAGAGGAGTCAAGAAGCCTTGGGCTCCGGATCTAGTCAAGAGGAGCTTGGTAAATCCAGTTCTTCTCTCTTGTATCAACATTGTTCTTCAGATATTCATCTAGTTCATCAGTTCTTCTAGTTCTTGATCTAGTTCATGTTCTAGTTCTTCATGTTCTAATTGTTTTTGTTCTAATTCGTAATTGTTCTAGTTCATCATTGTCTAGTTCTAGTTTATTGTTCTTGATCATTATTCTTGATACATTAGATATGATCTTGTTCTTAATCTATATTATATCCTTGATTATTATGAGGTTAGTCTGCTTTGATTATATATTTGGCATAGATAGTTTATCATTATGTTTATACACATGTTTGCGAAGCACTCACCTTATTGAGTCATGGGTGGGTGGTCAACATTGTGTAAGTGTGGTACTTATACACTGTTTACCTGCAAATGCACTCTATACTCCGGGCCATGTGGTAGATCGTGGGTGTGACATTCCTATTGAGTCCTTTGTAGTCCACTCCCCGAGTGCAGAACTTAGTAGAATGCAGTCTCATTACTTAGTTGTTACTCTGTTTCTCAGCTTCGTAATGGAGATGTTCCTTGTTTATGGATATGAGATAACCTAGCCAATGATTGCATGATATAATTGCACTAATGAATGTAGATTATGACTAATAGTTAACGTATTACTTAGGAGTTATTCTCTTACTTTATATTCTAATCAATGACTTGCCATAGTAGTACTGCTCTAAGGAATATCATCTGAATGGGCTGATTATCATATATTTTATCTATTTTATTTGATTGATTCTTGTTTGAGAGTAAAGGATAGTGATTTCGAATATTCATATCACATGTGTAGAGTAGCCTTTAATTAATATGTGCCCCTCATTTGTTCTCCTTTGGTTAAATATAAATAAGGATACCTAGGATAAACTTGGGTGAAATGCTGCAACGGGTGTATTTATCTGTGCGCTTGCGGATATATACTTTAATATCTTTTATATAGTTAAGTGGCATGAGTACAATACAACCACACTCTTGGTGTCATGTTGGGGATGACAACCTAATGCGTGTGATGCTAAGAAGTGTCAACAACTATCACCTTCGAACCTAGTAGTAGTGGCATCGCCCTAGTCAGTCGGGTAATCGTCTCCCGCCCATCAGGAGCGAGTGGTGCGCACAAAGGGTCCTATGATTCCGGTTCTCAAGACATACCAGTCCTTAGGGGGACTAGACATGATATCTTCTCAAGGGGATAATCAACACCCCGTGCCTCGATGGCACCTCCACCAAGGATAACCAACACCTCGTCTGCTCACACATGCACCCACCACAGGTACCTCTCACGAGGGATGCCCTGGTCGCACCCCTCTGGCATGACTTGCCCCAAAGAGTCGTCGTAGGATCCTGTCCGATCGACTCAACCCTCACCACACACCCAAGACGCATGCCAAGATCTCCCCAAGTTCATTTTCTAGTTTTACCAAGTTATTGACACCATGTGCCTTATCCACTCACATTATCCCTTCACCAAGCATCACATCACAAGTATAATGCATAGTGAAAGTAAAGTAGTAAGTAGAATGTGAGCGTCTAGCCTAGCAGCAGGTGTTGAAAGGTCTTGATGGCTAGAGGGGGTGAATAGCCTTTTAAAATTTTCTACAAAGACAAGCTAAACAAGTTTATCAATACAAAAAATAGCGAGATGCGAGTTTTTCTTAGCCTAAGGGGTGTTTGCAAGCCACCTATCCAATTCACAAATCTAGTATATTGGCACTCAACCACACAAGAGAAACCGAGAAGGTAACTACAACTACAACTAGCAAGCTACACAAAAGAGCTACTCTAGCAAAGCTATCTAGCTAGCAAAGATTACTAAGAAAGTAATATGAGGTTGAGTTAGGAGAGTTTCACCGAGGGGCGAAGTATTGAGCCAACCAATATGATCAACAATGAATACCAAGACAACCGAACACCAGGATCAATCAATCACAATATGAAAGTGATGACACGAAGATTTATCCCGAGGTTCACGTGCTTGCCGGCACGCTAGTCCCCGTTGTATCCCTCTTCACCACGTGGTTCGGTGGCTAATCGGTCTCACACTGAGCCTCTCAAAAGGCGCCACAAGAACCCGTCACAATCACCGGAGGTGGCCAAGAACAATCACCAACTCTTGCCAACGCCTCCAAGCTGCTCCAAGCCATCTAGGTGGCGGCAACCACCAAGAGAAATAAGAATCCCGCAGCAAATCAACCACCAAGTGCCAACTAGATGCAATCTCACAATGCAAATGCACTTGGATCACTCAATCTCACTTCGAATATGCAAAGAAGCAAGAGAGAAGAGTGGGAGGGGAGTTGCTTAGCTCAAAGTGCTCACAAGTATGTCAAATGTCCAAGAGAGAGAGCCTTAAGCTGGCCAATGAGTATTTATAGACGTACCCCTTCGAATAGAGCCGTTAAGAACTTGAAACAGCCGCAGTCGCGCTAACCGGACGCGCTGGTCACGCGGACCGGACGCGCCGATCACACAACGGCTACATTCGCGAAGCACCGACTGGACGCGCTGCACGCAGTGACCGGACGCGTGAAGTTCGACCGGACGTACTGGTCCCGTGACGGACCGGACGCACTGGTCAAGCCTGAGCAGCACACAACAAAACAACGACCGAACACGCTGGAGAACTGACCGGACGCCACAGTTCCAGCGTCCGGTTGGAGTCCAGTAAGCTCCCTGAACGACCGGACGCGTCCGGTCGACTATGACCGGATGCGCCACCGCGTCCGGTAGACAAACCGAAACATGCGCAGACGCTGAATGCTCATCGGACACGTCCAGTCAAACAGAGACCGTGTCCGGTCCAGCATCCGGTCACCTCTGTGACCTCCGTTCGCTTCCGTTTGATTTCCGACTTCCGGCGCAGTGAAAAATAGACATTTCAACTCCTCGAAAATGCCTGAACCCCAAACCCTCTTTACCGCTCAAACTCCACCGCCTTCGCAAAAGTGCTAAGACCACCAAGTGATCATGTCATGTGCGAGTGTGTTAGCATTTTCACAATCAATTTTCGAGGTGTTATTAGTTCTATCCAAATGCATATGATTATGAAATGCACATCTAGAGGCACTTAGGAGTTCAATAGCCGCGTCATTCCCCTCTTTATAGTACGGCTATCTATCCTATAATGTAACCACACCCACTAGGTGTCTTGGTTACTAAAACACAACCCTTAAGCATGTACCTTTGCCTTGATCATGTAGGGTTGCGTCCAAATCCAAGTGTGGCCATCATGATCACCATGTCCATCTTGCCACCAACCTTGGAATGTACTAATCCTCATGTGCTACATACAACTTAGGCATAGGATTAGTACTTAGGCATTGTCACTAATTACCAGCACCAAACATAGAGCTTTCAGGTGTGCAGGGGAATAGGTTGCGACAAGGTAATGGCTTCCAAGCAGTCTACCATGCAACCTATCACAGTTCAATTTGCAAGAAAGTAAAGCACTAGCATCTACATGTAGCATGTCTAATAGGTTCTATGAGGTTGGGTGGGACATGGAACATCTGTTAAAAGTCATATCTGAGATCTACAGTGCACTTGTAGTCATACTCCTCCGTGGTCTTTCCTCCATCCGCATGTCCTTCCTCCAACGGGTTATGATCCAATCAACGCTAACCTCGATGCAATTACCTCGTTACAACGACAAGCGAAAGAGCAATCAGACCACTAAACCTAGAAGGACTACGAAAAGAGACAACTAAGCATGAGAAGAACAACTACACCGAAGGAAGACCAAGGAAGAAGTGACTTAGCCCTCTTGGCAGATGTCTGATCCCTGGGCCAAGGAACAGGAGTGGTTGTTTGCTAAGCACAAGCTTAAGCCTTAGCCTAGCTAGTACTTGTTGGGTCGATCGTGTCGACCTATACTACTTAAATAGAAATGGAATAGGCCTTAGCTCATCCTAAGCAAACACCACGGCTTGTGGCTTTCAATCCAATCATCATGGAAACTAATGAGAACCAAAAGGACTACAAGCAAGAGAAGTTCCGTTCTCTCTCAATCCATACACCACTATATTTGATGAGAACCAAGAGAGGGTAGAATGGGGGAGAGAAGAGCAGAGGCAGTCTACTTCTCCCAATACACACGTCACGGCAAAAGACGAGGCATCGGAAAGGAGCGACACACAAAAGGACACGAGCGCCCAAACAACTTGTAGGGTAACAAGACCTAGGTGCACTAGATATACTAAGACATCCCTAGGGTTCATAGCGATGCGGTTGTCACCACAAGAACCAAAGATACGCTACGGTCTACAAGGTACAAGCATACAAGGTCTTAGGCACGGCAAAACCAAAAGACGGGAAGGGGCACAGGATCCACCTTCTTTTGATCTACTCGCCTAGTAATGACGGGAATCGAGGAAGTGGAATCAAAAGAGCAACAAATGCCAAACAAGCCTAAGGCTCAATCCACATCTTACTGGATCGACGAGGTTTGAGAACAAGAGAGAAAGAAGAAAGAATGGAACCCACACTCTTTCAACCAAATCGTCATGGAACAGGCGAAAGTTGGAAGAAAAGAGGCATGATTCCACAACCCTCAGCTTCATGTAGGGCACCACGACCGTGCAACTAGATAGGCACGAGGCTATCCCTTAGGTTCATAGCGTTGCGGTTGTCCTTGCTAGATCCAAAGAAATGCCTGGGTAGAGGTGGTACAACATATGAGTCGGTTAGGACAAGAATGAGAGAAAAAGAGGTAGAGCTCGATGGCCATGGCGAGGCGACTCATGGCCATGAGTTCAACATACACCAGTTGGCATCCGTCGACATACAAAGGTTGTCCCCTAATTCCTATCCCGATAGAGTTGGTCACGGAGGGCTCGAAACATGCAGGTAAGAACCGTGTCAATATTGACCTTGAGTCCATGGTGACCGCATCCTAGGGACATAGATAAGAGCTCAAGTTCGTAATCCGACAAAGACAACTAAAGCAAAAGAGAAGGGACAAGCTTGGCGTTACGGCCATGGTGAGGCGAACTCGCGATCACAACGGACAAGCACTCGCTCTCTCGACCGGCTTGAAGGCTCGGTCCACAGTCAACAACTAACTCAAGCACAAGAACTGACAACATAACACAAGAACGAAGACACGACCACAACGGAGGAGTAGCACATACCCACAGCAGCACAAGAGATAGATAAATAAATAGGCAGATCCACGGCGAAGGCACGACACAGGCATAAAATAGATAAAGATCATGATCATGTATAGATAATGCATATTGATAGATCAAGTAACAATGTAGATAAATGATATTGATGATCAATGTCAACAAGTATGAAGAGAACATGGAAAAGAAAGGCAATGGTCTTGCCGACGTCGCGTACGACATCGACTAGGTTCGAGGGGTCGACCTTGATGAAAGTGGGGAGGTGGCGGTGAGCTACTGTAGCTTGCTTCAGGAGGCATCGCAGCCCCAACAAGAATCACAACAGAGTCGTTGCTTCCCTACAAGGCAGATGATCACGGCATGAAGGCCGGACACAGAGGATAAATGGTGAGGCGGTGCGGCTGTTGCTGCAGTGCGTCACGCTTGCCGTCCTAATTGCAGCAGTGGTCATCCCGAGCTGCAGGAAGGGAGTGGGTTAGGGGTGGTTGCTGTTGCCCAAGGAAAGCAGAGAACTTTGGAATTCTAGTGCTCACCCGAGCTACAGGAAGGTAGGGTGACATGGAGGTTCTCGGCGGGGTTGCAGCCGAGTGGACGACGTTGAAGTGAGGACGGTGGCCGTAGCGGTGCCCGATGTGGACAAGGCAGAGGCTTGCTGTGGCTTCGATGTGCTGCCATGGTGGAGGAGAGCATCGAGCGGCGATCATCACACCACGGGCTCGGGCGACGTCGCGAATGTGGTTTGGCGAAGTGGAAGCCGTGGTCTGGTGAGGTCACGCTCGCGAACAAGGTAGCACATGGTGAGTCTCTGGTCCTCGGCTTGGTGATGGAGGGGAGGCAGAGCACGGCATCGGAGCCAACCAGTGGTGGGCGTGGCTTCTGACTGTCGATGGAGATCACGGCGGTGGAGCCTAGGGAAGAAGGGCGTGGTCGAGCAGGGGCACGGTGCGGAGGCGGTGACGACGTCGCGTGCGTCCACGAGGTGCATGGAGCTGGAGATGGCGCAACATCATGGCACGATGAAGGGCACGATCGTGGCTAGGCAGGAGGCGTTCTTGGCAACGAGGGTTGGGGCAGAGCTGGCCGGGGTGCTGTGCGAGCGGGTCCAGCCGGAGTGGCTGAGAGCGCTCGGCACCGCATGGAGCACGATGGGAAGGGAGAAGAGCAGTGGTGGTGACGATGGGTTGGGAGATAGGGAGGAGATAGCGGCAGCCACGGCTTATATAGGTGCGGCATTAGGGCTTCGAGGGCGCGGACGGCGATGCCTCGGCATCCATACCAAGATAGGTACGTGGCGCGCATCGGGTGGCGGGGCACGGAAGCCAAGAGCGTGGGCGCGGGCGTGCTGGCAGCGACGGCGTGCATCGCACAGGGCACGCACATTAGGGTTTGGAGGGGCACGGCTGCCACTTTGGCCCGCGAGAGGCGGCGTCTGGGCTAATGGGCCCGCGGCGTGGACGGGCCTGCGGGGGCCGGAGCTGCACTAGCAGGCCTGCAGGGGCCACGCGGTTGGTCTTGCGGGGCTGCGGTGCTGTCGTCTGTGATGCTGGGCCAAGCGAGGCGAGGCGAGCTAGGCCGCTTGGAGCAGGCGGAGGCAAGCTATGCCAGGTGGCCGGCTAAGCTGAGAAGGGAGCTGGCGGGTTGGACCGGCGGAAGTGAGGAGAAAGGAGGAGAGATGGGCTGGCAGTAGGAGGAAGGAGGGAAGGGGGTTTCGGCCCAAGGAAAGGAACTCGGTTTTTTTTCTATTTATATATCTAGAATTTTGAGAGGGATTTTCAAAAGGGGATAGAGGGGGAGTCCCAAATGGAATTTCGGGAAGATTCAAATAGAATTTTGAGGTGACCCAAAAAGGAATTCGAGAAAGGGATCAGAGAGGAATTTAAAAGGAGGGAATTTGGAAAGGATTGGATGACTTTTTCCTTTTCATAGAATAGTTGTTTCAAGGAATTTGAAAAGGAAATCTCCAGGGGAGATTAAGGGAATCTCAATTGAAATTTGGAAGAGTTTTGAATGGGGTTTGAGATGACTTTCAAAAAGATTTTGAGATGGAAATTTCACGGGAACTTTGAGATGAGTTTGAACACTATTTATGATGCGTGAGGATGAGCACGAGAAGAAAATTTGAAAAGAGCTTGAGAGAGAATTTCGAAAGGGACCCGAGAAGAGATTATACACAATGTCAAGGAGGGGATTGGGAAGAGATTCGGAAGGGACCTAGGAATGAATTCAAAGTGGGGATCCGTGAATAGATTGAGAGGTGAACTTTCAAGAGAGACTCAGAGACGAATTCACAGAGAATTCGAGGGGAGATTGCTACGGACTTGTGCACTCCAACACGAACAAGACCCAAAATACGGATCAACTCGGAAGCACCGACCCAGTTCTACAAACAATTCTAAATGTATGCAATGACTTGTTAGTGAATTAGGCTCGGGTCTGACCTAGAACTACATGCTTCACACAATTGTAGGAAAATTTTTAAAAAGTTCGTATTTTCGGTTGGTCAAAAACCCAGGATGTTACAATATGTCTCGCGCGTTCAAAGTTCAATGATCATTTCAGCGAGCACTGGACGCGTCTGACGCCCAGTGCTCAGCGTCTGATGCAGTGCAGTAAGCATCCAGAGATGATTTTCGCTCTCCGAACGCGTCCGACGGTGGGTCAACGGACGCCACTGCGTCTGGTGCACACAAGGGTTCGAACAAGCTATTGACATCACGTAGCCACCGGACGCATGAATAGTACCACTTCAGCATCCGGTGCAGCATCATCGGAGCGTCCAATGCTTGATTCCAGCGAGGTTGCAGCATGGTGTATTCACCGGACGCGCAGCCAGCGTCCGATGCTCTGAGAACCAAAGTCCGGTGCTCCCGAAGCCAGTGTTCGGTTCACTAAAAATAGTGAAGAACACTTTCGAAAATTCGCCGAATCTTGCCGAGCTTCCGGTAGACATGGATCCCAAACCCATCTTTACCGCTCAAACTCCACCTCCTTCGCAAATGTGCTAACACCACCAAGTGTACATCACCTTGTGCATGTGTGTTAATATTTTCCGCAATCATTTTGAAGGAGTTAGGTTAGCTCTCCACTAGATCTAAATGCATATGCAAATGAATCCTTATCTAGTGGCACTTAAGTGATCAATAGCCCTAGAAATTCCCCTCTTTATAGTACGACTATCGATCCTAAGTGTGATCACACCCTCTATGGTGTCTTGATCACCAAAAGCAAATCCTATCTATACCTTTGCCTTGAGCTCCATGATTTGGCTTTGCACCTTCATCCAACTTCATCATGGCAAGCACTTGATCACATTACCATTGCTTGATCCTTGCTTCACCATGTCATTGAACCAACCACATCATAGCTACACACATGTCTTTGCTATGTGGTTAGTACTAGGTATTGTCACTAATTACCAACACCAAACATAGGACTTTTAGGGAGGCCGGTCCAAGCCAACACAGCCTGACATGTAGAGTGTCAGAACAGAGCAACCAGATGATGCCCAAGGCTTCTTTAGCTCCATGACATCGCCACGGTCCACAAAGCGTCGCTGCAAGACCCTCCTAGACTCTATTGCATGTGGCCATAGGCTCAACCCCCAAACCGCAATGTACCTAACCTATCTCAATATATAATGGATAAGGTCAGATCCTAGTGGGGGAGAGGACAATCCAAGACAGATCATTTCATTCCTCAGTGATCCGTTCTACTCGGCACCGAGAGCAGAGCAACCTAGAGAGGGGCACTGAGAGCTCCTCCACCGCACCCATCGTCTTCCTCCTCTCCGACGAGAAGGCTCCACTAGTGGCGAGGCAGCCTTAAGATTAGCACCAAGCTAACTCCCTACCAAATCTCTCTCTTCCTCTTGTACAACTCTGTTGTAACCCCCCCCGATTTTGGGTGCTCTTTAGTATAAAGATCATTAGCTGCTGGATGTAGGGCATCGATTGGCCTGGACCAGGATAAACCGTTGCATCCCTCTATATTCTTGTGTTCTTGAGCCACCGGAGCCACCGGAGACATGTACTCTGACACTGACTCAAACAACAATGCTTGTCGCGGTTCCAACCCTGCGACACCTACCTAGGTGGGAATCGGCCCACGTCGGTGGGGGCGTGCAACCAGGGACGGGCCTCCACTGCTCCCCAGATCTTCGAACTATTGAGGAGATTCCAAATAAAATAGGAAAGTCAGAAAAAAGTAGGAGAATAGATATAGTATTCCTTAGATAAAATAGATTAAGATTTTGTTAGAAAAAATAAATAAATACTTGTGTTATGAAAGCAATCCGAAACTATAAGGGCTCTTTCCACAAAATTAGATTGCTTAAGAACCAAGTCTCCCTGAACCATAAATAAGGAGGCCCTATAGACATTCCATCTTAAGCAAGTGAAATAATCTATTCCCTCTCCTTGTCGCCAACCCCCTCTCCCTCTCTTTGTCGTGCCCACACACTTGCCTTAGCTGCACACCGCCGCCACTGGTGCATCACCGCCGCCGCCGCTCCATCGCCCCTAGGCCGCCACAATCAAGTCCTAGCAAGGACCATCACAGTTGATGAGGCAAAGGGAGAGTGAGAAAGAGAAGAGAGCAACCTAAAAAACCAATCAGAGAAAAGGTGCCCACATGAGAGAGAAGAAAAGGAGCTAGGCCGAGACATGTATGGGTGTGTTTGGTTCTCTTCCCCACCAAGCTTGGCTAGCAAAAACAAACCAGGCCAGTCCAAACTTGGCTCCACTAATACAAGGTTCTTGTGTTTGGTTTGCTTGTACTAGTGGAGCCTGGCTTGTTTAGATCATGTTTGGTTTCCTGTCTAGCTTGGATAAAATCATTGTATCTGAACATGGGTAAGCTTACACCCATTGGAGCAATTCATTGGACAGGTGCAGGGCAGCCACCTTTGCCATCGCCATGCCTGCACCATCGAACAGAGAGCTCAAGGAGCACCGCATCGACCTCTGCTGCTCTGCGTGAGATCCAGATGAGAGAAGAAGAAGACAACGGCATGGGACCTTGACCGCATGGGACTCCGCCGCGAGAGGAAGAAGCGGAGGCGAGTAGTGGAAGCAGGCTCGTCCTCCTCCAGGCCATCGAGTGGAAGCGGAGCCAGAGCAGGCACCGCGAGAGGGGGAGGCGACCCTCGTCCTCGTGGACTCGGCTGGCCATGGTAGGTGCGGAGATGGCTGGCGGCGGGAACTTGACTCTCCCTCTTCCTCATCCCCATTCCCCCTCATCCTCCACCTCGATACCGGTTGGTGATTGATGCCACGCGGTTTGAGATTGGACCGGCGGCGGGAACTTGACGTTGCGCGCGGTAGGGAAGAGCGGTTGGCATCGCAGCGACGGGAAGAACGGCAGCCGGCAAGGCGATGGCGAGCTTGATGGCCATGGCTCCCGCTCGATGGCTTGAGGACCCCGGCCATGCGAGGTGGAAGGGGATGGAAGGACCCCGGCCACGTGAGGAGGAAGGAGACGGAAAGAAGAAGGCAGCGCCGGGGCGGGAGGTGAGGAGCTCGCCGAGGACTGAAGAAGGAAGGCGGCAAAAGCTTACCTGAGATGGGAGGTGAGGCGGCGGTGCGGGAGGTGACGAACTCCTCACGCTCGCAAGAGGTGAGTCGGGCGGATAGGAGCGCTAGGCCAAGCTTGGCTCCAATAGAACGAGCGATTTGGGCGTTTCTGTGGAGCCACCAAAACTATATGGATTGAGCTTTGTACAAGCCTGGCTAACGGGCCTTACATGGAACCAAACAGGTCCAGGTTGCATTATGTTAGGGGCTAAGCTAGGGAACCAAACACACCCTATATGACCTTGTCTCGCTAGCTCCTCCTCTGGCGTGACAAGGCATGGGCCCTGCCTTCAGCCACGAACGAATGGGTCTACGGTCCATGTCATTATGTTCCCGCTGTCATGCCAGTGCATATGACATGACAGAGCATTACCGTCGCGCCAACGCGACCAAAACGGTTTCATCTGCAAACTATTTTCAGAAATGTTATTATTATTAAAATATTACTTAAAAAGTTTAAAAATAAAAAAATCCCCATGAAAATATTAGAAAAATAGGTTGTCATAGGCAACTTTTATGGAGCACATTCTTTTTTAATTCTGTCATCTTCTGCAACTTTTTATGGAGCACGTTCTTTTTTAATTCTATCACCTTCTTCAATAGTTACACGTTAATCTGCCCTGTATTTTGCAACCTGATTTGAATGCAGCAGAACGACACTATCAATTCATAGCACAATCTGCGAAGAGCAAAACCTGATTTTTTACGCCAAACAAGTGAAAGGACCAGTAGCCAGTACAGATTCCAAAAGCAGATGGTCCTTTGAAAAACAAAGTCTACAAAATGTTTTCACGCCGACCAAACCTGCACACACTAAAAAGACACCAGACCTGCAAAAAAAAGTGATGCACTGTCGCACATAATATATTCTAAAGAAACAAAACACGGAATCCAATGAAACAAGTTTCCAATTGCTTTATGTAATCGCTTTATGTAATCATGATACAAATCATTTCTTGTCACATTGTTTAGGCCTTGGAACATAAGAAAACTTTTATGTTCACGCGTTTTTCCTGTAAAATTGAATTGTTTTTTATCAAAAAATTCTATGGTTCCGTTAAAATTCCTGCATTGCAAACATGCCCTGTGATAGTCAGCATCACATCTTCGTTGCATATAAAACTACACCTCACCCAGCGTTGTAAACAAGTATTCAACGCACCGGGGCTCCCAACCTCCGCAACCGTAAATATTGGTCTGCACCATCTAACCAGCTTCTCGAATCCGCAAGGAAAGCTGTACAGCAGCAGCAATCAGTGCTAGAATTTATTCCTGGTTTGTACTGCAAGCAAAGCCAAATGTGCCTTGCGTAATGAAAAAAAAGGCAATACAACTACTGCATGGCCATGACTTTTCCTTTTCAGAGTAGATGAGAAAGGAAAATTATGGTACGAGGATCCGATATGCGTACCCCTGGATGAAGCCCTCTGAAGATTAATATTGGAAGAAGCACACCAATCCGCATATTTTATCCACCCAGGATCAACCAAGATGTATATGGACTTCAGACAAAAATATTAGTGGACCGGAATGAAAGGAGATACGTGTCGACGAGTGAAAGCGGAACATCAATGACCCGCAGGATTACTTCAGCCATTGCATATACCAGTTTGGAAATGGAATGAGATCAGCATGGACTTCACAGTAGGACTGCCCAAGACACAAAACGGACATGATTCCATATGGGTCATAGTACACCGACCGACAAAGGTGGCACATTTTATACCAGTTAGAGCCAATTACAAAGGGAACAAGTTAGCACAATTGTATATTGACAACATCCTCCGATTGCATGCAGTACCCAGCCGCATCGAAATTAGAGGCCCATGCCTTTATTTACTAATAAACTTAAATGATTATTTACGCCTATTAGTGGAGGTGGATGATGCAACATCAATTAGTACTATATTGCTAGTTGATGTGAAGGTGGGAAGTTTTCCTCCCTATATATATACCAACCCCTTAGGAAAAGCACATTAGAACTATCATAAGAGGAGCCCCTAGTTTAGGAATCCCAAGGCAGTAAAGTAGATTTTCTCTGTTTCTACTACGACGACTTTTTCTCCAAGTCCGGCTGTCACCATCGATCCACTGCTTCGTCGATCCACCGCTTCTCTGCTGTCGGTGAGGAACTCTGTGCCTTCCACATTTTGTTTCTTAATTCGACTTCGATGTTACCACCGTGCTGATCTTTTGGTTAGAATGAAACTCTAGCCACCTCTCTAATTACGTACCTCACAGGCTGCCTTGTCTTCTCCCAGCTTGCGATGCTTTCGGCTGTCCAACCGACGACTGTGTCTGTGACAGCCGTCCATGGCTGCAGCCGGCCTACTGCTTCCCTGCCTTGCAAGCCTACTTTGCGTTCCGTCCTTTGTCTTCCTACTGCAACATATGCAAACCGTCAAGCAAATAGCACCGTGCATCCATGTCAATAACGCAAGCTAGCATGCACCAAGAATGATGAGTATGTAAGCTTAGCAACGTAATTCTATCTAGAAGCGAAGGTTCCCCATGCCACATACTTATTATGTGTTTATAATTACATATTGATTTGATTAATATCTATGTAATTAGTTTTCCAAGTAAAAGAAATTTAGGTTTTTCACATCGATCTTTTATAAACACTTATTAATTTGATTAACGTCAACTTAAATATGTTTTCATTAATTATGAATTGTGTAGTTCAAACCCAATTATATAACTTCGATTAGAGGCTCACATAAATCTATCTTTTTCAAAGTTAACTTGCTTAAATGGTACATCAATATTTACAAATAAAACATGATTAGTTTTAAATAAGTTTCTAAACTAAAATATGATTTATGTAATCTGAATTATTATGTTTCACATGGTTTTGCTTAAATAAAACAAATCAAGCATGTAGGCTTTTTCTTTCTTTGTGCGTGCTGACTTTTGGACCTAGCTGGAACTACAAGATGCAGCAACTCTGCTAGACTAGTTGGCTTCACTCTCTTGGATTGCCATCCCCAGGATCCATATCGGTGCTGCCATTTGTCCTGCTAGCAGGGACTTCTCTATGGCTTGTTCAACCCACAGCCTGAAATTGGAGAAACAAACTTAAGCAGCAACCATGTAAAAATTGCATTACTATCCAGACAGCAAATAATTGAATTGCATTGCTACCTAAACCAACCACCTTCCATCCTAACATGACAAGATAGAACAAGCACCTCAATTGCAAGGGGTACTCGCTCTTCTAAATCTATATCTGTATCACCATATCCCTGAACACGCTCCCCTGCTTCAGGGAGATATTCCGGATGTCAACATGCGCCTCGCCTGCCTGCACATACGCCACTCGCGTCTGTCCTAGCACCGGTGGTCACCCCGACCCCGATGGCCACCGCCTAAGCCGCTGTCGGTTGCTCCAACCATGGTGCCCGCCTCCATCGGGTGATGCTAGTGCCCAGCGAAGGTCTGCACTAGCTCCTCGGCGTTTCTTCAGAGCTGGATGAAGCTATTTGAATATTTGCGGCAGCCGCCCCACCTCCCCGCCGGTTTGATCGCGTCCACCGTTGACCTCCTCCACCACCCTTGCTGATCTGCTATGCCATCGTCACCATGGGGTCCTGCTCTGACCTCACTGCCCGTCTGGATTTCTCCCATGGGCGAGCCTTTGAAGAAGAGGTGGATCACCATTTTGGTACCTTGATACACTATCCTTCCCCTTTGCCTGATGGATCTTTTTTTCTGCTGGCCACTTTTCGCCGCTTCCTATTTCGGTTGATGGAGGATTCAGTCTCCCTGGCCCTCCAATCGTGTTTGGGTGGTCGTGCAGCGGGTTTTCATGTTCAATTCTTAAGCACGAACCACTTTCGTTTCTCTATCTCTTGCAAGGAAGTTGGTTTTCACGTGTATCGCCTTCGTCGTGTGATCTCTTCCCAATTTGACGTCTACTTTCATCTTTAGAATAATGGTATGCCCAACTAGGAATGTGAAAACGTCTTTGGGAAGAAGAATAGGAAAAAGAATTGTGGCAGAACCGCCCAAGTCATATGGCCCACATGTGCCTATCATTGTCTTTTAGACCTCTAATAGCAGCACATGCAAGTCAAACAACTCCGGTAGTCTGTCGGGTGTCCTTAGGGGAACCCCGAATCAACCACGTTTTTCTTTCGAGCAGGATCCATTACAGAAACATTGCAGTATTACAACAGTTGTACAATTACACAATAGATTACATCAGAGTAAACAGCGAAAGACTTATAACCATAAATATACAATTATTCGTTAAGTTATTACAAACTTAGACTTTAGCCAACATGGCAGTAGGGTAGCATGATAGGTACCACTAACATCACACAAGAGAGAATCACCTTGCCCACGGGTTCACAACAAACTCTTCTACTGCTGGCTCTCACCTGCAACAAGGGTTTAACAAACCCTGAGTACAAAGGTACTCAACAAGACTTAACCGACGAAAAGGAAAGACTCCAAGGATATGTAGGCTTACGGGGAATCAAGGTAAGTCTATAGCAAGAAT
Organism: Saccharum spontaneum; assembly: GCA_022457205.1. Lineage (NCBI taxonomy): Eukaryota > Viridiplantae > Streptophyta > Magnoliopsida > Poales > Poaceae > Saccharum > Saccharum spontaneum. The sequence continues at coordinate 9,324,956 of CM039602.1, read as the reverse complement.
CAAGAATAACTTTTGCGAAAAAGCTTACTAATAGTGGATCCTTACTTTCAATACTATATCTTCAAGATTGAGTCATTATCAGTATCCAATCTATACTTGATCTAAAGCAACCACTTCTGTAGTCATCACAAAACGTGAACATCAGTATCAGGTTTCATTTATTAACTAAGATGTAGGTCAGTTGATCGAGTCTTCTTCTCCGAGAAGCAGCGGCGATTCGAATCAATTAGGCCCAGCTGGGGTTTTCTTACCACATGACATATGCAGGTCTAGGTCCGAACTTGGGTCCAAACCCAAACCTGCATATATCAACCTTCACTCAGATACTCCAAAATATGAACCGGTCCAGCGCTACCCGAGAGCATAGTAAACCACCTCCCTGCGCAACTCCTGGTGGATTCACAGGATGGGTACACGCTACTCTCACCATCTCCACACTCCTAGTGCGCGGTTGTCATTTCACATAATGGAATGGCCAAGGTATTGGGCATACCGGAGTATGTGGTTAGTACTACAAGTCACGATCATAAGTGGGCCTCACAACAAACGGTCCTTAATCGACACAGGCGGGTTCACTACGTCAAGCCTCAAACTTGACGCAAGCCAAGATTCCACCCAGTCTCATATTAAAAACATGATCATTCTCATACTACAGGACTAATCCAGAGTTTAGACTTTTTATGTCATTACTCATCTATTACAACTAAGCATAGCTAAGCATAGATAAAACTATCATATTAACTAGGGTGACAGGGATATGTAAATGTTGGACAAGGAAGGCGTGCAACAGCGGTTAACCACTCAACTCATATTTATACTTAAATGCATCAAAACATAGACTTATGTGAATAACTTTTGTAAAATACAAGGAAAATGGTTTATGCTCTGGGGCTTGCCTGCGGTGTCGTGGTAGACAGGCACTTTAGAAAACCACAGTGCAAGATAACCAATCCACGGGAAAGAAATCCACTTCCAGGGCTCACCAACGGAAAACCACTCTCGATAACTAAACATAAGTAAAGATGCATGCTTTAGGATGATGATATGTTAAGCATGGATTAAGATGAGTAAACAAGATCATTAACTTGAGTACAACTTTCCTTCGCATTAAAGTTAGGTTAGTTACTCACAAAGTAGCATTAGGTATTTATTAATCAACAAGTTAATTATGACCAACAATAAAGTAATTAACATGCCAAGGAACATCAGAGGTGTTGTGTCCCTAATTCTACAATCAACTCAAAAGATCACTTAAGCCATTTTAGATTCATTCCTAATCAATTAAGTATTTATTTAATTTTTTAATTAAGCATGGATTTTAATATCTAATTTTATTCATCCAAACGGTACCAAAATTCTTGTGAGGGCACACCTAAGCATGTAAAACATACTTGCCAAGTTTGATGGTTTTTAGAGAAATATTTTAATCTACAAAATTCATGGATGTTACATTTATTAATTAAAATATGTAATTTTAAAACATGCAAGAAATAAACATTTCTAACATTTCATATTTTTCCGAGATACAGCATGGCATGAAAAGCTTATACAACAATTTTCATCATTTTAGCATGCTTAATTATTTTCTAGGAATTTAAACAAGATCAAAACATTTTTATTATTTCAGAAAAAGGAAAAGACATTTTTCTAGCTCTCGGCCGAACTCTCTCTCAGTTTCAGCCCACCTGCCCCTCGCGCTCGAACTGGGCCGGCCCAGGGTGCATGACCCGGCGCCACCGTGTTCACGACGGCGGCGCCGGCCATCACCGGTGGTCCTTGTCGCCGGTGAGGGTTCCAGCAGCGGTGTTGGCACCAATGGACTCGCGACAAGCATCCACATCCACACATGGGATCACCCGAACCCCTAACACATACAAGCTCCCACGACGGTGACTATGGTGGGCGGCGGCGCATTGAGCATGGTGGCGAGCGACGGAAACAGCGGTAGAGCTCGGTAGAAATTAAAATGAGGGGAGCAGCACGGCAAGGAGCTCACCACAAACACGGTGGTGTGCTTAGATGACCCGAAGTGACAACAGAGAAGCCTCACCGACGACGATGGCGGCGGTGGCAGCATGGACACGTCGGCATGTCGTCGTTCCGGTGGAAACAGAAGGGAAAGGAAAATGGTCAAGCTCCTAAGAATCACGAGAACCAGGTGATCACAGGACACCGGATAGCTGAGCCAGAGGCTCACTGTGATGGCCTAGCCACAGAGCGAGTGCCCACGGCGGTGATGGCCATCCACCACGATGAGAAACAGCGGTGCGGGCTCCTCCGGTGAGGTGAGGCAAGACGAGGGGGCCAGTGAGGTGCGCAAGGTGGTGGTGAAGCTGCTGGCAAGCGGAATTGCCAAGAGATGCTGCGAGGAGGATGAATTGCGGCAACGTGCGGTGGTGACCGGCGGGAAGGACTGGACGGCGATGGCAGAGGAAAGAGAAATATGAGACGGCATTGGCTCGGCCTTAAGACGTCGCGGGCGGCTTCCTCCGGCTTCGACAGCTCCTGGTTGACTTGCCACGGCAGCGGCTGCGTGTCGACGCACATGAGAGCGGTGGAGAAGAGCGGCAGGTCATCGGTGAACAGCCGAGCAGGCAGCTGCCACACCCCCTGCAACCGACTAAAAACACCATCAAAACCCACCCTCTAACTCCTACTTCTGCTACCCAACTCGATGATCATCATAAACAAAGTTGTTCACCTACGGGGGATCAACAACTTTGCTTAAAGGACTATCCCCGAAAACTCAAAGACGAGAAAGATTTTGAAATGACAAAGGGAGCACTGCAAAACCGTTTTCACTGAAACATAAGGTTCAGTTTCAGAGCAACTGAAACAGCCACCTTCCTCTCCCTTTTTCTCCAAATTTCATTGAACAACTCACAAAACTTCCAAAATAAGAATTGTTCCTCAATCTCTGATCTCCAACTCTGCTTAAGACTTCAACCTCATAAGAGCAAGGATGAGAGAGATTTTTAAAGGGAAACAGGGTACTTTGAAACTATTTTCAGAAAATAGGGTTAAAGTTAGAACTTTGTTTGGGTTAGCTAAGTTGGTGAATTGATTGGTGATTATCTACAAAGCAAACATCCCACGCAATAGCACCATTTGTTAGTACCAACTTAATACTAAAGAATGATACTATTGTTTGAGCATATTTATTTATAAAAATCATTTTAATAACTTCTCCAAGTTTGACTTAAAAATGAATTTCAAGACTTAGTCAATAAGACAAAGTATTGAAATCCACTTCCAAAATCAAACTTGGAGCCTAGTTTTTAGAAGTTTGGACTTCAACTCATGCCCCACACTTATTCCTAGTGTAAAGTACATTCTTTACACTCCAAAGTATACCAAGGCATACTTTCAAGTACTTAAGTGAAATTCTAAAATAGAAGGTCACAAAGTACCTTAAAAGAGTTTTTTTCGTTAAAAGCACATTACACCACTTATGCATTGCATTGCTAGATATTTAAACTTGATTTTACTAGATGCAAAGCATTGTTAGCTACTAAAGATGCTCAACATGCAAAGATGATGACATGGCATGTTTTAGTGGTGCATAGCACTAGGGGTGTTACAACTCTTCCCCCTTACAGAAATCTCATCCCGAGATTTAGAAGCTCCTAAAGCCTTGAGTTAAGTAATGGAAAAGGAAATGTGTCAACACATATATTACAATGAGGATTACAAAAATAACAAAAGGGTGGTTACACTAATACATCCATTGCTACAAGAAAGTTACAACTGTAGAGGAGTTGGTAACTTAAGCAGATGCAAGGAATTTCTGATGATTCCCCATCAGATAATCCTCAAATTAGCAAGTAGCCTCCTCCTCTGAGTGCTTGTTCCACTGAACTTTATAGAATTTGATCAATCTATTGTGAGTAACTTGATCCTTCTGATCCAAAACTCTAATTGGATATTCTGCATATGTCAGATCTAACTCGAGCTCAACATCTTCAATTTCAATGGCCTGCTCTGGCACTCAAAGACACTTCTTTAACTGTGATACATGAAACACATTGTGCACGACTGACAGATGTTCAGGCAATGCAAGTCGATATGCCACAGGACCACATCTTTCTATTATTGGAAAAGGACCAACATATTGGGGTGCTAACTTGCCTCTGTCTCCAAAATGATTAACTCCTTTCATAGGTGAGACTTTCAAATAAACATAATCTCCTACCTAAAAAGTTAACGGTCGACGCCTTCTATCAGTATAACTTTTCTGACGAGACTGTGCTGCTTTCATATTTGCTTGTATAATTTGAACTTTTTCCTCAGCTTCTTTCACCATGTCTACCCCAAAGAACCACCTTTCTCCCGGTTTAGACTAGTTTAATGGAGTTCTACACCTCCTTCCATAGAGAGCTTCAAAAGGTGCCATTTTAATGCTTTCCTGGTAACTGTTATTGTAAGAAAATTCCGCCAATGGTAAACATTCATCCCACTTAGTTGAATAATTGAGAACACATGATCTCAACATATCGTCTAGGATTTGGTTAACTCTTTCAGTCTGTCCTCTAGTCTGAGGATGATAAGCTGAACTATGGATGAGCTTGGTACCCATTGATTTATGCAACTCTTTCTAGAACTTAGACACAAACTGTGCATCTCTATTAGAAATAATGGTCTTTGGTACTCCATGGAGACTTAGGATCCTGTTGATATACAACTTGGCATAATCCACTGCAGAATGCGTTATTTTGACTGGAAGAAAATGAGCTATCTTGGTGAGGTGATCAACAATGACCCAAATGGAATAATACCCTTTTGATGTCTTGGGTAAACCAACAATAAAATCCATACTAATGTCATCCCATTTCCAGGATGGAATAGGCAAAGGATTCAACGGTCCTACAGATTTCAGGTGAACTACTTTCACTTGTTGACATGTATCACACTTAGCAACATATTGAGCCATTTCTATTTTTATCTTTGTCCACCAGAATCTTTGTTTCAAATCATGGTACATTTTTTTACTCCCGGGGTGAATAGAGAATCTAGACAAGTGTGCTTCATCAAGGATTTGTTGTCGTAACTCATGAACTTTTGGTACTACCAAATGATTCTTGAACAAAAGAACCCCATTATCATCAATATGGAAACATGGAGCCTTTCCGGTTGCAACTCTTTCTTTGATATGAGCTATTCCTTTGTTCAGTTTCTGCGCATCAATGATCTAACTTTGAATAGTGGATTCAACTGCGACGTTAGCCAAGGTTTCCTGTAAAACAATCTCTTGATTCAAATTTTCCATTTCCTGACATAACGTATTATCAAATGGCTTTGTTGTAAGGTAGTTGCATTGGGGTTTTTGACTAAGAGCATCTACAACAACCTTGGCTTTGCCTGGATGGTAATGAACTTCCAATTCATAATCTTTGATCAATTCTAGCCATCTTCTCTGACACATATTCAACTTGGACTGGGTAAAGATATATTTCAAACTATTGTGATCAGTATAGATGTTGCAACTGCTACCCAACAGATAGTGATGCCAGATCTTAAGTGCATGAACAACAGCAGCTAGTTCCAAATCATGGGTTGGATAGTGTTTCTCATGACACTTGAGTTGCCTAGAAGCATAGGCAATAACTCAGCCTTCTTGCATCAGTACACACCCAATACCAATGCCTAAAGCATTGCAGTATACATCAAATGGTTTTTCAATGTCTGGCTGAGCTAGAACAGGTGCAGTAGTTAACGATCTTTTCAATGTTTCAAATGCTTCATTGCATTCAGGTGACCAGACAAACTTTGTTTGATTTTGTAACAACTCAGTGATGGGTTTTGATACTTTGGAGAAGTCAGGAATAAATCGACGATAATATCCTGCCATCCCAAGAAACTGGCGAACTTGATGCACAGAGATAGGTGGCTTCCAATCTAGGATATCTTTCACTTTGCCAGGGTCTACAGCAACACCCTCGGCAGACAGGACATGCCCAAGGAATGGCACTTCATCAAGCTAGAATTCACACTTACTAAACTTTGCATATAACTGGTGTTCTCTCAGACGACTTAGAACTGTGCATAAATGTTCCGCATGTTCCTCTTTGTTTTTGGAATATATCAGAATATCATCAATAAGACTACCACAAACTTGTCAAGCTCCGGCATGAAAACAAAATTCATCAAAAACATGAAGTGAGCTGGAGCATTGGTTAGACCAAAAGACATGACCAGATATTTGTACAACCCATATCTGGTGGTGAAAGCAATCTTTGGAATATCTTCTGGACGTATTTTTATCTGATGGTACCCTAATCTGAGATCTACCTTAGAGAACACTTTGGCTCCCGCAAGTTGATCGAAGAGTAGATCAATGCGAGGAAGAGGGTACTTATTCTTGATAGTTACTTCATTCAATGGATGATAATCAACACACAGCCTTAGAGTGTGATCTTTCTTTTTCACAAATATAGCAGGGCATCCCCACGGTGATGAACTCAGTCTGACATAACCTTTGTCAAGTAATTCTTGCAATTGTACCTTAAGCTCAGCTAACTCTTTTGGTGGCATCCGGTAGGCTCTTCTAGATATTGGAGCGGTACCAGGTTTCAACTCAATTGAAAACTCTACAGTTCTATCCGGAGGTAAACTAGGTAAATCATTAGGAAACACATCAGGAAACTCTCTAACGACTAGTATATCATTCACATCCTTAACAGAGGCTCCATAAACTCTTTCAACTGCCCTCTTTGGAGTAGGTAGACAAATGAGCAACTTAGAACTATTATCAGGAGAATTTAACTGTATGGTTCTATTTAGCGTATCAATAAGAGCTCCACGCTGACATAACCAATTCATGCCAAGGATCACATCTATGTCCTGGTTTTTAAGAACAATAAGATCTGTTGGAAAGATGTGCCCAACAAGATCTATAGGAACACGCTCTACTACCTCCATGGTATACATCTGACCTCCAGGAGACTGTATATAGAATTTTCCCTCAATATCCTCAATTGGCAACTGATACTTCATAACAAAAGCTCTGTTGATAAATGTATGAGATGCACAAGAATCAAATAGTATTACTACAGGTTGCTTAGCAACAGAGAATCGACCCATCATCACAGGTTCACCTTCAGGAATTACTTTGGACTGTGTATAATGGACACGGCCCAACTTAGTAACAACTCTATTCTTAGCAGCGGTCTCCTGACGCCTCTGTGACCTATACAGACGAATACTAAGAGTATTCGGCTGTTCAGGAAAGGTAAGATTTGCAGCAGGTCCAACAATTGCCTATCATGGGGCTTGTTGCTGAGGTGGAAGATAGAGGGAACGATGGATATGTTTAAACACAATCCTTTGGTATGGAATATTGCTACTAAAGGATTCCTCTAACTTCCTCTTCTTTGCCTCTTTTTCTATACTAGGTAGCGTGCCCATGCGTTGCTACGGGATAGCTAATATTTTATAGTAAAAATACATGGATCGCACTGTAAGATAACAACACTGTAAAAAATAAATACCAACATTAAAGTGATAATTAATCTAAAAGGCAAAGTTTATGAATTTAACATAGTCATGGAGTGCGTGGCATCGCAAGCACACAAACTCTACTTTATAGATCTTTCAGTGATGCAGCTAAGATAATGTTTAATATCGCCAAGAAGAAATCTCCAATATCTATTTCTTTCGTGTGCCAATAAATCCACGAATAAGTTCTGCCGCATCTCCATACCATCTTGTACACAGGTTCAAGTATATATGTCAATATTAGTGCCTGTCGCATGGCTAATATTGCGTCTCTTGAAAAAACTTCCACAAAAACTTAAAACAAAGTGTTATACTCACCGTACAAATATGTGTGGACAACCGTCTATTCGATGCAGACATATACTGTAGGATAAGATATTCACTTAAATATTTATGGTAAGATTCACGACCAGCAATATATAGAAATAGTTATATCATAGATTGCTATTAATCCAACGAAACCATTGCTATTAATATGATGGAAAAGGACAAAGTGCTCAAGATTGGGCTTTTAGAGCAGATAAAGCATGAGATCACAACAATGCGGTAAGTGGCATATAAGAATACTGTTGATCGTCATAAGGTCATGGCGACATGAAATATGATCTACAGTAAAGGGGAAATTCTTAGTTAATGCCACCACAAATGCTGCCCTAGCACTTGCTACGAGGCATCGAGGCGTAAAAAGAATACTCATGAAGATACATAAATGTTGATTTTCTCATGCAGTAATAGCCTTTTCAGTTCTTTTGCTGCTTTAATCAAAAGGCTTTTTAAGATCAAATGTATGGTTCCAATCAGGTGTATCTTGATTCAGACTTGTTTTGAGCTTCTGATTGAATGAAAAGGCTTTCTAAGCGACTTAGGATTCATATCAGGGTCAAACTGAGGCCGATGAGTTGCAATCTTGTGTTGAGCATTTGAAGTGACAGAAAAATTTAGACAACCTTCACCTGTTAAAATTTTGTCTTGGCAACTTTTGAAAATTTAATTTTGGCCTTTGTGCAACTTCAGACAATATTCAATAACAAAAAGCCTTGTCTTTATTACTCAAATAATGTGTTGTCTTTATTTCTCAAATAATTCGAGGCATGAATGTATGCTTGGATAGTGTCTAGGGGCTCATATTGGGTTTCAACTCTAGCCTACCCCCAACTTGTTTGGGAGTAAAAGACTTTGTTGTTGTTGTTGTTGTTGTTGTTGTTGTTGTTGTATGAATGTATGATTCGATATTCAGACCGACATGATAAAAAAACACCACATAGAACACATATGATCCTACAAGTCAATATAATTTTGGATGTATCTGGTTTTAGATAATTTGGGGCAGTGTTTTTTTCATCGTTATAGTCATGTGAAAATGTTTCAATGTAAGATTGACTTTCCCGTTGCAACAACACCTAATTCTCAGGCTAATTTCAAACTGAATCAACTTAATCACGAGAAACCCAAGATCATCTCCCGGGCACGGCATGCAGTCCTGGTGGCCACGGCAATCCCAGCAGCGGTGGCAGAAAGCCCTAGATCGAGCTGAACATCGTACCTCGTCTGTAGCGGTGCCGACTCTTCCCCTCATGACGACACGGTAGTGGCGAGGTCATCGCAAGCTTCTTGGATCAAGCCGGCGTTGTGGTTGTGACCGGACGTCGGGCACAACTCCTTCGGGCGACGGGCTATGGCAGGCACTGCACAGCGGGAGCAGAGCCATATACCAAGAAAAATTAGATGCATATACCATTATACCCTACAACGGATTGTAATACTCATATACACATATAAAAGCAAATAGGACCATGCAAGCAAGAAAAATTAGATGCATATACCATTATACCCTACAGCGGATTGTAATACTCATATACACATATACAAGCAAACAGGACCATGCAAGCAAACTGTTGGTACTCGACGAAGAGCATGCAAGCAAACTGCAGGCTAGGGCAACGCGCTGTAGGTGAAGACCAAGGACGTTGCGGCACCGACGGCCAGTGGTGGATGCAGAAAAAAATCCACCTATGGCAAACTTTATAATACTAATTTATATGATATAGTGATTATATAAAATAAGGTATAACAATATAGCAAAATGATGATATATATGATTGCCGGACTGCATGAAAATCAAATTCATACTATGGATCGATTTTACTTTCCTTTCTTTCCCCTTTTTACCATAGCACATTAATATCATCGTCCCCATCCTTCGTTCAAGGACTCGTGGTGGCAGCCAGCCGGCCACTATCCAACGGAAGTGGCATGGAGAACTCTGTCGATCAGCGTTGCTCCCAGTCCCAGCCTCCCAGCAAAGCAAACAACCCAGCGGCGACCGGCAAACAACCCTCGGCGTTGGACAGTTTATCGCAAAGACAAGAAGCCAGCACTGCTAATCCTTCTGCTGTAAGGGGTAAGGGGTCGTCGGCATGCCGACGGTGGAGTTCATCTCACGGGCACGGCAATCCCAGCGGCGGCGACGACGACCATGCAAACAAACTGTTGTAGTACTCGACGAAGACCATTCAAGCAAACAGGCTAGGGCAACACGCTGGAGGTGAAGACCAAGGACGTTGCGGCACCGGCGGCGGAGTTCATCTCACGGGCACGGCAGTCCCGTGGCCACGACAATCCCAGCGGCGGCGGCGGAGGCCGGCAGAAAGCCCTAGATCAAGCAGTACATCGTACCTCGTCCGTAGCGGTGCCGACTGTTCTCCTTTCGATGGCACGGTCGTGGCGCGGTCGTTGCAGGCTTCTCGGATCAAGTCAGCGTTGCGGTTGTGACTGGATGTCGAGCGCAACTCCTCCAGGCGACGGGCTACGACGGGCATGGCGCAGCGGGGAGCAGGAGGCCGGTCGAGAGTAGGAGGGTAGCGGGCAAGAGAGAGAGCGACGATGACGCACGAACGTTTCCCTTCCCTTTTGAACACTGATGTTTCCCTTCGTTTTGAACACCGACGTTTCTGCCGGTCGAGGGTTGCGGGCAAGAGGCTGAGAGCGACGATGACGCACGGACGTTTCCTTTCCTTTTGAACACCAATGTTTTCCTTCCTTTTAGCACCAACGTCTTCCTTCCTTTTAACAGCGACGACGCACGGAGGGGCGTTTCCCACGACGTACGAAGCTAATGTCGCACGATTTGACGGTCTTAGTTTCTTTCTTTTTAGTTGTGGGAGATTTATATTTATAGTAAAAATGCCCGTGCGTTGCAACGGGAGTAAAACTTAATTTTTTGTAAATTCATTATTATATATATATATAAACCACTTTATTCAAAAGGGCTATTAAATTGATTCCAGTGTGAAAGGGCTATAGTTCTATCATGATTAATTATAGATCCATGTCACAAAGTTCTATAGGCTAGTTAATTTATTATTTTAGGCAATGGCCATCGAAAAGAATCATGCAGCTTAGTAGTATTTTATTTTGTTTGCATTCATCTCTCCCGTGCGTTGCAATGGGAGAAAAACAATTAAACAATAATGATAAATAAGGATATTAACACGCTAGTGGTAGCTAGCAAATATGTCCATGCATTGCAACGGGACGTATGTCTTGTGTGGCCATAGACAAGCATCATGCATTTCAATTGGTTGCGTAATTTTAATCAATATCGAAGTTGGACATGTGGTACTCGTGTGTTTAATTCTTGGCCTGTTTTCAGCAGCTGTAAATTAAATAAATTATCACATTTGATTGAATTAAATAACCAGTTTATGTAAGTAGAGCAATGAATTTGAATAGTTTAGCATAACGCGATATACAACTTAGAATTAGACTCTATAGCATTGTTGTTTTAAGGGCACTCACAATGCAAGATTCTATCATAGAGTTCAAGACTATTTATTACACCTTATTCATGGTATTTTGCTGATGTGGCAACATATTTATTGAAGAAAGAGGGAGAAAAAACAAGACTCCAAGTCTTATTTAGACTCTAAGTTCACAATATTCGAGGTAATAATTAGCTTTAGACTCTATGATAGAGTCTGCATTGTGAGTGCCCTAACTCGCACGAACATGGGTCGAAATTCTGGTTCAAGGATGTAAGGACATTTTTCTGTGAATTTAAAAAGACGGATGGAAGAATTGTTTTGCTCTTTAATAGATTATTATCGTTAATTTTCGTTGCTATGGATGTAGGTTCTGTTGATATTAATATGTTTTAATATATATTCACTTCCATGTTTCTATTTTAATCACTGTATTGTCTTTTTAAAGTTTTAACAATGCAAATAATAATTATTGTATATAGCCGTATCCCACATCTGACCTGGCGCTGCTCGTCTTCCCTAGCTCCGTCATGGCTTTGTGTCTGCCGTGCCTCCATGGCGCGACTGCCATTCCGAATTCGATGTGTCGCTCTGGGTTGCTTCGGTGTGTCCCTGAGCTCTGACGGTGACGCTACCACTGCCTGCGGCTCGTGTCTCGAGCCTGCCATGCTGTTTTGCTTCGTCTACCATTCCAAGTTCGATGTGTTGTTATGGCCTGCTTTCTGCAAGGTCCATGGTGGTGATGTTCTGGCTTATCACGAAGCTTGTTCATTGACCTGCTCTGTGACAGTGCTGGATCAGACAGGTGACAGTAGTCTCATGCTGCAATGCCGAGCGCGTTAAAGCTATCAGCTCCTATCCTTCTCTTGGCCTCTGCACCTGGAAGCAGCGAGCCAGCGACAAATGCTCAGCTCTTCGCCTTCTCCCCACATCACCGCCTCTTACTTGAGCTGAGGGCCTTCGACGCAGGCGTGGAGCCCTCGTCCTCCGTCCTCCCGTCCCATGTCGAGCTCTGCAGCGCAGCAGCTCTTGGATCCTATCACGCTGCCGGAGGTGCGAACGTGAGAGCCCGCCAGAGATACCGATGCGAGGCTTGGACAATGGCAGGATAGGCAATGGAAGTGCCACCAACAATTTACATGGTTTACCACCTCCATCTTTCTTTAATATATAGTGCCGTCAGGGGCAGTTTCATCGTTGTATCGCCCATGAGGTCCGCCACCTTCGTGGCTTGCACGCCTTGGTTTGGTGGTCCAATTGGAGTCCAATGAGTACACGGTGACAGACGGGGAAACTGACAATCTGACATTGAGTAGGAGAACTTGCGGTTGGGCGTCGATTTTTATCTGTGCATGGCAATCTAATCCGTGGTGGTCTCAATTTGGTCCTCTTGCGCCTTCGCGGTTCCCTTGGTTTGGTTAGCGGATATGAGGATATCCTTCTGGTTCCCAGCATGTAGTCCCGGCGGCACACTTGTCGTACATGTACACGACCGGTGTTCCTACGATACAATGGGCGCATGAGGATACAGTTTTGGTCAAATTCCAGTTTTATATTACATGTAATCTTAGTTGAGTAGGAGTCTTACTTACATCTTACGCGGAAATTTTGCCTCTTTATTATTAGGTATAGATTAACATAATATCCCGCATTAATAGCAATGCTGACACTTTCATCATAACTGGCATCAGGATGGACGATTAACAACTTTTGAAGTTCCATATCGAGCCAACGCACAAACAAAAATTTTTTATCCGCATCTGTACTAACATATTCAGGAGCAAACTGCGATAAATAGCTAAATTGTTTCTGATATTCTCTTACACTCTGATCTCCTTGCTGTAACTTGACAAACTGCTCCTTCCCCACTCGCCTTTCTCCATTAGGAATATACTCTATTCGAAGAGCAGTGCAAAAGTCAGCCCATGAAATCAGATACCCCAGGGGTTGCATTGCAAGGAAACTTGCCCACCAAGCGCTAGCAGAACGTTGGAGTTGTTGTACTGCAAACTGAGTCTTCAGGACCTCACTGCAGCGAATCAGGCTAAACTTTAAGTCCATAACATGGATCCAATCTTTTGCCTCCAAAGGGTCTTCAGCTTTATGAAACAGTGGAGGATTAGTTTTCAAAAAGTCACGATAAGTGTGGTCTGCTTCGGGATCTGGATGATCTTGTATCGAAGTCTAGAGCATACTCGCATTGTGGGCGCTGGCACTCACTAAAGTAGCAAGTGTTTCCTTTATGGTTGGTTCTCATGGTGGATTAGAAGTGTTGGACTGACCACGACCACGTGAGGTACCCGGTTGATTTGTTTTTCTAGAATGAGTCCTCATACTGTATGGTAAGAAAGATCATCAACAACCAGATTCCCAGAGATAGATAGAATAGTACAGAGGAAGAAGAAAGATAGCATGAATAGGATTGACAACTTACTTAACCCAACTACTAGCAAGGGGAAAAGTAAAAAGAATAAATTTTTATTAATGACATGATGCATGAACGATCCAATGCTCAATTACCCTAACCTATCTACTTACTTAACTTTATTGCTTAAAATAGTGAGTGTCAACACACTTAATTTTATAATATAGGGCAATATAAAACATGCTATCCCACTTTTACATAACATTTAGGTATAACTACCACCTTTACAGATCATACGAAAAACCCGCAAAATAGCTAAGGGGAAAGGAAGAAGATTCTACAAGATTAAGATCTATAGGAGTTGATGATGTATCCCTAGTGCAGTGAAGAAGTTGATATGTCACCTTTGGACTCCTGAAGTATGACGGGCATCTCTCAGCAATAGAAGGGAAGTCTGAAATAACCTTTTGACTCAAACTAGAGTTGAAATTCAGTTGCATTGTTTATTTTGAAGTTTTGAAAAATAGTACTACAACCTTTCTATAATAGCATGCTCTGATACCAGCTATGGAAGAATCGCCCAATTCATATGGCCCACATGTGCCAATCGTTGTTTTTTAGACCTTTAATAGTAGCACATGCGAGTCAAACAACTCCGGTAGACTATCGGGTGTCCTCAGGGGAAGCCCGAATCAACCACGTTTTTCTTTTGAGCAGGATCCATTACAGAAACATTGCAGTATTACAACAGTTGTACAATTACACAATAGATTACATCAGAGTAAACAGCGAAAGACTTATAACCATAAATTTACAATTATTCATTAAGTTATTACAAACTTAGACTTTAGCCAACATGACAGTAGGGTAGCATGATAGGTACCACTAACATCACACAAGAGAGAATCACCCTGCCCACGGGTTCACAACAAACTCTTCTACTGCTGGCTCTCACCTGCAACAAGGGTTTAACAAACCTTGAGTACAATGGTACTCAACAAGACTTAACCGACGAAAAGGAAAGACTCCAAGGATATGTAGGCTTATGGGGAATCAAGGTAAGTCTGTAGCAAGAATCTAGAATAACTTTTGCGAAAAAGCTTACTAATAGTGGATCCTTACTTTCAATACTATATCTTCAAGATTATGTCATTATCAGTATCCAATCTATACTTGATCTAAAGCAACCACTTCTGTAGTCATCACATCCCGTGATCATCAGTATCAGGTTTCATTTATTAACTACGATGTAGGTCAGTTGATCGAGTCTTCTTCTCCAAGAAGCAGCAGCGATTCGAATCGATTAGGCCCAGCTGGGGTTTTCTTACCACATGACATATGTAGGTCTAGGTCCGAACCCGGGTCCAAACCCGAACCTACATATATCAACCTTCACTCAGATCCTCCAACATATGAACCGGTCTAGCGCTACCCGAGAGCATAGTAAACCACCTCCCTGCGCCACTCCTGGTGGATTCACAGGATGGGTACACGCTACTCTCACCATCTCCACACTCCCAGTGCGTGGTTGTCATTTCACATAATGGAATGGCCAAGGTATTGGGCTTACCGGAGTATGTGGTTACTACTACAAGTCAGGATCATAAGTGGGCCTCACAACAAACAGTCCTAAATCGATACAGGCGGGGTCACTACGTCAAGCCTCAAACTTGACGCAAGCCAAGATTACACCCAGTCTCATATTAAAAACATGAACATTCTCATACTTCAGGACTAATCCAGAGTTTAGACTTTTTTATGTCATTGCTCATCTATTACAACTAAGCATAGCTAAGCATAGATAAAACTATCATATTAACTAGGGTGACAGGGATATGTAAATGTTGGACAAGGAAGGCGTGCAACAGTGGTAAACCACTCAACTCCTATTTATACTTAAATGCATCAAAACATAGACTTATGTGAATAACTTTTGTAAAATACAAGGAAAATGGTTTATGCTCTGGGGCTTGCCTGCGGTGTCGTGGTAGACAGGCACTTTAGAAAACCACAGTTCAAGATAACCAATCCACGGGCAAGAAATCCACTTCCAGGGCTCACCAACGGAAAACCACTCTCGATAACTAAACATAAGTAAAGATGCATGCTTTAGGATGATGATATGTTAAGCATGGATTAAGATGAGTAAACAAGATCATTAACTTGAGTACAACTTTCCTTCGCATTAAAGTTAGGTTAGTTACAAGTAGCATTAGGTATTTATTAATCAACAAGTTAATTATGACCAACAATAAAGTAATTAACATGCCAAGGAACATCAGAGGTGTTGTGTCCCTAATTCTACAATCAACTCAAAAGATCACTTAAGCCATTTTAGATTCATTCCTAATCAATTAAGTATTTATTTAATTTTTTAATTAAGCATGGATTTTAATATCTAATTTTATTCATCCAAATGGTACCAAAATTCTTGTGAGGGCACACCTAAGCATGTAAAACATACTTGCCAAGTTTGATGGTTTTCAGAGAAATATTTTAATCTACAAAATTCATGGATGTTACATTTATTAATTAAAATATGTAATTTTAAAACATGCAAGAAATAAACATTTCTAACATTTCATATTTTTCCTAGATACAGCATGGCATGAAAAGCTTATACAACAATTTTCATCATTTTAGCATGCTTAATTATTTTCTAGGAATTTAAACAAGATCAAAACATTTTTATTATTTCATAAAAAGGAAAAGACATTTTTCTAGCCCTCGGCCCAACTCTCTCTCAGTTTCAGCCCACCTGCCCCTCGCGCTAGAACTGGGCTGGCCCAGGGTGCATGACCCGGCGACACCGTGTTCACGACGGCGGCGCCGGCCATCATCGGCGGTCCTCGTCGCCGGTGAGGGTTCCAGCGGCGGTGTTGGCACCAGTGGACTCGCGACAAGCATCCGCATCCACCCATGGGATCACCCGAACCCCTAACACATACAAGCTCCCACGACGGTGACTATGGTGGGCGGCGGCGCATTGAGCACGGTGGTGAGCGATGGAAACGGCGGTAGAGCTCGGTAGAAATTAAAATGAGGGGAGCAGCACGGCAAGGAGCTCACCACGAACACGGTGGTGTGCTCAGATGACCCGAAGTGACAACAGAGAAGCCTCACCGACGACGATGGCGGCGGTGGCAGCATGGACACGTCGGCATGTCGTCGTTCCGGTGGAAACTGAGAAGGGAAAGGAAAATGGTCAAGCTCCTAAGAATCACGAGCACCAGGTGATCACAGGACACCGGATAGCTGAGCCAGAGGCTCACTGTGATGGCCTAGCCACAGAGCGAGTGCCCACGGCGGTGATGGCGATCCACCACGATTAGAAACAGCGGTGCAGTGTCACACCCGGTTTTCTAAAGAACAAAACCAGGCTAATCATATGTGTGCCCAGGAAGTCCACACATATGCCAGAATGAAAAAGTATCAGAAATAATGTTATTGTATAACGTATACATAGCTATATTAACACTTACATCAGAGTATCGCGGAACGGTGACTAAACTTCAGGCTCCATTCTTCTCAGGGACGGCTGACTGGTGGCTTCATATGCCAAGCACTTCTGAAAGACTTCTGAAAACTCCACTACACTTTCATCCTTCCTCCAAGCAGCACCCCATTACACACTGAAGTGTGGTGGAAATAGCAAGAGTGAGTCCATGTCGAACTCAACAAATATAACATGGGGTTCATGAGGCTCAAAAGGATAGACACTGGTTTGACTGCACTTAGCTTTTAATTGTCACAATTTTATTACATAAGTAGCATCAAGATTTCATTAATCCCACAATAAACATATGATCAATGTAAATATGAATAATGAATAGCAAAAACACATTTATAGACATTAGTGATCATCTATTCCGTAAGGGTCCAAGGCCACTCGTGACCGTGAGCACGACTGTTATAACAGTTTTACACTCTGCAGAGGTTGTACACTTTCACTGTGAGTCGTGATTTACCCTTTCGCCCGAGGTGATCAGCCTCTTGACCCACTACCAAGGAAGGTCGGCAGGGTTCACTATGAAGTCTTTCAAAGGTTCGTCTAACAAGTTAGGGCCATTAGATTTACTCGGCAAACAGATGTAGAGCCCCCCTTCCAAATGGCACAATGACGCGCAGCCTATACTCATGAGGACAGAGGCCGCACTATACCCGATTCGTCAAGCCATTCTTACGCCACGAAGGTTACCACTAACAAGCTAGAAAAGGTCCTCATACTTGACTAAAGCCAGAGCCATATAGCCCTCACAGTTGTACTGTAAGTCCCGGATGTTCGCTTACAGATGAGTCCTTATGGAGAGAAACTAGAGCACCAAAAATAGCCCCATGCTCTAGCCCTCTTTAAACAGTAATCAAAAATCATCTTTTAGTGTTGTTGCATATTCCATTAATCATATTACAAGATCATAGTTTATGTTCAGCGCTAGCAAAAGCTACCCAATGCAAAGTCCCATAGGTGACAAGGAAACAAGATATCAATAGCTAAGTTATAATCTCTATGGTTGTCAAGGAGGACACATGCATATGTATGATAATTTCAGTGAATAGGACAACAAGAATGATCCCATGTTATACTTGCCTTATTCCCAAAGTTAGCTGCTCAGAATCTCCAACTGCTATCTTCCGGTCTCCAACTTTTGCTTCGACTGTCAGTCCTCAACTTCTAGTCTTCGGCGCTGACGAACCACGCTTCCTCTACTCGCAGCAACCAAGCAACACAAATAGACAAACAATACACACATCTAAGAACAAACATCATACAAAGGAGACACTTTAAAAGGAAGCTCACTAAATGTCACGGCGTATTGCTATGGTTACGAGAACGCAAGAACGACTAAGGACGGAGCTATCGTTACCGAGGACGCGTCTATCGAGGTTGGCAATATAACTGAAGAAGACAAACTAACACTTCTATTTTGGTTAAACAAACAAAATCATGGAGATGCTATTAATTTAGACAAATCATAATTTAATTTAAAAAAAAAATAAGTTAAATCTAGTCATATTTTATTTATAAACTTTACCATCTACACCGAGCAAGTTAAACATTACTTTGCACAAATATATAAAGGGCATGTGAGAGCACCCAAACGCACGTCAAAGTGCTAGCCTAAACAATTTACAAATTAAAAATATGTTTATGTGAGTAGCTAATTATTTTAACATTTATTTACATATACAAAATCGAAATGTACCTCCATGTTGTTCTTAGATTGAAAACCGGTAACCATTAATCAAATTAATATTTTACAATGAACACAACAAGTGATGTAGCGGCTATCGGAAGTTTTATGTATTACAATAGAAAAGAAAAGGCTACATGCTTAATTCATTTTAATTAAACTAGACCATGTGAAATAGTAGCTCATATTAGTCAAATAATATTTTAATTCAAAAGCCAAGTTGAAACTAGCCGTATTTTATTTATGAACGTGCATGTATTATTTAATCAAATTAAACTGTAACTTTGCAAAAGAAAAGTGCGTCCGATAGCATCTACTCGAACTATATATGACGTGGGTTCAGCTAGACAAATTATAATTTAAAATCACATTGATGACAACAATTAAACCATATAAAGATTTATATGTATAAAATATCAGAGTTTAACACCTATTTTGCTTTTAATTAGAAACTAGTTGCATGTATATTAATCAAATTAATATTTAACTTAATAAAGTCATAAATATTTGATATGAAGAACGTTAGTACTATCTCACCTAGCGTGTCGCTACGAAGCTAACGCTATGAGAACGACTTGGAACGGAGGCAATATGGATATACGCGAACGTGAGAGCGGATAGCTGAGAGCAAAAGGATCAGACGAAAAAGCTCACCAGCGATTGTCGATGGCAGAAATTAACAAAGCTCGATGGCGACGAAATTGATATCGACTAATCTTGGAGAAGGTGGACAGCATACAGGTCGCACCTCCCACGGCAACGACGGCTTTGTAAAGTACTGATCATGCGGCATTGTGGAGATGCTCCAATAATGGCTGTGGCTTCCGCGGCCATAAAAGCGCACCGGTGGCTAGCAAAAACATGCACGTCGACGCCGTGGTGACGGAACACGGGAAACTTGGTGGCAAGACATATGCATAGCATGCCTGGCGTGACTTCGTTCAAGCATGGCCGACTGCTGCTCGATGTCCAGAAGACATGTATCGATTCAGATATGGTGGAAATGAGATAACGACAGTGATGAGCATATATAACTACATAGACTCAATGGCAGTGAGCTGGTCTACGATGACATATATGAAAGATGCAATTTATTGATTGAGCAATAAATAGGGAACAATAATTATTATGCATGAATGACAAGGCATGACATCAGCATCATCTTTGATCAATAAAATAATGGACAAGAGGTGAGGCTGACCTTTTATTAATCAACTAGCCAGGAGTTTGGAACTGATGTAAAGAAAACAACAATGTACGTCGTTGCTGATTGACAGGGCCTGAGCAACAAAGATTATTTGCAGGATTGCTAAGCTGAGATGACTTCGTGCTTCCTGGTGAGTGCATCATACGCAGGAACATGGACGCTTCGGCTTGTAAGCTTGATAGCCATACGATAGCAGATTTACTCTCAGATGCTATCTTGTCAGACGATTGAACAGGGGACTGCCCTGTGCACATAACAGATCGAAACGTGGTACATCTTCCGCGAAACAAACAGCAGCACGTCTCTTAGAAAAACATCAAGGCCGTGCGGTTGAGCTAACATGGAGCAGAAATTGAGCGAGTGCTTCATATGGGCTTGCTCGTGCGATGATGAATCAACAATGCGCATGGTTCTCATAGATACGTCTGTGAAGCGGCGACAGCAGCGTTTTGCTCAAAGCTATGTCGCTGTTAGGCTCATCAGAGAAGATGACCAGAAATTTCCAAACATCGACGGCAGCTTCTTGGACAACACGAGACGGGCGACGATCTGACGAAGTTCGTAGTAGTGGCGGTAGCCTCCTGTAGAACACGGCGCAGATGCAGGGGATGGATGTATGAACAAATCACGGCGGCGGCGGCAACAGCGGCGGCGGCGGCAATATCGGCGGCGGCGGCAACAGCGGCGGCGAACGGCGACAGCGACGGCGAGAGAAGGATGAGAAAAATATGATTTACTACACGAGAGATTTCCCAAACTAGGGGCTCCTCTACGGTAGTTTTTGGTGTGCTTTGCCCATGGGGTAGGTGCGTATATATTGGGAGAAAAACTCTCCACCTCCATGTCAACTAGCGATATGGTGCTAATTGACGTTGCACCCTCCATCTTTACTAATAGGCCTAATTAATTATTAAAGCCCATTAGTAAATAAATGAATGGGCATTTAGGATTATTGCACACGGGCTTTGGTGGAAAATGAGGTATTTATTATTTTCGGAATTAATTAATTTCATGGATAAAATAATTCCAGAAAAGTCCAGAATTATTATTTAAGCCGCGAAAAATACTCCGAAAGCTCCGAAAATTCGGGGAAATTTTCCAGAGACATTATGGAACATGAGAAACACAAATAAAGTATTTGGAGCTCATGAAAAGATATTTTGGAGCATCTAAAAATTAGATTATGCTCACAGACAAGTGGAAACAAGCTACAGAAAAAGTCAGAAAAATTCTCGAGAAGTTTGTAGAGATTGATTGATGGACGAGAAACTGAAAGGAGTGATTTGGGTTACAAAGAAAATATTTTAGGAAACTCCCAATGAAAACTTGAGCTGAGAAACAAGGAATATTGATTGCGGAAAAAGATAAAGACGTGCTGGAGAAGAAAGATATTATTTTTTTATAACTAATTGATGCTATCATAAACTAAACTTAGGAAATTTTATCCGAATATTAAAACATTTATTTTAATTAGTGTTTTCTATGCACAACCCAAAATCAGAAATTTTGGGGTGTGACAATTCTACCCCACTTAACATGAATCTCGTCCCGAGATTCGGAGAGACTAGGAAGAAAGATAAAGCTAATTATCAAGGAAGAAAGATAAAGCTGATTATCAAGGTTGTTCTAAGACCTTTGTCGAGATATAATATAGAGATTAAGGATTAACAAAGTTGGATAAAGAAATTGAAGATAGCTCTTTAAGATTGTTTTGAGATTAATGAGGTGTAAGAACGACCATCGAAGATCAACAAAAGGTGATAAGAAAAATAAAGATTGATGGCGAGAAAGTGAGATTGGTTAAGGGGCAAGGACTAGCAAAAGATGATATTATGGTAGCGATTGGTCTTTGGATCCTCTTATCTCGTGACTTGAGATTGATGATGGTGGCGGACGCTACCCCACTTAAAAAAGATCTTGTTCCACCTGGCGATGTCATTGAAAGCAACACTTTCTTTAAGGCTTACTACTATTGATGAGTCCTTCATGTGTTGATCCTCCATTGGGTTAAGATAAAGGAGAAAGCATAGAAACCAAGAGTAAGCAAGGACGATACAGGGAAAAGACAACAAGAATTAGGATTGATCAAAGGGTAGGTAGGTCAAGAGAGGATACTACCCCACTTTAACATAGATTGAGCTAATTCTCAAGATGATTTCGGGCCTCCTTTGGAACACAAGAACAAAGATGACACACAGGCATCACATCAAACAAGACAAGCACACATCAGGCAAAACAAAGCACCAATCACATCATCGGAACTACACGTGCTTCTTCAACAATGGTGGTCATCCTAATGACACATTGGAGATGATGAAAGGCCATCGAACTTTTGAACAAGGTAAGATCAGAAAACTTTTGGTAAAAACAACACAAATCAAAAACCAAGGGAGTAAGAAATAATAGCTCAAAGGAAGCTATCAAGGAGGGGATACAATAGGACAAAGAAGAGGAAATAGTCAAAATCAATGAATCAAGGGATCACAAAATAGTTTTATGATAAAATAAGTTTTTAGAATACGTCCAGTGCTACTTGGCATACGTCCTACAGTCAACACCGCTCTGATACCACTCTGTCACACCCGGTTTTCTAAAGAACAAAACCAGGCTAATCATATGTGTGCCCAGGAAGTCCACACATATGCCAGAATGAAAAAGTATCAGAAATAATGTTATTGTATAACGTATACATAGCTATATTAACACTTACATCAGAGTATCGCGGAACGGTGACTAAACTTCAGGCTCCATTCTTCTCAGGGACGGCTGACTGGTGGCTTCATATGCCAAGCACTTCTGAAAGACTTCTGAAAACTCCACTACACTTTCATCCTTCCTCCAAGCAGCACCCCATTACACACTGAAGTGTGGTGGAAATAGCAAGAGTGAGTCCATGTCGAACTCAACAAATATAACATGGGGTTCATGAGGCTCAAAAGGATAGACACTGGTTTGACTGCACTTAGCTTTTAATTGTCACAATTTTATTACATAAGTAGCATCAAGATTTCATTAATCCCACAATAAACATATGATCAATGTAAATATGAATAATGAATAGCAAAAACACATTTATAGACATTAGTGATCATCTATTCCGTAAGGGTCCAAGGCCACTCGTGACCGTGAGCACGACTGTTATAACAGTTTTACACTCTGCAGAGGTTGTACACTTTCACTGTGAGTCGTGATTTACCCTTTCGCCCGAGGTGATCAGCCTCTTGACCCACTACCAAGGAAGGTCGGCAGGGTTCACTATGAAGTCTTTCAAAGGTTCGTCTAACAAGTTAGGGCCATTAGATTTACTCGGCAAACAGATGTAGAGCCCCCCTTCCAAATGGCACAATGACGCGCAGCCTATACTCATGAGGACAGAGGCCGCACTATACCCGATTCGTCAAGCCATTCTTACGCCACGAAGGTTACCACTAACAAGCTAGAAAAGGTCCTCATACTTGACTAAAGCCAGAGCCATATAGCCCTCACAGTTGTACTGTAAGTCCCGGATGTTCGCTTACAGATGAGTCCTTATGGAGAGAAACTAGAGCACCAAAAATAGCCCCATGCTCTAGCCCTCTTTAAACAGTAATCAAAAATCATCTTTTAGTGTTGTTGCATATTCCATTAATCATATTACAAGATCATAGTTTATGTTCAGCGCTAGCAAAAGCTACCCAATGCAAAGTCCCATAGGTGACAAGGAAACAAGATATCAATAGCTAAGTTATAATCTCTATGGTTGTCAAGGAGGACACATGCATATGTATGATAATTTCAGTGAATAGGACAACAAGAATGATCCCATGTTATACTTGCCTTATTCCCAAAGTTAGCTGCTCAGAATCTCCAACTGCTATCTTCCAGTCTCCAACTTTTGCTTCGACTGTCAGTCCTCAACTTCTAGTCTTCGGCGCTGACGAACCACGCTTCCTCTACTCGCAGCAACCAAGCAACACAAATAGACAAACAATACACACATCTAAGAACAAACATCATACAAAGGAGACACTTTAAAAGGAAGCTCACTAAATGTCACGGCGTATTGCTATGGTTACGAGAACGCAAGAACGACTAAGGACGGAGCTATCGTTACCGAGGACACGTCTATCGAGGTTGGCAATATAACTGAAGAAGACAAACTAACACTTCTATTTTGGTTAAACAAACAAAATCATGGAGATGCTATTAATTTAGACAAATCATAATTTAATTTAAAAAAAAATAAGTTAAATCTAGTCATATTTTATTTATAAACTTTACCATCTACACCGAGCAAGTTAAACATTACTTTGCACAAATATATAAAGGGCATGTGAGAGCACCCAAACGCACGTCAAAGTGCTAGCCTAAACAATTTACAAATTAAAAATATGTTTATGTGAGTAGCTAATTATTTTAACATTTATTTACATATACAAAATCGAAATGTACCTCCATGTTGTTCTTAGATTGAAAACCGGTAACCATTAATCAAATTAATATTTTACAATGAACACAACAAGTGATGTAGCGGCTATCGGAAGTTTTATGTATTACAATAGAAAAGAAAAGGCTACATGCTTAATTCATTTTAATTAAACTAGACCATGTGAAATAGTAGCTCATATTAGTCAAATAATATTTTAATTCAAAAGCCAAGTTGAAACTAGCCGTATTTTATTTATGAACGTGCATGTATTATTTAATCAAATTAAACTGTAACTTTGCAAAAGAAAAGTGCGTCCGATAGCATCTACTCGAACTATATATGACGTGGGTTCAGCTAGACAAATTATAATTTAAAATCACATTGATGACAACAATTAAACCATATAAAGATTTATATGTATAAAATATCAGAGTTTAACACCTATTTTGCTTTTAATTAGAAACTAGTTGCATGTATATTAATCAAATTAATATTTAACTTAATAAAGTCATAAATATTTGATATGAAGAACGTTAGTACTATCTCACCTAGCGTGTCGCTACGAAGCTAACGCTATGAGAACGACTTGGAACGGAGGCAATATGGATATACGCGAACGTGAGAGCGGATAGCTGAGAGCAAAAGGATCAGACGAAAAAGCTCACCAGCGATTGTCGATGGCAGAAATTAACAAAGCTCGATGGCGACGAAATTGATATCGACTAATCTTGGAGAAGGTGGACAGCATACAGGTCGCACCTCCCACGGCAACGACGGCTTTGTAAAGTACTGATCATGCGGCATTGTGGAGATGCTCCAATAATGGCTGTGGCTTCCGCGGCCATAAAAGCGCACCGGTGGCTAGCAAAAACATGCACGTCGACGCCGTGGTGACGGAACACGGGAAACTTGGTGGCAAGACATATGCATAGCATGCCTGGCGTGACTTCGTTCAAGCATGGCCGACTGCTGCTCGATGTCCAGAAGACATGTATCGATTCAGATATGGTGGAAATGAGATAACGACAGTGATGAGCATATATAACTACATAGACTCAATGGCAGTGAGCTGGTCTACGATGACATATATGAAAGATGCAATTTATTGATTGAGCAATAAATAGGGAACAATAATTATTATGCATGAATGACAAGGCATGACATCAGCATCATCTTTGATCAATAAAATAATGGACAAGAGGTGAGGCTGACCTTTTATTAATCAACTAGCCAGGAGTTTGGAACTGATGTAAAGAAAACAACAATGTACGTCGTTGCTGATTG
This sequence comes from Saccharum spontaneum, assembly GCA_022457205.1. Classification (NCBI taxonomy): domain Eukaryota; kingdom Viridiplantae; phylum Streptophyta; class Magnoliopsida; order Poales; family Poaceae; genus Saccharum; species Saccharum spontaneum. Next base: position 9,299,245 of record CM039602.1, on the reverse strand, counting down.
ACAGGGCCTGAGCAACAAAGATTATTTGCAGGATTGCTAAGCTGAGATGACTTCGTGCTTCCTGGTGAGTGCATCATACGCAGGAACATGGACGCTTCGGCTTGTAAGCTTGATAGCCATACGATAGCAGATTTACTCTCAGATGCTATCTTGTCAGACGATTGAACAGGGGACTGCTCTGTGCACATAACAGATCGAAACGTGGTACATCTTCCGCGAAACAAACAACAGCACGTCTCTTAGAAAAACATCAAGGCCGTGCGGTTGAGCTAACATGGAGCAGAAATTGAGCGAGTGCTTCATATGGGCTTGCTCGTGCGATGATGAATCAACAATGCGCATGGTTCTCATAGATACGTCTGTGAAGCGGCGACAGCAGCGTTTTGCTCAAAGCTATGTCGCTGTTAGGCTCATCAGAGAAGATGACCAGAAATTTCCAAACATCGACGGCAGCTTCTTGGACAACACGAGACGGGCGACGATCTGACGAAGTTCGTAGTAGTGGCGGTAGCCTCCTGTAGAACACGGCGCAGATGCAGGGGATGGATGTATGAACAAATCACGGCGGCGGCGGCAACAGCGGCGGCGGCGGCAATATCGGCGGCGGCGGCAACAGCGGCGGCGAACGGCGACAGCGACGGCGAGAGAAGGATGAGAAAAATATGATTTACTACACGAGAGATTTCCCAAACTAGGGGCTCCTCTACGGTAGTTTTTGGTGTGCTTTGCCCATGGGGTAGGTGCGTATATATTGGGAGAAAAACTCTCCACCTCCATGTCAACTAGCGATATGGTGCTAATTGACGTTGCACCCTCCATCTTTACTAATAGGCCTAATTAATTATTAAAGCCCATTAGTAAATAAATAAATGGGCATTTAGGATTATTGCACACAGGCTTTGGTGGAAAATGAGGTATTTATTATTTTCGGAATTAATTAATTTCATGGATAAAATAATTCCAGAAAAGTCCAGAATTATTATTTAAGCCGCGAAAAATACTCCGAAAGCTCCGAAAATTCGGGGAAATTTTCCAGAGACATTATGGAACATGAGAAACACAAATAAAGTATTTGGAGCTCATGAAAAGATATTTTGGAGCATCTAAAAATTAGATTATGCTCACAGACAAGTGGAAACAAGCTACAGAAAAAGTCAGAAAAATTCTCGAGAAGTTTGTAGAGATTGATTGATGGACGAGAAACTGAAAGGAGTGATTTGGGTTACAAAGAAAATATTTTAGGAAACTCCCAATGAAAACTTGAGCTGAGAAACAAGGAATATTGATTGCGGAAAAAGATAAAGACGTGCTGGAGAAGAAAGATATTATTTTTTTATAACTAATTGATGCTATCATAAACTAAACTTAGGAAATTTTATCCGAATATTAAAACATTTATTTTAATTAGTGTTTTCTATGCACAACCCAAAATCAGAAATTTTGGGGTGTGACATGCAGGCTCCTCCAGTGAGGTGAGGCAAGACGAGGGGGCCAGTGAGGTGCGCAAGGTGGTGGTGAAGCTGCTGGCAAGCGGAATTGGCAAGAGATGCTGCGAGGAGGATGAATTGCGGCGACGTGCGGTGGTGACCGGCGGGAAGGACTGGACGGCGATGGCAGAGGAAAGAGAAATATGAGACGGCATTGGCTCGGCCTTAAGACGTCGCGGGCGGCTTCCTCCGGCTTCGACAGCTCCTGGTTGACTTGCCACGGCAGCGGCTGCGTGTCGACGCGTGTGAGAGCGGTGGAGAAGAGCGGCAGGTCATCGGTGAACAGCCGAGCAGGCAGCTGCCACACCCCCTGCAACCGACTAAAAACACCATCAAAACCCCCCTCTAACTCCTACTTCTGCTACCCAACTCGATGATAATCAAAAACAAAGTTGTTCACCTACGGGGGATCAACAACTTTGCTTAAAGGACTATCCCCGAAAACTCAAAGACGAGAAAGATTTTGAAATGAGAAAGGGACCACTGCAAAACCGTTTTCACTGAAACATAAGGTTCAGTTTCAGAGCAACTGAAACAGCCACCTTCCTCTCCCTTTCTCTCCAAATTTCATTGAACAACTCACAAAACTTCCAAAATAAGAATTGTTCCTCAATCTCTGATCTCCAACTCTGCTTAAGGCTTCAACCTCATAAGAGCAAGGATGAGAGAGATTTTTAAAGGGAAACAGGGTACTTTGAAACTGTTTTCGGAAAATAGGGTTAAAGTTAGAACTTTGTTTGGGTTAGCTAAGTTGGTGAATTAATTGGTGATTATCTACAAAGCAAACATCCCAAGCAATAGCAGTACCAACTTAATACTAAAGAATGATACTATTGTTTGAGCATATTTATTTATAAAAATCATTTTAATAACTTCTCCAAGTTTGACTTAAAAATGAATTTCAAGACTTAGTCAATAAGACAAAGTGTTGAAATCCACTTCCAAAATCAAACTTGGAGCCTACTTTTTAGAAGTTTGGACTTCAACTCATGCCCCACACTTATTCCTAGTGTAAAGTACATTATTTACACTCCAAAGTTTACCAAGGCATACTTTCAAGTACTTAAGTGTTGACATCATTTTTTGGCACGTGTCAAGATGGTCAGAAGGGGCTAATCAGCAGAAGAAAAATTACTGTGTAGGTTGATAGCCGATGAAAATCGGCTTGTAACGAAGGTTGTCTATGATTTGTGGCGGTGTATGGAGAAGTTAATTCAAATTGAAGTGTTGCCGATAACGTTAAGGATATTATTGCCGATGCTGATGAAAGAAGACTTGAAGGCTGCTGCCGATGAAACAGGGAGTGTGCCGATGAAAGAAGACTTGAAGGCTGCTGCCGATGAAACAGGGAGTGTGCCGATGGAAAGGAGGTCGATGGGGATTCCATCGTAGTTGAGGCGGACTAGGGAATAAGATAGGAATTAATTTCCTTTTCTATGTTTATTAGAGTCTGAGTTGTATTAGAGTCATGTGTTTCCTTAGATTTGGATTTAGTGTCCTAGTCGTATTTGGTTACGTTTCTGTAGATTAGGATATAAATATAGAGTGAAGGGCAATGTAATAATGAATCAATCAATATCAAAAACCAGCTTTTACTCTTATTTACATCTATTTACTTTCCGGCGACTTCGTCAATTTGCATATTTTTCCTTTTTACGAGTTCTCATCGATTCGGGGAGTTGCATTGCTTCAGTGCAATCTTCGACGATCCTCGAGTTCCGCGTGAGTACCTCTTAGCCGTGACTTCCGGGCGTATCGCTGTTGTCAGGACCAAAGTGCTCGTATCTTCATCCTTGTCGATTAACAGGTCAAATCGACTGGCACGCTTTGGATATCGATTTCGGGTATTAGCCCTTTGTGTTTGCAGATCCACTTTTGCATCAACACATCTTTTGGCATGCCCGGTGGGACCAGATCTGATCAATATGTTTAATCCTGAGATCGATGCGGGGAACATCATCACGGTATCAGAAGAAGATCTTAAGGAAGAACAGAAGCAGACTATGAAAAAGGCTATAGAAGAATACAGAATGCTTTGCCTGAAGTCATTCAGCTTGAACAAGAGTGGACAAGTTATCCAGAAGCAAGATTTGCCGTTGCCTCGGCAAGTTACCTTTGATTCTAATCCAGGTAAACTTCAAGAGATGGTTAATTCTGTAGTAAATTATGCTTTAATTAATCACTCCAATGTGTTGTCCAATACTGTTCATAATGTTCTGGTTCAAACTTTCAAAGAAGGGCAAGCATCACCGCATTACGTTGGGCCTGCCTATCATCAACCAGAGTCAGCATCTGTTATTACTCCATCGGCTCCCCCAGCCGTTGTGGGTACAGAAGTTTCTTCCCCTCCAGTAGCAGCAGGCTTATCTAACGTACAATCTACACCGATGCGATCAGATTCAGTATTATCAGGACGAGTTCAGCTTAATACAGATCTAGCGGCATCGACTTTATCAAGTCCTGTGCCACAAAATAACCAGACTCCTGCTAATTCGTGGGGATACGGTATGCCTCCAGAGCCATCTGCTTTTAACCCTGGGTTACCTCAAGTGTTTGACATAGCAGGAAAAGCTCCTATGCCATCGGCTGGTTCGCCGATAGCTCAAGTGCCTCAATATACTATAGCAACTACTGTGCAACCAACTCTAGGAAGTTTCCAGATACCTTTGGGTCAAACATCTAATTCAAGTCCATCGGTAAACTTGTTACCGATGCAACAGAAGGCTCCTGTTGTAAGTCAACCTAGAGTCCAGTTCATGCCTCAAGCTAGTTGTAATTATCCAGCAATGCCAGCAAATTACCAGCCATCGGCAAATTTTATACCGATGAACGCTAATAATAGTTGGTTAGGGCAATTTCCAACTCAACATATAGTTCAACCAAATCAGCAAGTTGCAGGGATTCATCAAGGTCATATGCAAGCTGGTTTTCAAAATCAAGCATCGGCTGCTCAGCCGATGAATCCTTTCCAGCAGGTTAATGGACCACAAGTAATGGCAAATATGCCGATTGCTGGAGATCGTGGGCCACAGAGATATGCATAGAGATATCAGCAAGTACCTCCTGTAGAAATTCAGCCATATCGTCAACAAGATGTTGATGCTTTTTGGGCCGATAAAATAGCAGAGATTATGAAGGATCAGTTTGGGATAAAACCCAAGGTCAATACTTATTCTTATCGGACTCCATATCCTCCGGCATATGATTTAATTCATCTCCCAAATCGGTACAAGGTACCAGATTTCACTAAGTTCTCTAGGCAAGATGATACATCAACCATGGAATAATCGCTTCATTATTCAATGTGGAGAGGCAGCTAGTAGAGATGAATTAAGAGTTCATTTGTTTTCATCATCTTTGTCTGGATCAGCATTCACATGGTTTATTTCATTACCGCCAAATTCTATTATTACTTGGGCTGATCTGGAAAAGCAATTTCATAAATATTTCTTTGCTGGAGTTCATGAAAAGAAGCTTACCGATTTGGTAAAATTGAGACAGCGCAATGATGAATCGGTGGAAGGCTTTGTGCAAAGGCTACGAGATGTGAAAAATAAGTGTTATAGCCTGGTACTGGATGATCGGCAACTTGCCGATTTGGCTTTCCAAGGATTGTTGCCACACCTTAAGGACAGATATGCTTCTCAAGAGTTTGAAAGCCTAAGTCATCTCGTGCAAAGGATTTCTGATCAAGATACTAGAGTTTTTGAACCCAAAAGGAATTGGAACAAGAAGGTTTCATTTGTCGGAGAGGTAGAAGATTCTGATTCAGATGAAGAGCCAGTTATCGGTTTGGCTGAGTGGGTTAAAAATAAAAAGTCGATATCTTGTCCCTTTGGTCAAAAAGAGCCAGAGAAGTTTACTTTCGACATCACCAAAACCGATAAGATATTTGATCTTCTGCTTCAAGAGGGCCAGATTAAGTTGTCACCTAATCATATGATCCCGTCGGCAGAAGAGTTGAAGAAAATGTTGTATTGCAAATGGCACAATGCAACTTCACAGAGTACAAATGAGTGCAAAGTGTTTAGGCAACAGTTACAATTAGCTATTGAATCTGGGAGAATTAAATTTGGTAATTCCAAGATCCATAAGCCGATGAAAATTGATCAACATCCTTTTCCAGCAAATATGTTGAATGCTGAAGGAAAGATTAAGGTGTTGACATCAGAAGTTGCTGAGAAAAATGCATCAGTGGATCCCCAACATCAGATAACTACCGATGATGCAAAAGGCAAGGGGCTACTAGGAGAAAATAGCAATTCTGGAAAGCCTCCTCGATCTGGCATTGTGATTACCCATCGAAGGCAACAGGAGGGCTGGTGTCAGCGAAGGGACCGATATCGACAACAGCAAGAAGAAAGACGCCGAGAGGAGTGGAATCGGCATAAGGATCATTGGAGGTGTCCACTTTTTAGTCATTGTTGGGAAGAAGGTATTAAATTACCTACTGTTGAAAATTGCCCAGAGTGCAATGGTTATTATGGAGTTAATCGTTCAGAAAGGAGGTTTCAACTTGGCAATCAAGGTTTGTCCATCAATGAGCCGATCAAGGGTAAAGCATCAGTACATGATCGGCTGGGGGGCAGGCTTAGTGTACATGAGAGGCTTGGTAAATGCGCTGCATATTTTCCGAGGAACCAAGAGGAGCTTGAAGAGATGACAAACACAAGAGTTCCTGATGAAGAAATATTTTACAGGGATCCTAATATACGTTGTGTAGAGTCAACTAGGACCTATTATCAGCCAGTTTGAAAAACTAATCTTCCTCAATGGTGTCCGAAAGGTTTGACAAAGACACAGAAAAGGAGGATGCAGCGAGAGCGTCAAGAGGACTTATATTGAGAAGAGAATTCCTCCAATGAGAGATCTGGTAATTAGTAGTGGCAAATAAAGCACAAAAATAAAGGCCCATCGGCAGATGTCAATATGGTGTTTATGTTGCCGATGGAATTTTTGGCACTCCCTGATAATGAGGAAGAAGCTGTTTTCTCTAACCAAATAGCTCAATTAATGCTAGATCCAATGATGGCTGTTTTTGAGAAACCTGCCAATGATGAGAGACAACATCTCAAGGCTTTGTTTGTGAAAGGCAGGGTTGATGGGCAGCCTATTTCTAAGATACTTATTGATGGTGGAGCTGCGATTAATATTATGCCTTATATAATGTATCAGAAACTTGGTAAGGGAGATCAAGACTTAACCAAAACCGATATGATGCTAAAAGATTTTGAAGGCAATGTGTCACCGGCTAAAGGGGCAGTGTGCGTTGAGTTGACCATCGGCAGCAAAACCTTACCGACGACTTTCTTTGTTATTAATGGCAAGGGTGCATATAATCTGCTTCTAGGAAGGGATTGGATTCATGCTAATTGTTGTGTTCCTTCTACAATACATCAGTGCCTCGTACAATGGATTGGGGATAAAATTGAAGTTGTTCCTGGTGATTCTTCTTATATCATCGCATCGGCAGAATCAGATACTTATGAACAAACCAAGTGCATATCAGGAGAAGCTTGGGAAAAAGAGTTCCTCAAGGTTGCCGATTATGAAATTCCATCGATCCAAGCAGTCGGTTCTGAAAAAGAATTTTAATGGATAGGTTTGCCGATGATGGAAAATTAGGTCAAGGGTTTACATCGGCTGATGATTTAGTAGAAGTAGATATTGGTGAGGGTGATAAGCCAAGGCCTACTTTTATTAGTGCTAAGTTAGATTCCAAGTGTAAACAACAATTAGTCAACTTGTTAAAAGAGTATAAAGATTGTTTTGCTTGGGATTATACTGAAATGCCTGGATTAGACCGATCGATAGTTGAACATCGGTTGCCTATTAAGTCTGGATTTCGGCCACATCAGCAGCCAGTGCGCCGATGCAATCCTAATATACTTCCTGATATTAAGGCCGAAATAACTAAATTAATTGAGGCAAAGTTTATTCAGTAGTGTTGATATGCCCCGCTGATTTCAGGAATCTCAATAAAGCCACACCGATGGATGGTTATCCAATGCCGATTGCTGATTTGTTGATTGATGCTGCAGCAGGACATCAAATTATCAGCTTCATGGATGGTAATGCGGGTTATAATCAAATATTCATGGCTAAAGAAGATATTCCCAAGACTGCTTTTAGGTGTCCAGGTCATGTGGGATTATTTGAATGGACAATTATGACGTTTGATTTGAAAAATGCCGGTGCTACTTATCAAAGAGCTATGAACTTTATCTTTCATGAATACATCGGCACATTAGTAGAGATCTACATCGATGACATAGTGATTAAGTCTGGAGATATCACAAAGCATCTAACCGATCTACGTAAGATACTGGAGTGCACTAGGAAGCATGGACTAAAGATGAATCCTAATAAATGTGCATTTGGTGTATCGGCAGGACAATTCTTGGGTTTTATGGTGCATCAGCGGGGCATTGAAATTAGTAGGAAGTCTATTGAGGCAATCAACAAGGTGGTTGCTCCTGCAAATAAAACTGAATTACAATCTTTGATCGATAAGATTAATTTCATCAGGAGATTCATATCTAATCTGTCGGGTAAGATCAAGGCTTTCAGTCTATTACTGAAATTGAAAGCCGATCAGGAATTTAGATGGGGAGATGAGCAGCAATTAGCCTTAGATGAAATTAAGAGCTACTTAACAAATCCTCCGGTGCTAGTTCCACCTCAACACGGAAAACCTTTCAGATTGTATTTGTCAACTAATGATACTGTTATCAGTTCAGCTCTTATTCAAGAATTTGAGGGGAAAGAACGTGTTATTTATTATTTGAGCAGACGGTTAGTGGATGCTAAAACCAGGTATTCGGCTATCGAGAGATTATGTCTGTGTTCTATACTTTTCTTGTATTAAGTTGAGGCATTATTTACTATCGGCTGAGTGTACGGTCATATGCAAAGACGACGTGGTCAAATATATGCTGTCGATGCCGATATTAAGTGGTAGAATTGGCAAGTGGATTTTAGCGTTATCAGAATTTGACCTATGTTATGAATCGGCTAAGGCAGTTAAGGGGCAGGTTATGGCTGATTTTGTTACTCAACATTGCAACACAGTGGACTCTGTGGAGATTGCTCCTTGGACACTTTTCTTCGATGGGTCTACATGTGGTGAAGGAGCAGGCATCGGCATTGTATTAATTTCCCCTCAGGGGAAGAAGTATGAGTTTTCATTGCCGATTGTTGCTACATCAACAAACAATCAGGCTGAATACCAAGCTTTGATAAAAGGGTTAGAATTGCTTAAGGAGATACGTGCCGATGCTGTTGAAATTTTTGGTGATTCTATGCTAGTTATAAATCAGTTGGCTAGAATTTATGAATGCCGAAGTGAAGTTTTAATTTCATATTATGAGAAATGTCTGCAATTGTTGAAAGGGTTTAGGAATTTTCATCTGGAACATGTTTCTCGATTGCATAATGAAGAGGCTAATCGATTAGCTCAGCATGCTTCAGGGTATCAGCCTATTCAAGAAGTATTAACATCGGCAGTTGATACCGATGACTGGAGAAAGGAAATTGTTGATTATTTAAAGGATCCATCTAAAAAGGTTGAAAGACGTATAAGATTTCAAGCTACCAAGTATGTGCTCCTTGATGATGAATTATATTACCGTACCATAGATGGAGTTTTAATCAGATGTGTTAGCATTGATGAATCAAAAAGTTTGATGGGTGAGATTCATGAAGGAGTATGTGGGGCTCATCGGTCGGCTTTCAAGATGAAATGGATGATCAGAAGAAATGGATATTATTGGCCAACTATTCTCGAAGATTGTTTTAAATATTTGAAAGGATGTCAGGAATGTCAAAAATTTGGTAATATTCAAAGAGCACCCGCATCGGCTATGAACCCCATAATTAAGCCTTGGTCGTTCCAGGGTTGGGCTATTGATCTCATCAGTCAGATTTATCCACCATCAAGTAAGGGGCATAAATTTATTTTGGTTGCTACCAATTATTTCACAAAAGGTAACATCGGCTAATATGATTGATTTTGTGAAAGAGCATATTGTTTACCGATTTGGTATTCCTCAAACTATCACTACCGATCAAGGTATCATGTTTACATCGGGGGAATTTGATGAGTTTGCTGTGAGTTTGGGGATTAAAGTTTTAAATTCTTCTCCATATTATGCCCAAGCTAATGGTCAGGCTGAGGCTTCTAACAAAGGAATTATCAAGCTCATTAAGCACAAAATTAAAGAATATCCTAAGAGGTGGCATACGGTATTAAATGAAGCCTTGTGGTCATATCAGATGTCGTGTCATGGTGCAACCAAGGTGACACCTTATCAGTTGGTATATGGACACGACGCAGTATTGCCTTGGGAGATTAAAACTGGCTCTAGGCGAATACATTCTCAAGATCAATTGACAACCGATGACTATGATACCCTTATGAAAGATGAGTTGGAAGGTGTGGCAGGTCATCGGTTAAAGGCTTTAGCTAGCATCGAAGAGAATAAGAAATGGGTGGCTAGATGGTATGACAAGAAGGTGAAGATAAAGGAGTTTGTCGATGGGGATTTGGTTTGGAAGTTGATTTTACCAATTGGGACTAAAAGTTCAAAGTTTGGCAAATGGTCGCCCAATTGGGAGGGTCCATATCAGATAAATCAATCTGTTCCTGGTAATGCATATATTCTCGAAACCCTCGAAGGGGTTGTGTTTCCCAGAGCATTAAATGAAAAATATTTAAAGAAATATTACCCTAGTATCTAGATAGATGCATAAAAGTATAATTGCCGATAACAATCCTATCGGCTAGAGTTAAACAAAGTATCAATGTGTCATTGCCGATGCACTAGATGAGAATTACAGATTTAACAAAGATTGGATAGCTAATATTGCACGCAGGCAAATCTCATCGGCTTCCTTCATTTCTTTAGCGTCTTCATCGGCAACCCCTCCACAGGCTTGAGTTTCTTTTTCAAGGCCAAGGCCTTGCGAGCTTGGACATCCCTTTCTTGCTGAAGGGCTTTGATGACGTCAGGAAGTTGGTCTTCCTCTTGCTTGGCGTGAGTTAGGGCTGCTTCAACTTCTTCCAGTTCAGCTAGAAGAGCTGCTCTCTTTGCCGATAGATCCAGAATCTTCTGCTTAAGATCGGCACCTGAGGTCTGTAAGTTGTTGATGCTTTTGTGCTTCTCATCGGCAGTTTGTTTTAGCTACAACATCTCTTCCTTGAGCTGGGCTTGAGCTGCTCTATCGGCGATACGGTGAGCAGCCTGTTGATATTGTAGTTGTCAGCTCTCTAGATGGACTGCTGGGAAGAGAGTTTCTTCGACATCGGCAGGAACTTGGCCACGGATTGTCTTGAAGATGGTTTTTGCAGGATCTGAATCGTTTACCAACTGAGCAGTATCTTGTTGTAACAGATCCAGAAGGGCTTCCAGCTTGGCATAAATTTCTGCCGATATCACTCCCAGTGCTAAGGAAGAACTTGCTTCTTCTCCATCATCATCGGAGATGTCGATAGCAAAAGAAAACAAGCTATTGGGAGAATCTTATTCCTGTGAAGAGGAAAGGAAGTCAGAGATCCTACGTAAGGATAGTTATGGATATTATAAATCGACAAGGTTAATCGGCTTACCTGCTTCAAAGCGATTTCTTGAACTTGGCTGGAGGGAGCAGCTTGAAGGGGGCCATGTGAAGGATCGGCAGAGCTTGCCGATGGGATGTCTTCTACGACTTCATCAATAGTTGGCCCTTGGGGTATGATGGCCGATGATACATTTTGTGCAGGAGGGTCAACTTGTTCAACTACCTCGGTTGGCTGACTAACAGGTGTTGGAGCAGATGCGGGGACTGGCATAGATTTCTACCGTTTTTGCTGAGCTTCGGCATCAGTTAAAGCTTTACGCTTTACTTGGATCTCAGCGACAGTTGGCTGGGGGGCATCGGCACTTGTTGATTGAGGAGCTTGAGCGCCTAGTATGCTTGCCGATGTACCCATTTGTTGCTGCAAAACAAGTGTGAGATTGGATGTTTAACAGATAAAATGTAAAGATAAAAGAATACCTCTGAAGGCTGTTGGAGGTAGTGGTGCTTGATGTTGGAGGAGTTGTCGATGACGATCCAGCCGCAACTCTTACACCCTGATGGTTACATGTTAATATAGTTTGTATCGGCAATGAATAAAAATAAATGAGGTTATTACCTTAAAAGCCTTAATTAGGCTTGTAGCGGCAGCCATTGGAGTGGCCCTAGCTGTTGCTAGCTTTGATCTGGAGGTGACGGTCTTGGCACGGGTCCTCTGGAAAGTTAAAGCGGCTAAGGTGGGGGCGTTGTAGCCGATCACTGAAATTAGGGAGATAGGTTGGAGGTTGAAAGGTTTCCCACTCTTACTTATGGATGGAACTGGGTCATCGGCCTATCACAAGAAAGATTAGCTGCCGATATATGAAAAAGGAGAAACAAAAGAAAGTTAAAAGAAACTTACTGCATCGTCAGGAATGGCGTAGTCGGGATCGATCATGTACCGATATGTATGGACGGATGTTGCGAATAATTGTTCCTTCCATTCTTGCCACCATTGCTTATATGACTCTGTAATAAAAGACGCTGGTGACCAGGTAGAAAGATTAACGTTTGAGATATCGGCATCGGGGGCGAGTCTCACTACCCTGCTCCACTCAGTTCTGCAGGTGATTGTTTCTCTAGGCTTGATCACATCGGCAAAGCACAGCTTGATTGGTAGTTGCCCAAAAGCCAGTTGATGAGATACTGCCGATGGATTGTAGAACTCATAGGTGGTATTGGAATTTTTCCCACTATCAAATGTGTTCACCGGGATTGCCCTGGGACTGATGATGGCCATCATAAGCTCATTATCTTGGTTTAGCTCGTCATCGGCAAAGTTGAAGAGAAGGGGGAACTTGTTCTCTTTATCGATATAGGGTACCCAAGCCCTATGATCGCGAGGGAGACCATTGTAGAAGTTCTGAAAAAATCTACCAATTTGATCTTCATTGGCCTCTGTTCCAAGGAGGACAATTATAGCTTCACCGAAGTTGAGAGGGGGGCATGTTGCCGATTCCTCATCTCCAAGAACATAATCTTTGGCGATTTCTCGTGGGAATTCTTGGGCGAAGAAATCCCACTACAGACGTTTATGCATATGGGCATTTAGCCACATATTGATGAACCACCATGGGCCTCCCAAATTGCCGATGGATTCACCAAGTAAAAGCTTTTGGGATACTTGGTGGAGGAGGTGGTAGGTGGAGCTCAGAAGGTATCAACCGAGCAGGAACCTTACACCGTTGGCCAAGAGTTCAGCTGCAGGAAGGAAGGCGTTGGTTGGTCCTACTGATCGACCTCAGAAGATAAACTTCTCCAACCACATATTCAAGAATATGGCGTGTTCCCTCTGGTTAACAGTGCCAGTCCTTTGGTATTCCTGGATGTATCCTGTCCAGCCACTGCGTGTGTTCACTCTATATTCAGCTTTCCTACCATAGATGGAAGCCTCATCGACAGTCGAGATGTCCAAGCCAGTGAGCATGTATACATCAGCAAGAGTAGGGGCGGATGGACCATGGCCAAACATGAAGGTGTTTGTTGTGTCTGACCAGAATTGAGCGGCGGCTATCATCATGGATTCATTCTTCTGCATATCGGCAATAGACAGCCTAATGCATTGGTCTATTTTTTGCTCTGCCTAGTACACCTGCATCGACCTGTTAACCCTCAAATACCAATCTTTCCACCCTTTGGTGGGTTTGGGTCAGGATCAGAATGTATGTTTCCATAGATTCAAAGAAAAATTTTGAGCTTTGAAGGGAATTCTATTAGCTTCTGCGTTGATCAAATCAGTTGGATCTAGGTCGCCCATTGGACCTAGGCATTGGAGGGGTGGTTGGTCAGTTGGAATAACCAATTTGTTGCGTAGTTCCTAAGTTCGGAGGATCAAAAGAATGGAAAAAGAAGAAAAATTACCAACTGTATGAACTCACAAAGACCGAAGGAATCAAGGCAAAAGTAATGGAAGAAGAACGAACCACAGGAACATTGAAGTTGATCGCCATTGCTCTGAGAAGGATGAGGGCACAAGCTGGGGACTTGAAGTTGACGTTGGAAGGAGCTCTTGTTGGTTGAGGTCGCGCGGTTGTTCGTCGGGGTCGCCGCCGGAGAGAGAATGACAAAGGTCGAAGTCTAAGTGTAGAAGACGAGCATTCTGGAGAAATCTATTTATAGGCCACTTGGAGTAGGGGTATTCTTGACTTATCTCTATGCCGCGCGCATGTGGGTCGAGGTGGTTCAGATGGATATGGTAACTGTTCGCACGATAATCAAGGGATTGTACAGAAGATTTGATGGCAAGTAATCATGACTTGGAAGTGATCTTCATACAGGATCTTTCAGTTCTAAAATGGTGGCATTGTTATGTTAAGATCTTGCCGATGGGTTGTTATTTCGGTATCTCAACTGTAATTGGGGCAAGAATAGTTGAAAGTTGTGCGATATTAACTAAGAAGCGTGAATCAGAGCTAGATTTGATTAGATTCAGTAACAGATTATGTTATGCTTGGAGAATGGGTTGAGAAAAATAGGTAAAAGCAAGCATTATCTGGAGTAAATTTCAGAGCATCAATATTTTATACTCTGAAATTGGGGGACATGTGTTGACATCGTTTTATGGCACGTGTCAAGATGGTCAGAAGGGGCTAATCAGCAGAAGAAAAATTACTGTGTAGGTTGATAGCCGATGAAAATCAGCTTGTAAAGAAGGCTGTCTATGAGTGGTGGCGGTGTATGGAGAAGTTAATTCAAATTGAAGTGTTGCCGATAAGGTTAAGGATATTATTGCCGATGCCGATTAAAGAAGACTTGAAGGCTGCTGCCGATGAAACAGGGAGTGCGCCGATGAAAGAAGACTTGAAGGCTGCTGCCGATGAAATAGGGAGTGTGCCGATGGAAAGGAGGTCGATGGAGATTCCATCGTAGTTGAGGCAGACTAGGGAATAAGATAGGAATTAATTTCCTTTTCTATGTTTATTAGAGTCTGAGTTGTATAAGAGTCATGTGTTTCCTTAGATTTGGATTTAGTGTCCTAGTCGTATTTGGTTATGTTTCTGTAGATCAGGATATAAATATAGAGTGAAGGGCAATGTAATAATGAATCAATCAATATCAAAAACCAGCTTTTACTCTTATTTACATCTATTTACTTTCCGGCGACTTCGTCAATTTGCATATTTTTCCTTTTTACGAGTTCTCATCAATTCGGCGAGTTGCATTGCTTCAGTGCAATCTTCGATGATCCTCGAGTTCCGCGTGAGTACCTCTTGGCTGTGACTTCCGGGCGTATCGCTGTTGTCAGGACCAAAGTGCTCGTATCTTCATCCTTGTCGATTAACAGGTCAAATCGATTGGCACGCTTTGGATATCGATTTCGGGTATTAGCCCTTTGTGTTTGCAGATCCACTTTTGCATCAACATTAAGTGAAATTCTAAAATAGAAGGTCACAAAGTACCTTAAAATAGTTTTTTTGGTTAAAAGCACATTACACCACATATGCATTGCATTGCTAGATATTTAAACTTGATTTTACTAGATGCAAAGCATTGTTAGCTACTAAAGATGCTCAACATGCAAAAATGATGACATGGCAGGTTTTAGTGGTGCATAGCACTAGGGGTGTTACAACTCTTCCCCCCTTACAGAAATCTCGTCCTGAGATTTAGAAGCTCCTAAAGCCTTGAGTAAAGTAATGGAAAAGGAAATGTGTCAACACATATATTACAACGAGGATTACAAAAATAACAAAAGAGTGGTTACACTAATACATCCATTGCTACAAGAAAGTTACAACTGTAGAGGAGTTGGTAACTTAAGCAGATGCAAGGAATTCCTGATGATTCTCCATCAGATAATCCTCAGATTACCAAGTAGCCTCCTCCTCTGAGTGCTTGTTCCACTGAACTTTATAGAATTTGATCGTTCTATTGCGAGTAATTTGATTCTTCTGATCCAAAACTCTAATTGGATATTCTGCATATGTCAGATCTAGCTCGAGCTCAACATCTTCAATTTCAATGGCCTGCTCTAGCACTCAAAGACACTTCTTTAACTGTGATACATGAAACACATTGTGCACGACTGACAGATGTTCAGGCAATGCAAGTCAATATGCCACAGGACCACATCTTTCTATTATTGGAAAAGGACCAACATATCGAGGTGCTAACTTGCCTCTATCTCCAAAACGATTAACTCCTTTCATAGGTGAGACTTTCAAATAAACACAATCTCCTACCCAAAAAGTTAATGGTCGACGCCTTCTGTCAGTATAACTTTTCTGATGAGACTGTGCTGCTTTCATATTTGCTTGTATAATTTGAACTTTTTCCTCAGCTTCTTTCACCATGTCTACCCCAAAGAACCACCTTTCTCCTGGTTTAAACTAGTTTAATGGAGTTTTACACCTCCTTCCATAGAGAGCTTCAAAAGGTGCCATTTTAATGCTTTCCTGGTAACTGTTATTGTAAGAGAATTCCGCCAATGGTAAACTTTCATCCCACTTAGTTGAATAATTGAGAACACATGATCTCAACATATCGTCTAGGATTTGGTTAACTCTTTCAGTCTGTCCTCCAGTCTGAGGATGATAAGCTGAACTATGGATGAGCTTGGTACCCATTGATTTATGCAACTCTTTCCAGAACTTAGACACAAACTGTGCACCTCTATTAGAAATAATGGTCTTTGGTACTCCATGGAGACTTAGGATCCTGTTGATATACAACTTGGCATAATCCACTACGGAATGTGTTATTTTGACTAGAAGAAAAGAGCTATCTTGGTGAGGTGATCAACAATGACCCAAATGGAATAATACCCTATTGATGTCTTGGGTAAACCAACAATAAATTCCATACTAATGTCATCCCATTTCCAGGATGGAATAGGCAAAGGATTCAATGGTCCTACAGATTTCAAGTGAACTACTTTCACTTGTTGACATGTATCACACTTAGCAACATATTGAGCCATTTCTATTTTTATCTTTGTCCACCAGAATCTTTGTTTCAAATCATGGTACATTTTTTTACTCCCGGGGTGAATAGAGAATCTAGACAAGTGTGCTTCATCAAGGATTTGTTGTCGTAACTCACGAACTTTTGGTACTACCAAATGATTCTTGAACCAAAGAACCCCATTATCATCAATATGGAAACATGGAGCCTTTCCGGTTGCAACTCTTTCTTTGATATGAGCTATTCCTTTGTTCAGTTTCTGCGCAGCAATGATCTGACTTGGAATAGTGGATTCAATAGTGACGTTAGCCAAGGTTTCCTGTTAAACAATCTCTAGATTCAAATTTTCCATTTCCTGGCATAACGTATTATCAAATGGCTTTGCTGTAAGGCAGTTGCATTGGGGTTTTTGACTAAGAGCATCTGCAACAACCTTGGCTTTGCCTGGATGGTAATGAACTTCCAATTCATAATCTTTGATCAATTCTAGCCATCTTCTCTAACGCATATTCAACTTAGACTGGGTAAAGATATATTTCAAACTCTTGTGATCAGTATAGATGTTGCAACTGCTACCCAACAGATAGTGATGCCAGATCTTAAGTGCATGAACAACAGCAGCTAGTTCCAAATCATGGGTTGGATAGTGTTCCTCATGACGCTTGAGTTGCCTGGAAGCATAGGCAATAACTCGGCCTTCTTGCATCAGTACACACCCAATACCAATGCCTGAAGCGTTGCAGTATACATCAAATGGTTTTTCAATGTCTGGCTGAGCTAGAACAGGTGCAGTAGTTAACGATCTTTTCAATGTTTCAAAGGCTTCATTGCATTCAGGTGACCAGACAAACTTTGTTTGATTTTTTAACAACTCAGTGATGGGTTTTGATACTATGGAGAAGTCAGGAATTCTAACACCCTAAAATTTTAAAAAGAAGAAAAATAGGAGAAATATGATTTTTATATATTTTTGTGAGCATGCAAATTTAGAATGATAATAATTTTTATAAATTTAAAATCAAATATAAGGGTAGAAACATGATTGAGCATTCATGCTGCTGCATTTGAAATTTTGTATTGAGTGGTTTAAATCAAATTCAAATTGGATTTAAAAATCTTTTGAAAAATGGCTTTGAAAAATTGGAAAAGAAAAAGAAAAGGAATTCTTCTTCTCCTTTCTGTTTTTGGCCCACAGCCCGTCACCTCGGCCTGCCAGCAGCGGCCCGCTTCCCTCCTTCCCACCCCCCCCCCCCCCGCGCCCGCATTCTCCCTCTGGGCCGAGCCCACCCAACGGCCGCGGCCCAACTCGCGCGCGCGCTGCTCTTTCCCGCCTCCTGCGTCGCTGACAGCCCGGACCCACGTGTCAGGCGCTTCTTCCTCCCCACGCCGCCAGATTCCTTTCCCTCCTTTCCCCGATCCAAATCGATCTCCCCAATCTCCCTCTTTACTTCTTTAGCGGTGCTCCTGGGCTATAAAAACGGAGCCGCGCCACCCTCCACAACCCATCTTGCCTAGTTGCAGTTCCTGTGGTGGCCGAGAGCTAGGTCACCGCGTGTAACACCCAAATTTTAGAGATAACAAAATTGAAATAGTTTAGATAATAAATAATGGCCAATTTAAAATAATAATAAAATAAGTTTGATGTTGCATTCATGCTGTTGCATTTATTTTGTTATGTGGTGTGGTTTTGTTTTATTTTATTTTGGATTAGAAAATTTATTTGATATATTTTTGAAAACAAGTAAATAAAGAAAAGAAAGAAAAAGAACAAAAAAAAGAGAAGAAATACTTACCTGGCGGCCCGATGGCCATTGGGCCGAGGCCTGCCTATCCTTGAGCGGCCCAGTCGGCCGAGACCGTAGCTCGCGCGGCCCAGTCGGCCCAGCGCCGCAGCAGCTCCCTTCCTCCTCTTTTCTTCTGCTGACAAGTGGGGCCTCCTTGTCATAACCGTCTTCTTCCCGTGTTCAATGAGGACTCCGACCGGAGCATAACCGCCGCCTTCCCTATCTTGGTTTCCAGGATTTACGTACCGATCAAGGCCTCTTGAGGTTATAAATAGGAAGAGGAGATCCTCTAGTTTCCGTTTTTCATCTAAAACGCAAGCTCCATCACGTGAAATCGAGCTCTAGGGTTAGGGTGGTGCCGACGGGATTTGGCGGGCGCGGGTGAGGCTTTCGGGTGGACCGGAGGCAAAATCTTTCGCTTGGGTGAGTTTGTTTTCTTCTCCTCTTACTTCCCATGCTCTCAATTGGCGTTTTGGCGATGTATACCATAGTTTTGAGAGCTTGCCGTGGCCGGCAATGGCGCCGTCGCTCCCGAGCAGCTGCGCGCCATGTTAGGTCTACTATAGCCGGTTCTTATCGGGTAGTTGAGCTCGCGTGGAGCTTCTCCACCGTTTGGACCAAGTCGCGGATTGAACGGTGGCTTTGAGGGGGAGAGTCACCAACGCCGGCCATGGAAGGGCCGCCGGCCATGGAAGGGGTGCCGGTCGGGTTTGGGGAAGAAGAGCAGGAGGTATACTGTGACGTTGCTGGTGATCGAGAGCCGTCCGATTCGAGATCAACGGCCCAGATTAGAAGATACCCCTTCGCGGGTAGTTTTTCTAAAGAGACCCTCGGTTCTTTTGAAATCAACCCGCAGTCCTTAGCGTAGTTCTGAAAATACGTTTTCGCGTTGTGAAGGCGTATTCTTTACCGGTTTATTCAAAAATACGTTTTCAGAAATTTACAGTTTTGCCACTAGAAATGTTTTAGTCATAAAATCTTCGTTTTAACTCCGATTTGATCCGTTCAAATTGCGTTAGGTTCGTAATTGCGAACTCTACATGTTAGTGTAGTTTTACAGTTAGTTTTGATAATTTATTTTTTGAGTTTATAATTAAGTATTTATTTATCTATAGGAAATCTTAGAAAATTCATAACTTTCACGTTTTAACTCCGATTTCGGTGATCTTTGCGTCTGTGTGATCGTAGAAACGTGTAGAAGAGTTTTATAAACTTTTGTTACTGTTTTGTTACTGTTGGTGTACTGTTCTAATTATATCTATTTGTTTGCTTCGTGTATGTTTGATTGGATGCATGTATGTTGTTGATTGATGATCGAGTATAGAAGGTGAGCAGTACTTGGACGATTCGGAGTATTACTTTGAGCCAAGTCAGCAGTACTGTTTGGAGAGCTTTGATCAAGGCAAGTATAACACAGGACTATCCTTGTTACCTATTCACTATAATCAATATCATATGCATGTGCTTACCTTGGCAACCTTAGAGATTTTAACTTAGCGATTGATATCTTGATTCCTTGTCACCTATGGGATTATGCATTTGGGTAGCTTGGCTAGTGCTTGATTTATGAACATTGATCTTGTAATTTGACTAATGAATGGTGCAATCAACCATTAAGATGATTTAATTCCTGTTACAAGGGGACTAGAGCACTGTGTTGTTTGTTTGTTGCTCTAGTTACTCTCCATAAGGACTTATCTGTAAGCATTAACCGGGATTGACAGTACAACTGTGAGGGCTATATGGCTCTGGCTTTAGTTGTTCAAGAGACCTTTTCTAGATTGTTAGTGGTTACCTTAAATGGCGTAAGAATGGCTTGCCACGTTGGGTGTAGTGCGAGCCCCTGGCCTAGTGTGTATAGACTGCGGTTGTTGTGCCACAGGGAAGGGGGGTTCTACATCTGCCTGCCGAGTGAATCTAATGGCCCTAACTTGTTAGACGAACTCTTGAGTGGCTTTATATGGTTTTTGGGTGTTTGGGCTTGATCTCCCCACTCATTTGGAAATCATGACTCACAGTGAAAGTGTACACCTCTGCGCAGAGTTTAATAAACTGGTATACTAGCCGTGCTCACGAATACGAGCGGCCTTGGGTATTCTTACAGAATAAATGATCACTATTGATATATCATGCTTTATACTGATGTTGTTATTATTATACCATGTTAATGCTATTTCATTATTCTTATTACAATTGATCAATTGTTCATTAACGGGAATTGGAATACCTTGATGCTACTCAACTGCTAAATTAATGATGACTAAAAGCTAAAAGCAGTCAAACAGTGTCTAGCCATTTGAGCCTCATGAACCCTGTGTTATATTTGTTGAGTTCGACATGGACTCACTCTTGCTATTTCCACCATAACAGATGAAGATTATGATGAGGATTATCGTAATGAGTACTAGTCTTGGTGTCAACCAGTCAACCGTGTCCCTGTGTGGAGTTTCCGCTAGAGATTATTACTAGATATTATTATTTATTGTTCAAGACTATGTTTTAAACATATATTCGTTATGTAATAAGCACTGTGATGATACTATGTAATTTGTCTGCTTATGTGTGCGATCATGACCTGGGGCGCACATGAGTGCTTTATGCATCCTATTTTTGTCCTTAAAAATGGGTGTGACACCGCGAGCTCGAGTTTCACCGTCCGCCATATCGAGCACACCGTTGCCTCCATCCGTCCCACGCCCTAGATTTCACCCTAGGTGAGTTCGCCATGCTTCGGTCTTCCTCCCCATGCTTTCCGCTTGTTGAATGATGCCCGCAATCGAGGATTGGCGATTTCCAGTCATGGCGCCGCCACGGGAGTCGCTGTCGTGGTGAAGTCCGGCCGGAGTGCCGCTGGCCGTCCTTTCTCTCCTCCCCCGATTTGATCTCGGCCGTTCGTTTTGAATCCGACGATCGGAAATCAAAGATACCCATTCGGCTGTAACATTTGCTAAAGAGACCCTGTAAGATTTAAGTTGTAAACCCGCAGTGCAAAATGTAATATCCCACGTTCGTTTTGATCTTTTGAAAGCATATTTCGTCTCGGTAATTGAAAAATACGTTTTCTGATATTTATAGTTTTGCCACTAAACTTGTTTTAGTCGTAGAATCTCCGTTTTAACTCCAATTTGAACCATTCAAATTGCGTTAGATTCATATTTGCGAGCTCTACATGATGATAGAACTGTACAGTAGGCTTGAGTTAATTAATTTTCGAGTTTATATTAAAGTATTTATTTTTCTATAGGAAATCTTCGTAAATTCCAACTTCGTCGTTTTAGCTCCGTTTTTCATGATCTTCGCGTCTGTGTGATCCTAGCGAGTTGTAGATTCGTTTCAAAAACTTTTTATATTATTTTCTTACTGTTAGTGTACTGTTCCAATTATAGTCTTGTTTGTTTATGCATGATTGCCTCTAGATTTGTGTTGTTGCTGTTGTTGATCGAGTATAGACGGTGAGCAATTCATTGGGGATCAAGAGCCTTTCTACGAGCAAGATCTTCAGGACTAGTTTGAGCAAGGCAAGTATAGCATGGGATTATCCTTGTTGTCCTATTCACATTATGCAAATAATATCATTATGCATCTATTCCCTTGTTAAGGATGACTTAGTGATTGATCCTACACCTTGATACCTATTATATTGCGTTGAGTAGTATGGCTAGTGCTTAAACATGGACTATGATCATGTAAATTGATTAATGGAATATGCAACAAAAATTAAAAGATGATTTTGATTAATGTTTATAGGGGATTAGAGCATGGGGGTTACTTTTGATGCTCTAATTACTCTCCATAAGGACTCATCTATAAGCGAACATCCGGGATTTACAGTACAATTGTGGGGGCTATATGGCTCTGGCTTTAGTCATATAGAAGGACCTTTTCTAGCTTGTTAGTGGTAACCTTTTTGGCGTAAGAATGGCTTGACGAATCGGGTATAGTGCGGCCTCTGTCCTTATGTGTATAGGCTGCGGGTTATTGTGCCATTTGGAAGGGGGCTCTAAATCGGTTTGCCGAGTAAATCTAATGGCCCTAACTTGTTAGACGAACCTTCGAAAGACTTCATAGTGTTTCCCTGCCTGCTCACCTTGTAGTGTTTTAGGAGTAATTAACCCGGGCATATGGGCAACATGACTCACAGTGAAAGTGTACAACCTCTGCAGAGTGTAAAACTGTTATAACAGCCGTGCTCACGGTCACGAGTGGCCTTGGACCCTTATGGAATAGTTGATAATTATTAATGGTTATGTTTTTGCTATTCATCAATCATTTCACATGGATCATATGTTTATTGTTTACATTGAGACATCTTGATGCTATTGATATGCTAAAATAATGCTAACTAAAAGCTACATGCTGATAAACAAATGATATGCCTTTGAGCCTCATGAACCCCATGTTACACTTGTTGAGTATGAGATGTACTTACGCTTGTTTATTTTTCTTACTTGGATAAAAATCCCGGATGGGTAACAGATGGTGCAAATAGTGACTACTACGGCTACTTCCCTAAAGATTACTAGACTTGCAGTCAACTAGTCAATGTGCCTGTGTTTGGAACTACCACGAGAGTTTATTATTTTTACTTCCACTACATTTGTGTTAAGACTATGTGTTAAATATCGTGATGTAATAACATTTGTGATGATACTTCCGTTATAATTTGTTAACTTATGTGTGATTGAACTCTGGGCACACATAAGAGTACGCATTCCATTTGGTCTTTAAATGGGTGTGACAAATTGGTATCAAAGCTCTTGTTGACTGTAGGACGCAAGCCTAGCTAGAAATGGTCGATTTAGTATCATCTTTACACTATTTTTATGCTATTATCTTGCTCTTGTTATTTGATAAATTTTTATGCTTCTTATGTCTCATTCTATTATGAAATTTTGCCTCTATTCTAACTACATCTAAAAATTCTGTAGATGGCTCGTGACCGTAAGACTGCCCGCATCAGCTCTGGAGGAAACTACCCACCTCGTGCCTTGCTTGCACCTGAAGAGCCACAAGAGCAAGCACCCCAGGAACAGGAGCAGGCCCCTGAAGCGCCAATCCAAGCACCAGCACCTCCCCAGGAAGAACCCGAGCCTGAAGAAGATCCAGAGATCATTGAGATTGAAGATGATGAAGAGGAGGCTAATGGAGGAAGACAACCCCCATCTCCATCGCATCATGAAGCTGCTGGAGATATGCCACCTCCTCCAATGGGGTGGACTATGAGGATCTACCACAGGAATGGAGGGAATGCTGTCTCTCATCTTCGACTTGTGGGGATGCTCACTGCCTACTTCGCCAATTGGCATCCAGCTGTGGAGTACGTCTGCTAGGAGTACACTCATCCACTGGAGGACACATACTGGAAGGCAAGGGTGAGTATTTTTACACATAAACAAGAAAGAGGGGCGTACCAGCTGGACATGATGTTTTCTCATGTGGGTCATGGAGCTACTATAGAGGATAGCATTGAAGATGCTGCTTTTGAAGCATGTATGGGCCTCCGCTATCTTCGCTTTAACAGTATGAAGCATGACATTCATTGCTACTTCCCTCATGCACACCCCGACCTTGGATGGGCTATGACAGATCCAGTGCAGCTAGAGCCACTACCTTGGGTGATGGTGAACCTTGTCTATGATATGATGGATAGGAAGCTGCAGTTAGAGGAGATGGTGAAGGCACAAGGGAAGACCATCAAGAGGTGCCAAGCAACCATTGACGAACTCCGAGCAAACCAAGGCATGGCCAAGATTTATGAGACATTAGAGCACGAGCCACTTCCTTAGGAAGTAGGAGTCCTTTATGTAATAAAAACGTTCTTAGTAACGTCAGTTGAGTTATCGAGTCTGTCGTGTGGTTTGAACTTTGGTGTGCTAGTTGCTTTATTATTATGCTTATGTGTGAGTTGGATCTTTGTTATGAGTGTTGGGGCTTGTAGGCATGTCTACAAGTTCCATTTTTAAGAATAATAAGTCTAATAGTCAAGGGAATAATAGTTGGGTTTGGTATTATCACGTTTCTGTCCTTGCAGTTTTCTAGAGCAGTCTTCAATGATTCTGCTATGGTTCAAAAATGATTCATGCAATATTTATGAAATTTTTATGAGAGAAACTAGACTTAAGTATCTTTCAAATTCCACTGGAATAACCTTTTTATTTGATCTGGTTCTAGAGATATAATTTTCACAAGTTAAAGTTTCTGCACAGTCTGGAATCTGGAACAGTTTCTGTTATGCCTTATTTTTCATAAACTTAACCACAGAATCTGATCTTGAGGTCTGAATAAAAGTTGTGGATAATTTCATAAGCTTTCCAACCATATAAAGCACGCCTCTTGTGGACTTCTGTAGCTCGAGATATGATTGAAATACTGAACTGCCAATATTGCTACTCGTCCAGAAAACCTTCAGATCTCATTCTTTACCTTATAAGTGGTTGATAACATGGAATTCTTAAAGTTTGCATGTTTATGGATGGCAGATGGCCGGAAGAGGAAGAGGCAGGGGTCATGGAAATATTCCCCCAAATCCACCACCACCACTGCCACCAACTATTGAGCAACTGTTGGCAGTGCAAACACTGCTGATGCAACAACTGGTGCAGAATCAGCAAAATCAGCCAGTTGCTAGGGCTCAACCACGTGATAAGCGTGGTGAATTTTTGAAGGGTCGTCCCCCAGTGTTCACACATGCTGCTGATCCTTTGGAAGCCGATGATTAGCTTCGCGCTGTGGAGAAGCAACTCAATATTGCACAATGTGATGACCGACAGAAGGTGTTGTTTGCTTCTGGCCAACTCCAGGGAGAAGCTCAGGATTGGTGGGAGTCATATGAGTATGGTCGCCCCGCCAATGCTCCCGCAGTCACCTAGCAGGAGTTTAGAGAGAACTTCAAGGCTTACCATATACCTGAAGGGATGATAGAATTGAAGGCGGAGGAATTCAGGAACCCGACCCAAGGGTCAATGTCTGTAGCTGAGTACCGTGACAAGTTTGCTCAATTGTCACGATATGCTCCACATGAAGTAGCTAATGACAATGATAAGCAGCGTCGCTTCCTGAAGAGATTATATGATGGACTACAGTTGCAGTTGATGTCCAATACCTATCCTAACTTTCAGACGCTTGTGAACCGCGCTATCGTGGTGGATAACAAGCGCAAGGAGATGAATGCTAAGAGGAAAAGGTTACAGGGACAAGCCTCTGGTAGCAAAACTCGTCCACGTATTGGCTTTCAGCAGAATAATCAACAGAGGCCTCCTTCTGGTCAGTGGAATCGTGGTCAGGTCCCTTTCTGCGGTCAGTTCCCGCAACGTCCCCCATTTTAGCCGTGGAATAGCAACCAACGTCCTCCGCAGTAGAGTGGGAATCAAGCACAACGTCAGGGTCCTTCCAATAATACTCCCACGAAGACTAGTGCTCCTAGTACCCCCAACCGGTGTTTTCGATGTGGGAAAGAATGTCACTTGTCCTACAATTGCCCTGAGAAGCCTAATCAGCAGACTCCCCAGAGACAGAGCAGCCACCAGAAGCCAGCACCTAACACCGAAAGGGTGAATCACTTGTCCCAGGAGACCGCAGTGGAGGAGCCAGAAGTTATGCTTGGTACGTTCGATGTCCATTCCACTCCCGCCACTGTTTCTTTTTTATTCTGGAGCATCACATTCTTTCATATCACAATCATTTGTTAGAATACATAGAATTCATTAGTGTGCCATGAAGAACCCTATATTAGTAAACTCACCTGGTGGAAGCATGCCAGCATCTTATCGCTGTCTTCCGATTAGTCTCAATTTAAGGGGGGTAGAGTTTACAGTGAGTCCTATAGTATTGAGAACAGCTGGGATTGATCTTATATTGGGAATGGATTGGATGATGCAACAACAAGCAGAGATTTAGTGCAAGGGTAAATCAGTTGTACTGACAACGCCAAAGGGGGATAGAATCAAGGTTGAGGTTAAAGTGCAGAAACAGGAGACCGCTATAGTGAACCAGCTTAATGGTGGTGCCAACCAGGAAGACCCGGTTGTGGAGGAGTTCCCCGATGTGTTTCCTGAGGAATTGCCAGGTATGCCACCAGACCGTGACATTGAATTTATTATTGAATTATTACCTGGAACTGCACCCATAGCTAAGCGTCCATATAGAATGGGAGTAAATGAATCAGAAGAACTTAAGAAACAAATTAAGGAGTTACAGGATAAGGGTTTTATTCATCCTAGTTCTTCACCATGGGGAGCACCAGTGATTTTTGTGGACAAGAAAGATGGAACTCAGAGGATGTGTGTAGATTATCGGTCTCTCAATGAGGTTACTATCAAGAATAAGTACCCATTGCCTAGAATTGATGACCTGTTTCATCAGTTGAGGGGAGCTTGTGTATTCTCCAAGATTGATCTTCGTTCTGGATATCATCAATTGAAGATTCATGCTAGGGATATACCAAAGACAGCTTTTACCACATGGTATGGTTTATATGAGTATATAGTGATGTCTTTTGGTCTGACTAATGACCCTGCATACTTATGTACTTAATGAATAAGGTGTTCATGCAGTATCTGGACAAGTTTGTAGTGGTATTCATTGATGATATTTTGGTACTCTCCAAGATTGAGGAAGAACATGTTAGACATTTGAGGTTGGTCTTGCAAAAGCTCAGAGAACACCAACTATATGCCAAGAGAAGTAAGTGTGAGTTTTGGTTGAAGGAATTTCTTTTCTAGGTCATATTGTCTCAAATGGAGGAATATCAGTAGATCCTGGCAAGAATGAAAGATGTATTGAACTGGAAGCCACCCATCAATGTAAGTGAGATCCGTAGCTTCTTGGGATTGGCTGGCTATTATAGGAGATTTATAGAGGGATTTTCCAAGCTTGCAAAACCAATGACTGCATTATTGGAGAAGAATGCCAAGTTTGTGTGGTCTGAGAAGTGCCAGGCTAATTTTGAGGAATTAAAGAAAAGATTGACTACTGCACCAGTCTTAGTCTTGCTAGATCTGAATAAACCCTTCTCTATCTACTGTGATGCATCTCAATTGGGTTTGGGATGTGTTCTTATGCAAGAAGGTAAAGTTGTGGCATACGCATCGAGACAGTTGAGGAAGCATGAGTTGAATTACCCTACTCATGATTTGGAATTAGCTGCAGTGGTTCATGCATTAAAGATATGGAGACATTATTTGATTGGACACAAGAGTGATATATACACTGATCACAAGAGTCTAAAGTATATCTTCACTCAAACAGATCTGAACTTGAGATAGCGTAGATGGTTGGAGTTGATAAAGGACTATGATCTAGAGGTGCATTATCACCCAGGAAAGGCCAACGTTGTTGCTGATGCTCTTAGTAGGAAAAGCTACGCTAATGAAATACAAGTAAGGCCTATGCCAAAAGAGTTGTGTGCTGAATGTAAGCATCTGAACTTAGGGTTTACTACCAATGCAGTGGAATTAGTACTAGAGCCTACTTTGGAGCAAGAAATCCGCAAGGGTTAGCTGAAAGATGAAAAGTTGAGAGAGATAGCTAAAAATATAGCGAAAGGCAAATCTCTAGGTTTCCGTAAGGATGATAATGGTACGCTATGGTTTGGAAAAAGGTTGTGTGTGCCTGAGGATAAGAATATCAGAGGGGCAATTCTGCGTGAAGCTCATGAGTCAGCTTATTCCATACATCCGGGGAGTACTAAGATGTATCTGGATCTGAAAGAGAAATATTGGTGGTATGGTTTAAAGAGAGATGTTGCTGAATATGTTGCTTTGTGTGACACTTGTCAAAGGGTGAAAGCTGAACATCAGAGACCTGTAGGATTGTTATAGCCTATGCAGATACCTGAGTGGAAATGGGAAGAAGTTGGTATGGATTTTATAGTTGGGTTGCCACGGACTCAGAGGCGATATGATTCAATTTGGGTGATAGTGGATCGTCTAACTAAGGTTGCTCATTTTCTGCCAGTAAGGACTGCATATAGTAGTGCAAAGTTGGCTGAGTTATATATGGAAAGAATAGTAAGTCTACATGGTGTTCCTAAGAAGATTATGTCTGATCGAGGTACTCAGTTTACCTCTCATTATTGGCAGAAGATACATGAATCACTGGGAACCAAACTGAACTTTAGTACAACTTACCATCCACAGACAGATGGTCAAACAGAGAGAATTAATCAGATATTGGAAGATATGTTGAGAGCTTGTGCTTTACAATATGGTACTAGCTGGGATAAGAGCTTGCCTTATGCAGAGTTCTCTTATAACAATAGTTACCAGAAGAGTCTTCAGATGGCACCGTTTGAGGCTCTGTATGGATGAAAGTGTAGGACCCTGTTGTTCTGGAATCAGATAGGGGAGAGTCAAGTGTTTGGGCCTGATGTACTTACGGATGCTGAAAAGAAAGTGAGAATGATTAGAGATAATCTAAAAATAGCATAGTCCTGACATAAAAGTTATGCTGATACTCGAAGAAGAGAGTTAACTTTTGAGGTAGGGGATTATGTTTATTTGAAAGTATCACCCATGAGGAGTGTGAAAAGATTCAACATGAAAGGTAAATTGGCACCAAGATATATTGGACCTTTCAAGATCATAGAGAGACGTGGTGAAGTGGCATATCAGTTGGAATTACCCAAGAGTTTGGCAGGTGTACATGATGTGTTCCATGTGTCTCAACTGAAGAAATGTTTGCAAGTACCAGAGGAATAGATTCCATTAGAGGAGCTCACTGTTAAGGAGGATCTTACATATGAAGAGTTTTCGGTTAAAATTTTAGAGACTGCTGACAGAGTCACAAGAAGTCGAACAATCAAAATGTGTAAGGTACAGTGGAATCGGTACACTGCAGAAGAGGTGAAAGGTCTTAATGGCTAGAGGGGGGGTGAATAGCCTTTTTAAAAAAAAATTCTACAAAGACAAGCTAAACAAGTTTATCAATACAACAAAAAGCGAGATGTGAGTTTTGCTTAGCCTATGGGGTATTTGCAAGCCACCTATCCAATTCACAATTCTAGTATATTTGCACTCAACCGCACAAGTCAAACCGAGAAGGAAACTACAACTAGCAAGCTACACAAAAGAGCTACTCTAGCAAAGTAACTAAGAAATTAATACAAGAGAGAGTTAGAAGGGTATCACCGAGGGGCGAAGTATTGAGCCAACCAAACAATATGATCAAGAGATGAATTCCACAATATACAACCACCGGGATCAATCAATCACAATAAGAATGATGACACAAAGATTTATCCCGAGGTTCACGTGCTTGCCGGCACGCTAGTCCCTGTTGTGTCCCTCTTCACCACGTGGTTCGGTGGCTAATCGGTCTCACACCGAGCCTCTCAAAAGGCGCCACAAGAACCTACCAAATGGCAAAAGGTTGCAATGACACGAGCAATTTACTAATGTTGTCTTTTGGCACTTCGCCGAGGTAGACACAAACCCCTCACAATCACCGGAGGTGGCCAAGAACAATCACCAACTCTTGCCAATGCCTCCAAGCTGCTCCAAGCCGTCTAGGTGGCGGCAACCACCAAGAGAAACAAGAATCCCGCAGCAAATCAACCACCAAGTGCCAACTAGATGCTATCTCACAATGCAAATGCACTTGGATCACTCAATCTCACTTCGAATATGCAAAGAAGCAAGAGAGATGAGTGGGAGGGGAGTTGCTTAGCTCAAGGTGCTCACAAGTATGTCAAAAGTCCAAGAGTGAGTGCTTTGAGCCGGCCAACGAGTATATATAGACGTACCCCTTCGAATATAGCCGTTAGAAACTTGAAACAGCCGAACTCGCGTTGACCGGACGCGCTGGTCCAACTGACCGGACGCGCCGGTCGCGCAACGGCTAGTTTTCGAAACGCCGACCGGAAGCGCCGGTCGCAACGACCGGACGCGCTGGTCACGACCGGACGCTCCGGTCCCGTGACTGACCGGACGCGCCGGTTAACACTAAGTCGCACAAAACGAACCATCGACCGGACGCGCTGAATAACTGACCGGACGCCACAGTGCCCGCGTCCGGTCGGAGTCCAGTAAGCTCCCTGGACGACCGGACGCGTCCGATCGCCTGTGACCGGACGCGCCTCGCGTCCGATCAAACAACTGAAAAATGCGCAGACACTGGACACTGACCGGACGCGTCCGGTCAAACAGTGCAGCGTCCGGTGCAGCGTCCGGTCACCACTGTGACCTCCGTTCGCCTCCGTTTGATTTTCGTTTGATTTCCGACTTCCGGCGTAGTGGAAAATAGGCATTTCATTTCCCCGAAATCGCCTGAATCCCACGCTCGCACGCTCGGCGGGAGGGAGAGAGGACCCCAAACCCTCTCTACCGCTTAAACTCCAACGCCATCGCAAATGTGCTAACACCACCAAGTGATCATCACCATGTGCATGTGTGTTAGCATTTTCACAATCATTTTTCGAGGCGTTATTAGTTCTATCCAAATGCATATGACATGAAATGCACACCTAGAGGCACTTAGGAGTTCAATAGCCACGTCATTCCCCTCTTTATAGTACGGCTATCTATCCTATAATGTAACCACACCCACTAGGTGTCTTGGTTACTAAAACACAACCCTTAAGCATATACCTTTGCCTTGATCACGTAGGGTTGCGTCCAAATCCAAGTGTGGCCATCATGATCACCATGTCCATCTTGTAGCCAACCTTGGAATGTACTAATCCTCATGTGCTACATACAACTTAGACATAGGATTAGTACTTAGGCATTGTCACTAATTACCAACACCAAACATAGGACTTTCATTGTTGGTAATTGGTGACAACCCTTTCACAAAGATATTATGATAAAATTTTGATTGAACCCATGTCACATTGTCCAAGTATATTACCATGTGTAAGAAGTATGGACAAGTGATCATGAATTCAAATTGATAGCAATGGCTCCCCTACATGTATGCTATATGTTTGGATTTTGGAAGCATACATGTTAGAAAGGAAAGATTAGGAGCATTGACTACCAATAGGTGCTAAGTGTTTTAGATTATAGACCTTTGAAGCGTGATACCATCGGAGTAGCGATAAACACCATCTTAGCACCTTGTGTAGTTAGATGCCACTTGGAAAAGCACAATCATAACTAGAAACCTCGTGAGATCAACATTATAAGCAAGGTTCTAGTACCACTTTGAAAAACATGAAGCAAGGGAAATCTAATTACTTCCTATTCATGCTAGTACTTCAATACATCATTCAAATTAAACTAGCAAAACACCACACAAGCAATGTATCGGAGAAAAAGAAATGCATAACTATGCATCATACATATGAAGTGCACAAAGAAATGCAACATTCATGTTTAAGAGCTTGCTCCCCCTACTTGTGTGCTCAAAATTTTAGTTGATCCCCTTCTTTTATCAATTCTTCCCTTTAGGTTTTCTCACTTTGTGAACAACATTTTTCTCCCCCTTTGTGCTTCTCCCCCTTTGAGTTCTATCTTTGTGAACAATATTTTCTCCCCCTTTGGCACCAAGGACCACAAGGGACTAACTTTAGATAGATTATCATGTTGAATTATGGGGTGAGGATCAAGTTTGTGATTCATCCTAGATTGCTTGCATAAATAAAGTGCTTCGGTTTGATCAAGGGCAAGCTTCTTCACACCTCACTAGAAGGGTTATCATGCACCATGTTGAAGCAAATATTTAGACAAGTTTTCTAGATTAAACACTTAGGATCACAAGCTACTCAAACAAGTTATATGCTACCACTAGATCATACAAGTCATGGAAACAATAGTGGCACCATATAAACTTCAAAGTCATTTGATTTTCATGAATGAGCCTAGAACATAAGAAATCATGACTAGATGCACTAAACATGTCCTTAGTATAGAATGTATGACATGTCAATCAATTGTACCTTGGGGCTCGAAGGAGAGGCATGTCATATCATGGAGGTGCATCAACTCATGTTGGAGAAGTCAAGTATGTTCAACTCATTCTTTAGCTTGTGAAATCTCTTCTCATCAAGTGGCTTGGTGAATAGATCGGCTAATTGATCTTCGGTGCCCACACTTTCAATAGCAATGTCACCCTTTTGTTGATGATCTCTAATAAAATGATGACGAACATCAATATGCTTTGTTCTTTGATGTTGAACCGGATTGTTGGTTAGCTTCACGGCACTTTCATTGTCACATAGCAATGGCACATTCTTAAAGTTGATTCCAAAATCCTTCAATGTTGCCTTCATCCACAAGATTTGTGCACAACAACTACCCGCGGCGATGTATTCGGCCTCGGCGGTAGATAGTGCAATACTATTTTGCTTCTTGGATGACCATGAGACAAGTGATCTTCCCAACAATTGACAAGTCCCGGAAGTGCTCTTTCTCTCCACTTTGTCACCGGCATAGTCGGAATCCGAATATCCAACTAGCTCAAAACTTGCACCTTTGGGATACCATAATCCAACATCTTGTGTATGCTTCAAATACCTCAATATTCTCTTTGTTGCCTTCAAATGACTTTCTCTTGGTGAGGCTTGAAATCTTGCACACATGCATACACTAAACATTACATCGGGCCTTGATGCCGTCACATAGAGTAGGCTACCAATCATTGATCTATATAGCTTTTGATCCACCATGTTGCCACTCTTGTCACTATCCA
Organism: Saccharum spontaneum; assembly: GCA_022457205.1. Lineage (NCBI taxonomy): Eukaryota > Viridiplantae > Streptophyta > Magnoliopsida > Poales > Poaceae > Saccharum > Saccharum spontaneum. Next base: position 9,266,349 of record CM039602.1, on the reverse strand, counting down.
AACTTCCACTAGTGCCCATTGGGGTTGTAATGCCCTTTGCATCTTCCATGCCAAATTTCTTGAGCATATCTTTGATGTACTTGGTTTGGCTCACAAATGTTCCTTCCTTCATTTGTTTGATTTGAAGTCCAAGAAAGAAACTAAGTTCACCGATCATTGACATTTCAAATTCCTTTGCCATCATTTTCCCAAACTCATCACAATAATCTTGATTGGTTGAACCAAAAATGATATCATCAACATATATTTGCAATACAAACAAATCTTTCCCAATTTTCTTGGTGAAGAGAGTAGTATCCACTTTGCCCATGACAAATCCTTTGGATAGCAAGAAGTCCCTCAATCTTTCATACCATGCTCTAGGTGCTTGCTTCAATCCATACAAAGCTTTCCTTAACTTGTATACATGGTTGGGTTTCTTGTCATCTTCAAAACCGGGAGGTTGCTCCACATACACCTCCTCTTGAATGTACCCATTTAGGAATGCACTCTTTACATCCATTTGATATAGCTTGATATTGTGAGCACAAGCATAGGCAAGTAAGATCCTAATTGCTTCCAATCTTGCAACCGGGGCATAAGTTTCACCAAAGTCAAGACCCTCTATTTGTGTGTAACCTTGAGCCACTAGTCTTGCTTTGTTCCTTACTACTATCCCATCTTGATCTTGCTTGTTGCGAAAGACCCATCTTGTTCCAATGACATTGTGATCTTTAGGCCTCTCAACTAGTTCCCATACTTCATTTCTCTTAAAGTTGTTGAGCTCTTCATGCATTGCATTTACCCAATCCGGATCTCTCAATGCTTTATCAATGTCCTTGGGTTCTTCCATTGACACAAAAGAAGAGTGAGCACAAAATGATGCCAATCTTGATCTAGTTTGAACTCCCCTTTGTATGTCACCAATGATGGAATCTAATGGATGGTCTCTAGCAATGTTGGTTGGTTGAAGCACTTGCACTTGATTGCTTGGATGTTGATGTTGATCATGAGTTGGAGATGATGAACTAGCCACTTGTTGATTTTGTTGCATTTGAGATGATGTACTAGCTTGATTTTGCATTAGAGACCCACTAGCTTGTGTAATTGGACTTTGGAGCACTTGATCTTTGTTGTCATCCACATCAATCACTTGCATTGGCCTAATATCACCAATATCCATTTCTTTCATAGCATTGGTCAATTGAGTTCCTCTAACATCATCCAAGTTATTTTCCTCATCTTGAGAGCCATTTGTTTCATCAAACTCAACATCATGAACTTCCTCAAGTAAACCAAGTAGGAATCCTTCATCACATTTCTTCTCAAACTTGCTCAATCTAGTGCCCTTCTTCAAGATGTAGCATTTGCAACCAAATACCCGAAAGTATGCAATGTTGGGCTTTCTTCCATTTAAGATCTCATATGGTGTCTTCTCTAAGAACTTGTGGCAATAGAGGCGGTTGCTATAGAAGCAAGCCGTGTTGATTGCTTCGGCCCAAAATGAATGACTCACATTATACTCATTTAACATTGATCTTGCCATATCAATCAAAGTTCTATTCTTCCTCTCAACTAAGCCATTAGATTGAGGTGTATACTTGGCCGAAAATTGATGTTTGATTCCAAGCTCATCACATAGCTCATCAATTCTTGTATTTCTAAACTCACTTCCATTGTCACTTCTTACTTTCTTGATTGTGGTCTCAAACTCATTTTGCACTCTCTTGATGAACTTCTTGAATATGTCAAATACATCACTCTTGTCCCCAAGAAAGAATACCCATGTATATCTAGTGAAATCATCCACAATCACAAAGCCATACTTGTTTCCACCAATGCTTGTGTATGTAGTTGGCCCAAATAAATCCATGTGCAACAACTCAAATGCCTTGGAAGTACTCATAATGCTCTTCAATGGATGAGTGTTGCCCACTTGCTTTCTGGCTTGACATGCACTACATAGCTTATCCTTCTCAAATGTGACATCCTTCAAGCCTCTAACTAAGTCATGCTTCACTAACTTGTTTAATTGCTTCATGCCAACATGACCAAGTCTTCTATGCCATAACCAACCCATACTTGATTTGGTGAGCAAGCATGTTGAGAGTTGAGTGTCACTAGCATTGAAATCAACCAAGTATAGATTCTCATATCTAAATCCCTTGAAGATCAAGTTGGAGCCATCAACACTAACTATCTCCACATCATCAACACCAAATATGCACTTGAAACCGAGATCACACAATTGAGCAACCGAGAGAAGATTGAAGTTCAACTTTTCAACTAAGAGCACATTGGAAATGCTATGATCATTTGAGATTGCAATCCTTCCAAGAGCCTTCACATCACCCTTGCTATTGTCACCAAATGTGATACTATCAATGCCACTATCATTTGATTTGAGAGAGTTGAACATTCTTGAATCACCGGTCATATGTTGAGAGCACCCACTATCAAGCACCCAATGCCTTCCTCCGGCCTTGTAATTTACCTACAAAATAAATTAATGTTTCTTAGGTACCCATACTTGTTTGGGTCCTTGGAGGTTAGTAACTAAGCTCTTTGGTACCCAAATGGCCTTCTTCTTTGGACCCACAATTGGTGCACCAACAAACCTAGCATGCACACCTTTCTCACGCTTGGTAAGCACATAACAAGAATCAAAAGGAATGTAATCCATTTTAGCATGAAACTTGTTGTTGTTCTTGTTCATTTTATTACAATTAATCTCTAGATGCCCAACTTGCTTGCATCTATTGCAATAACGACCATTGCTCTTCAAAAAGCGAGACTTTGGAGTAGCAAAGGCCGCCTTGCCTTTCTTGGGAGTATAGCCCAAACCCTCTTTGTTAAGAGAGAACCTTTGGCTACCCAAGCATTTTAGCAAGCGGGCATCCCCACCATAGGCATTGCCTAGTGCGTGGGTGAGATCATCCACCTCTCTCTTGAGAGTCTCATTCTCAACCACAAGTGATGAATCACTAGTAGTAGAGGTAGAGTTGGTTGTGGTGGATGATGATGAGCTACATGAAGCATTAGTAGGACCAACAAATAAAGAATCATCAATAATATCACATGTTAGTCCAATATCACAAGTGACAATCACTTGCTCCTCCTTAGCTTCCTTCATGAGCTTCTCCAACTTGAGGTCCTTCTCCTTGATGAGCTCAAGTAGAGAGGAGTGGGCTTCCTTAAGCCTAGTGTGAGCAACTTCAAGGTCCTCGTGGTCTTCCTTTAAACACTCACGAGAAGCCTCTAACTCATCAAAGGATTTCCTAAGAGCTTTAAGCTCTTGTTCAATTCCTTTGCACTCCTTACTCTTTTTGAGAGCAACAAGCTCTTCCATCAAGGCATCATTTTCATTGCTCTTGGCAATGAGCTCTTGCTCCAAGATTTTGCACTTCTTGGTTGTCCTCTTGTAGCCCTTGCTCATTTGATCTATTATGCCCAATAGATCATCCTTGGAGTAGTCCTCATCCTCCTCATCATCACTCCTACAACCATCACTAGCACAAGAATCATCTCACTATCATCATATTTTACCTTGGTAGGCTTGGCCATAAGGCATGTCGATGTAGTGTCGAAGATGGATGGCTTGTTGGAGAGGACGATGCTTGCAATGGCTCGTCGAGTGGTCCTCTCATCATCACTAGAGCTATCATCATCACTATCGGAGTTATCACTATTCCAAGTGACCACATAGCCACCACCCTTCTTCTTCTTGTTGATAGTGAAGCTCTTCTTCTCTTTCTTCTCCTTCTTATCCTTCTTGTTCTTCTTTAACTTCAACTCCCCATCATGATATCTTTTGTCTTCATAGGGGCACTTTGCCACTACATGATCGGGGCTATTGCAATTGTAGCAAAGCATCTCCTTTGCCTTCATGAAGTCCCTTCTCTTTCTTGCACCATATCCTTTCTTCTTCATGAACCTCCCCATCTTGTGTACTAGGAGGGCCATGGTCTCATCATCGAATGGATCATCATCATCGCTCTCCACCTTGCTCTTGCCCTTAGAAGATGAAGCCTTGAATGCAATGGGCTTCTCCTGCTTGACCTTGATCTCCTTCTTCTCATCTTCATCTTCATCATCATCATATTGAGCATCGGTCATGACATCTCCAAGCACTTGGTTTGGAGTCACTTTGTCCAAACCCTCTCTTTGGATCATCTTCCTCAAGATAGCAAACTTCTTAGGTAAGTTCATCAAGAACTTATGTGAGAAGTCCTTGTCCTTGACATCTTCTCCTAGGCTCTTGAGATCATTGACAATAACTTGTAGCCTATAGAACATCTCCGGTATGGACTCATCATCCTTCATCTTGAAGCTTGAAAACTTATCCTTGAGCATATAGAGCTTGGCACTCTTTACCGTTGAAGTGCCCTCATATGTTTCCTCTAATCTTGTCCACACTTCGCTTGCCATCTCAAGATCCTTGATTTGCTCAAAGACCTTTGCATCAATCCCATTGTAGAGAGTGTTGAGAGCCATAGTATTGCATTGGTTGTTGATGCGGTCATTGTTGGTGAGGTTGTCGGGATCAATGATAGCATAATCATGATGTGTCACCTCCCAAACCTTCTCATTGATAGAGCCAAGATTTTGCTTCATCTTTCTTTTCCAATGATCAAAAGATGAGACACCATCAAAGAATGGAGGCTTGCCCCCGACATGGTTGAACACAACTTGAGCCATCTTACACCGAGGTTGTTAAGCCTTACAAACGGTGACCACAGCTCTGATACCACTTGGAAGGTCTTGATGGCTAGAGGGGGTGAATAGCCTTTTTTAAAAAAAATTCTACAAAGACAAGCTAAACAAGTTTATTAATACAACAAAAAGCGAGATGCGAGTTTTGCTTAGCCTACGGGGTATTTGCAAGCCACCTATCCAATTCACAATTCTAGTATATTTGCACTCAACCGCACAAGTCAAACCGAGAAGGAAACTACAACTAGCAAGCTACACAAAAGAGCTACTCTAGCAAAGTAACTAAGAAATTAATACAAGAGAGAGTTAGAAGGGTATCACCGAGGGGCGAAGTATTGAGCCAACCAAACAATATGATCAAGAGATGAATTCCACAATATACAACCACCGGGATCAATCAATCACAATAAGAATGATGACACAAAGATTTATCCCGAGGTTCACGTGCTTGCCGGCACGCTAGTCCCCGTTGTGTCCCTCTTCACCACGTGGTTCGGTGGCTAATCGGTCTCACACCGAGCCTCTCAAAAGGCGCCACAAGAACCTACCAAATGGCAAAAGGTTGCAATGACACGAGCAATTTACTAATGTTGTCTTTTGGCACTTCGCCGAGGTAGACACAAACCCCTCACAATCACCGGAGGTGGCCAAGAACAATCACCAACTCTTGCCAACGCCTCCAAGCTGCTCCAAGCCGTCTAGGTGGCGGCAACCACCAAGAGAAACAAGAATCCCGCAGCAAATCAACCACCAAGTGCCAACTAGATGCTATCTCACAATGCAAATGCACTTGGATCACTCAATCTCACTTCGAATATGCAAAGAAGCAAGAGAGATGAGTGGGAGGGGAGCTGCTTAGCTCAAGGTGCTCACAAGTATGTCAAAAGTCCAAGAGTGAGTGCTTTGAGCCGGCCAACGAGTATATATAGACGTACCCCTTCGAATATAGCCGTTAGAAACTTGAAACAGCCGAACTCGCGTTGACCGGACGCGCTGGTTCAACTGACCGGACGCGCCGGTCGCGCAACGGCTAGTTTTCGAAACGCCGACCGGACGCGCCGGTCACAACGACCGGACGTGCTGGTCTCGACCGGACGCTCCGGTCCCGTGACTGACCGGACGCGCCGGTTAACACTAAGTCACGCAAAATGAACCATCGACCGGACGCGCTGAATAACTGACCGGACGCCACAGTGCCCGCGTCCGGTCGGAGTCCAGTAAGCTCCCTGGACGACCGGACGCGTTCGATCGCCTGTGACCGGACGCGCCTCGCGTCCGATCAAACAACTGAAAAACGCGCAGACACTGGACACTGACCGGACGCGTCCGGTCAAACAGTGACCGCGTCCGGTGCAGCGTCCGGTGCAGCGTCCGGTCACCACTGTGACCTCTGTTCGCCTCCGTTTGATTTTCGTTTGATTTCCGACTTCCGGCGTAGTGGAAAATAGGCATTTCATTTCCCCGAAATCGCCTGAATCCCACGCTCGCACGCTCGGCGGGAGGGAGAGAGGACCCCAAACCCTCTCTACCGCTTAAACTCCAACGCCATCGCAAATGTGCTAACACCACCAAGTGATCATCACCATGTGCATGTGTGTTAGCATTTTCACAATCATTTTTTGAGGCGTTATTAGTTCTATCCAAATGCATATGATATGAAATGCACACCTAGAGGCACTTAGGAGTTCAATAGCCGCGTCATTCCCCTCGTTATAGTACGGCTATCTATCCTATAATGTAACCACACCCACTAGGTGTCTTGGTTACTAAAACACAACCCTTAAGCATATACCTTTGCCTTGATCACGTAGGGTTGCGTCCAAATCCAAGTGTGGCCATCATGATCACCATGTCCATCTTGTAGCCAACCTTGGAATGTACTAATCCTCATGTGCTACATACAACTTAGACATAGGATTAGTACTTAGGCATTGTCACTAATTACCAACACCAAACATAGGACTTTCAAGAGGCTACTTGGGAACGAGAAGAGGATCTGAGGAAAACCTACCCGCAATTGTTTGAGTAAGCATCGGTTGAATCTCGGGACGAGATTCATCTTAAGGGGGGTATAATTGTAACACCCTAAAATTTTAAAAAGAAAACAAATAGGAGAAATATGATTTTTATATATTTTTGTGAGCATGCAAATTTAGAATGATAATAATTTTTATAAATTTAAAATCAAATATAAGGGTAGAAACATGATTGAGCATTCATGCTGCTGCATTTGAAATTTTGTATTGAGTGGTTTAAATCAAATTCAAATTGGATTTAAAAATCTTTTGAAAAATGGCTTTGAAAAATTGGAAAAGAAAAAGAAAAGGAATTCTTCTTCTCCTTTCTGTTTTCGGCCCACAGCCCGTCACCTCGGCCTCCAGCGGTGGCCCGCTTCCCTCCTTTCCCCCTCGCGCCCGCATTCTCCCTCTGGGCCGAGCCTAGCCAGCGGCCGCGAAACAACTCGCGCACGCGCGCTGCTCTTTCCCGTCTACCGCGTCGCTGACAGCCCGGACCCACGTGTTAGGCGCTTCTTCCTCCCCACGCCACCGGATTCCTTTCCCTCCTTTCCACGATCCGAATCGATCTCCCCAATCTCCCTCTTTACTTCTTTAGCAGTGCTCCCGGGCTATAAAAATGGAGCGCACCACCCTCCGCAACCCATCTTGCCTAGTTGCAGTTCCTGTGGTGGCCGAGAGCTAGGTCACCGCGAGCTCGAGTTTCACCGTCTGCCATATCGAGCACACCGTCGCCTCCATCCGTCCCACGCCCTAGATTTCACCCTAGGTGAGTTTGCCATGCTTCGGTCTTCCTCCCCGTGCTCTCCGCTTGCTGAATGATGCCTGGAATCGAGGATTGGTGATTTCCAGTCATGGCGCCGCCACGGGAGTCGCCGTCATGGTGAAGTCCGGCCGGAGCACGGCCGGCCGTCCTCTCTCTCCTCCCCCGATTTGATCTCGGCCGTTCGTTTTGAATCCGACGATCGGAAATCAAAGATACCCGTTTGGCTGTAACATTTGCTAAAGAGACCCTGTAAGATTTAAGTTGTAAACCTGCAGTCGAAAACGTAATATCCCGCGTTTGTTTTGATCTTTTGAAAGCGTATTTTCGTCTCAGTAATTGAAAAATACATTTTCTAATATTTACAGTTTTGCCACTAAACTTGTTTTAGTCGTAGAATCTCCGTTTTAACTCCGATTTGAACCATTCAAATTGCGTTAGATTCATATTTGCGAGCTCTACATGATGATAGAACTGTACAGTAGGTTTGAGTTAATTAATTTTCGAGTTTATATTAAAGTATTTATTTTTCTATAGGAAATCTTCATAAATTCATAACTTCGTCGTTTTAGCTCCGTTTTTCGTGATCTTCGCGTCTGTGTGATCCTAGTGAGTTGTAGATTCGTTTTAAAAACTTTTTATATTATTTTCTTACTGTTGTTGTACTGTTCTAATTATAGTCTTGTTTGTTTATGCATGATTGCCTCTAGATGTGTGTTGTTGCTATTGTTGATTGAGTATAGATGGTGAACAATTCGTTGGGGATCAAGAGCCTTTCTACGAGCAAGATCTTCAGGACCAGTTTGAGCAAGGCAAGTATAGCATGGGATTGTCCTTGTTGTCCTATTCACATTATGCAAATAATATCATTATGCATCTATTCCCTTGTTAAGGATGACTTAGTGATTGATCCTACACCTTGATACCTATTATATTGCGTTGAGTAGTATGGCTAGTGCTTAAACATGGACTATGATCATGTAAATTGATTAATGAAATATGCAACAAACATTAAAAGATGATTTTGATTAATGTTTAAAGGGGATTAGAGCATGGGGGTTACTTTTGATGCTCTAATTACTCTCCATAAGGACTCATCTATAAGCGAACATCCAGGATTTATAGTACAACTATGGGGGCTATATGGCTCTGGCTTTAGTCATATAGAAGGACCTTTTCTAGCTTGTTAGTGGTAACCTTTTTGGCGTAAGAATGGCTTGATGAATCGGGTATAGTACGGCCTCTGTCCTTATGTGTATAGGCTGCGGGTTATTGTGCCATTTGGAAGGGGGGCTCTACATCTGTTTGCCGAGTAAATCTAATGGCCCTAACATGTTAGACGAACCTTCGAAAGACTTCATAGTGTTTCCCTGCCTACTCACCTTGGTAGTCTTTTTGGGAGTAATTAACCCGGGCATATGGGCAACACGACTCACAGTGAAAGTGTACAACCTCTGCAGAGTGTAAAACTGTTATAACAGCCATGCTCACGATCACGAGTGGCCTTGGACCCTTATGGAATAGTTGATAATTATTAATGGTTATGTTTTTGCTATTCATCAATCATTTCACATGGATCATATGTTTATTGTTTACATTGAGACATCTCGATGCTATTGATATGCTAAAATTATGGTAACTAAAAGCTACATGCTGATAAACCAATGATATGCCTTTGAGCCCCATGAACCCCATGTTACACTTGTTGAGTACGAGATGTACTTACGCTTGTTTATTTTTCTTACTTGGATAAAAATCCCGGATGGGTAACAGATGGTGCTAATAGTGACTACTATGCCTACTTCCCTGAAGATTACTAGACTTGCAGTCAACTAGTCAATGTGCCTGTGTTTGGAGCTACCACGAGAGTTTATTATTTTTACTTCCGCTACATTTGTGTTAAGACTATGTGTTAAATATCGTGATGTAATAACCTTTGTGATGATACTTCCGTTATAATTTGTTAACTTATGTGTGATTGATCTCTAGGCACACATAGGAGTATGCATTCCATTTGGTCTTTAAATGGGTGTGACAAATAAATCGACGATAATATCCTGCCATCCCAAGAAACTGGCGAACTTGATGCATAGAGATAGGTGGCTTCCAATCTAGGATATCTTTCACTTTGCCAGGGTCTACAACAACACCCTCGGCAGATAGGACATGCCCAAGGAATGGCACTTCATCAAGCCAGAATTCACACTTACTAAACTTTGCATATAACTGGTGTTCCCTCAGACGACTTAGAACTGTGCATAAATGTTCTGCATGTTCCTCTTTGTTTTTGGAATATATCAGAATATCATCAATAAGACTACCACAAACTTATCAAGCTCCGACATGAAAACAAAATTCATCAAATACATGAAGTGAGTTGGAGCATTGGTTAGACCAAAAGACATGACCAGATATTCGTACAACCCATATCTGGTGGTGAAAGCAGTCTTTGGAATATCTTCTAGACGTATTTTTATCTGATGATACCCTGATCTGAGATCTATCTTAGAGAACACTTTGGCTCCCACAAGTTGATCGAAGAGTAGATCAATGCGAGGAAGAGGGTACTTATTCTTGATAGTTACTTCATTCAATGGACGATAATCAACACACAGCCTTAGAGTGTGATCTTTCTTTTTCACAAATATAGCAGGGCATCCCCACAGTGATGAACTCGGTCTGACATAACCTTTGTCAAGTAATTCTTGAAATTGTACCTTAAGCTCGGCTAACTCTTTTGGTGGCATTCGGTAGGCTCTTATAGATATTGGAGCGGTACCAGGTTTCAACTCAATTGAAAACTCTTCAGCTCTATCCAGAGGTAAACTAGGCAAATCATTAGGAAACACATCAGGAAACTCTCTAACGACTGGTATATCATTCACATCCTTAACAGTGGCTCCATAAACTCTTTCAACTGCCCTCTTTGGAGTAGGTAGATGAATGAGCAACTTAGAACTATTATCAGGAGAATTTAACTGTATGGTTCTATTTAGCGTATCAATAAGAGCTCCACGCTGACATAACCAATTCATGCCAAGGATCACATCTATGTCCTGGTTTTTAAGAACAATAAGATATGTTGGAAAGATGTGCCCAACAAGATCTATAGGAACACGCTCTACTACCTCCATGGTATACATCTGACCTCCAGGAGACTGTATATAGAATTTTCCCTCGATAGCCTCAATTGGCAATTGATACTTCATAACAAAAGTTCTGTTGATAAATGTATGAGATGCACAAGAATCAAATAGTATAACTACATGTTGCTTAGCAACAGAGAATCGACCCATCATCACAGGTTCACCTTCAAGAATTACTTTGGACTGTGTATAATGGACACGGCCCAACTTAGTAACAACTCTATTCTTAGCAGCGGTCTCCTGACGCCTCTGTGACCTATACGAACAAATACTAAGAGTATTCGGCTGTTCAGGATAGGTAAGATTTGCAGCAGGTCAAACAATTGCCTGTCGTGGGGCTTGTTGCTGAGGTGGAAGATAGAGGGAACGATGGATAGGTTTAAACACAATCCTCTGGTATGGAATATTGCTACTAGAGGATTCCTCTAACTTCGTCTTCTTCGCCTCTTTTTCTATATTAACATAATATCCCGCACTAATAGCAATGCTGACACTTTCATCATAACTGGCATCAGGATGGACGATTAACAACTTTTGAAGTTCCATATCGAGCCAACGCACAAACCAAACTTTCTTATCCGCATCTGTACTAACATATTCAGGAGCAAACTGCGATAAATAGCTAAATTGTTTCTGATATTCTCTTACACTCTGATCTCCTTACTGTAACTTGCCAAACTGCTCCTTCCCCACTCGCCTTTCTCCATTAGGAATATACTCTCTTCGAAGAGCTGTGCAAAAGTCAGCCCACAAAATCAGATACCACGGGGGTTGCATTGCAAGGAAACTTGCCCACCAAGCGCTAGCAGAATGTTGGAGTTGTTGTACTGAAAACTGAGTCTTCTGGACCTCACTGCAGCGAATCAGACTAAACTTTAAGTCCATAACATGGATCCAATCTTCTACCTCCAAAGGGTCTTCAGCTTTATGAAACACTGGAGGATTAGTTTTCAAAAAGTCACGATAAGTGTGGTCTGCTTCGGGATCTGGACGATCTTGTATCAAAGTCTGGAGCATACTCGCATTGTCGGCGTTGACACTCACTAAAGTAGCAAGTGTTTCCTTTATGGTTGGTTCTCATGGTGGATTAGAAGTGTTGGACTGACCACGACCACGTGAGGTACCCGGTTGATTTGTTTTTCCAGAACGAGTCCTCATACTGTAAGGTAAGAAAGATCATCAACAACCAGATTCCCAGAGATAGATAGAATAGTACAGAGGAAGAAGAAAGATAGCATGAATAGGATTGGCAACTTACTTAACCCAACTACTAGCAAGGGGAAAAGTAAAAAGAATAAATTTTTATTAAAGACATGATGCATGAACGATCCAACGCTCAACTACCCTAACCTATCTACTTACTTAACTTTATTGCTTAAAATAGTGAGTGGCAACACACTTAATTTTATAATATAGGGCAATATAAAACATGCTATCCCACTTTTACATAACATTTAGGTGTAACTACCACCTTTACTGATCATACGGAAAACCCGCAAAATAGCTAAGGGGAAAGCAAGAAGATTCTACAAGATTAAGATCTATAGGAGTTGATGATGTATCCCTTGTGCAGTGAAGAAGTTGATACGTCACCTTTGGACTCCTGAAGTATGACGGGCATCTCTCAGCTATAGAAGGGAAGTCCGAAATAACCTTTTGACTCAATCTAGAGTTGAAATTCAGTTGCATTGTTTATTTTGAAGTTTTGAAAAATAGTACTACAAACTTTCTATAATAGCATGCTCTGATACCAGCTGTGGAAGAACCGCCCAAGTCATATGGCCCACATTTGCCTATCAATGTCTTTTAGACCTCTAATAGCATCACATGCGAGTCAAACAACTTCGGTAGTCTGTCAGGTGTCCTCGGAGGAACCCTGAATCATCCACGTTTTTCTTTCAAGCAGGATCCATCACAGAAACATTGCAGTATTACAACACTTGTACAATTACACAATAGATTACATCAGAGTAAACATCGGAAGACTTATAACCATAAATTTACAATTATTCATTAAGTTATTACAAACTTAGACTTTAGCCAACGCGGCAGTAGGGTAGCATGATAGGTACCACTAACATCACACAAGAGAGAATCACCTTGCCCACGGGTTCACAACAAACTCTTCTACTGCTGGCTCTCACCTACAACAAGGGTTTAACAAACCCTGAGTACAAAGGTACTCAACAAGACTTAACCGACGAAAAGGAAATACTCCAAGGATATGCAGGCTTACAGGGAATCAAGGTAAGTCTATGGCAAGAATCAAGAATAACTTTTGCAAAAAGCTTACTAATAGTGGATCCTTACTTTCAATACTATATCTTCAAGGTTAAGTCATTATCAGTATCCAATCTGTACCTGATCTAAAGCAACCACTTTTGTAGTCATCACATCCCGTGATCATCAGTATCAGGTTTCATTTATTAACTACGATGTAGGTTAGTTGATCGAGTCTTCTTCTCTGAGAAGCAGCGGCGATTCGAAACGATTAGGCCCAGTTGGGGTTTCCTTACCACACAACATATGCATATCTAGGTCCGATCCTAGGTCCAAACCCGAACCTACATATATCAACCTTCACTCAGATCCTCCAAAATATGAACCGGTCCAGCGCTACCCGAGAGCATAGTACACCACCTCCCTGCGCCACTCCTGGTGCATTCACAGGATGGGTACACGCTACTCTCACCATCTCCACATTCCTAGTGTGCGGTTGTCGTTTCACATAATGGAATGGCCAAGGTATTGGGCTTACTAGAGTATTTGGTTAGTACTACAAGTCACGATCACAAGCGGGCCTCACAACGAACGGTCTTTAATCGACACAGGCGGGGTCACTATGTCAAGCCTCAAACTTGACGCAAGCCAAGATTCCGCCCAGTCTCATATTAAAAATATGATCATTCTCATACTACAGGACTAATCTAGAGTTTCTCAAACTTGACGCAAGCCAAGATTCCGCCCAGTCTCATATTAAAAATATGATCATTCTCATACTACAGGACTAATCTAGAGTTTAGACTTTTTATGTCATTGCTCATCTGTCACAACTAAGCATAGCTAAGCATAAATAAAACTATCATATTAACCAGGGTGATAGGGATATGTAAATGCTGGACAAGGAAGGCATGCATAGACTTATGTGAATAACTTTTGTAAAATACAAGGAAAATGGTTTATGCTCCGGGGCTTGCCTGCGGTGTCGTGGTAGACAGGCACTTCAGAAAACCACAGTGCAAGATAACCAATCCACAGGAAAGAAATCTAATTCCAGGGCTCACCAATGGAAAACCACTCTCGATAACTAAACGCAAGTATAGATGCATGCTTTAGGATGATGATATGTTAAGCATGGATTAAGATGGGTAAACAAGATCATTAACTTGAGTACAACTTTCCTTCGCATAAAAGTTAGGTTAGTTACTCACAAAGCAACATTAGGTATTTATTAATCAACAAGTTAATTATGAGCAACAATCAAGTAATTAACATGCCAAGGAACATCAGAGGTGTTGTGTCCTAAGGTCTACAATCAACTCAAAAGATCACTCAAGCCATTTTAGATTCATTCTTAATCAATTAAGTATTTATTTAATTATTTAATAAAGCATGGATTTAAATATCTAATTTTATTCATCGAAACGGTACCAAAATTATGGTGATGGCACACCTAAGCATGTAAACATACTTGCCAAGTTTGATGATTTTCAGAGAAATATTTTAATCTACAAAATTCATGGATGTTACATTTATTAATTAAAATATGTTATTTTAACACATGCAAGAAATAAACTTTTCTAACATTTCATATTTTTCCTAGATACAACATGGCATGAAAAGCTTATACAACCATTTTCATCATTTCAGCACGCTTAATGATTTTATAGGAATTTAAACAAAATCAAAACATTTTTATTATTTCAGAAAAAAGGAAAAGACATTTTTCTAGCTCTCAGCCCAACTCTCTCTCACTTCCGGCCCACCTGCCCCTCGCGCTCAGACTTGGCCGGCCCGGGGTGCATGACCCAGTGCCACCGTGTTCATGACGGCGGCCCCAGCCATGACCGGCGGTCCTCGTCGCTCGTGAGGGTTCCGGCGGCGGCGTTGGCACCAATGGACTTATGACAAGCATCCGCATCTACCCATGGGATCACCCAAACCCCTAACGCGCACAAGCTCCCACGACGGCGACTATGGCGGGCTGCGGCGCATTGAGCATGGTGGTGAGTGACAGAAATGGCGGTAGAGCTCAGTAGAAATTAAATTGAGGGGAGCAGCATGGCAAGGAGCTCACCACGAACATGGTGGTGTGCTCGGATGACCCGAAGTGACAACGGAGAAGCCTCACCCACGATGATGGCGGCGGTGGTAGCACGAACATGTCAGCAAGTCGTCGTTTCGGCGAAAATTGAGAAGGAAAAGGAAAATGGTCAAGCGCCTAAGAATCACGAGCACTAGGTGATCACAGGACATCGGATAGCTGAGCCAGAGGCTCACTGTGATGGCCTGGCCACGGAGCGAGTGCCCATGGCGGTGATGGCGATCCGCCACGATGAGAAACAGTGGTGTGGGCACCTCCGGTGAGGCAAGGCAAGACGAGGGGGCCAGTGAGGTGCGCAAGGTGGTGGTGAAGCTACTGGCAAGCGGAATTGGCGAGAGATGCTGCGAGGAGGATGAATTGCGGCGGCGTGCGGTGGTGACCGACAGGAAGGACTCGACGGTGATGGCAGAGGAAAGAGAAATATGAGACGGCATCGGCTCGGCCTTAAGACGTCACGGGTGGCTTCGACAGCTCCTGGTTGACTTGCCACGGCAGCGGCTGTGTGTCGACACGCGTGAGAGCGGTGGAGAAGAGCAGTGGGTCATCGGTGAACAGCTGAGCAGGAAGCTGCCACAACCCCTGCAACCGACTGAAAACTCCATCAAAACCCCGCTCTAACTCCTACTTCTGCTACCCAACTCGATGATCATCAAAAACAAAGTTGTTCACCTATGGGAGATCAACAACTTTGCTTAAAGGACTATCCCCGAAAACTCAAAGATGTGAAAGATTTTGAAATGAGAAAGGGAGCACTGCAAAACGGTTTTCACTGAAACATAAGGTTTAGTTTTAGAGCAACTGAAACAACCACCTTCCTCTCCTTTTTTCTCCAAATTTCATTGAACAACTCACAAAACTTCCAAAATAAGAATTGTTCTTCAATCTCTGATCTCCAACTCTGCTTAAGACTTCAACCTCATAAGAGCAAGGATGAGAGAGATTTTTAAAGGGAAACAGGGTACTTTGAAACTATTTTCAGAAACAAGGGTTAAAGTTAGGACTTAGTTTTGGTTAGCTAAGTTGGTGAATTAATTGGAGATTATCTACAAAGCAAACATCCCAAGCAATAGCACCATTTGTTAGTACCAACTTAATACTAAAGAATGATACTATTGTTTGAGCAACTCCGCCTATGTTGACTGGAAGACTTTCTTAAGTCATCTCAACATAGCCGGTCCCAAGCCCGGGTAAAGGAGGAGGGTGTGTTAAGGTCTGGCAAACCAATAGTAAAAAAATAGCCACTCTCATGGATTTGAAACCCACAAGAGATTCGTTGGGGCGTAACCCTCTTAGCGACGCGCTACATCGGAACCTGGGTGTGGTATTAAATGGGCAAGGGCCGGGTCGTCATCCCCTTAGTGGCGCGTCGTATCGTGACCCGAGTACGATGAAAAATGAGCAAGGGTCAGGCCGTCGCAACCTTAGTGGCACCCTACGTCTACTCCCAGGTGTAGTAAAAAATGAGCAAGCATCTTCGCACTTCCCTCGATGGGTGTGAAGGGTAAGGAAGCTAGCCGAGCCAACTAGGATTCGTCTAGGTAGTTGGAACGTAGGTCCCTAATGGGCAAGCTAAGAGAGCTAGTCGATGCAGCAATTAGAAGGCGTGTAAATATTCTATGCGTTCAGGAGACTAAATGGAAGGGCCAGAAGGCGAAGGAGGTGGAGGATACTGGCTTCAAACTTTGGTACACGGGGACACAATCGGGTAAGAATGGTGTAGGCATCTTGATCGATAGGAGCCTTAAGGATGGAGTCGTTGATGTTAGGAGGCAAGGCGACCGAATTATCTTGGTCAAGCTGGTAGTTGGAGATTCGGCTCTGAATGTGATCTGTGCCTATGCCCCTCAAGTAGGTCTTAGCGAGGGCACCAAGAGGCAGTTATGGGAAGATCTTGATAGCATGGTTAGTACCGTGCCTATTAGCGAGAAACTCTTTATAGGAGGAGACCTCAACGGCCATGTTGGTGCGACTAATGTAGGTTTCGAGCGGGTGCACGAGGGGTTCGGGTATGGTAGTAGGAATCAAGAGGGGGAGGATGTTTTGAACTTCGCACTGGCCTATGACTTGTTGATAGCGAACACCCTCTTTAGGAAGAGGGAATCTCATCTAGTAACCTTTCGTAGTGGACAACACTCGAGCCAGATCGACTTTATCCTTGCAAGGAGGGAGGATAGACGTGCTTGCTTTGATTGTAAGGTGTTACCTCGGGAGTGTGTTGTCCCTCAACATAAGCTTGTGGTGGCAGACTTTCGCTTTCGGGTACGTGTCCACTGGGACAAACGGGCCAAGATTGCAAGAACGAAGTGGTGGAAGCTTAGAGGGTAAGCAGCGCAAACGTTTAAGGAGAGGATGCTAGACAAGGGGCCTTGGGAAGAAGGAGAAGATGCTGACGACATGTGGCTAAAGATGGCAACATGTGTCCGGAAGGTGGCTTCGAAAGTGTTTGGCTTGAGTAGGGGAGGCAAACGGGAAGCGAAAGACACATGGTGGTGGAATGACGAGGTGCAAAGGGCTATTAGGGAGAAGAAGGAATGTTTCAAGCGTCTCCACCATGACAAGAGTGCAGCCAACATCGGGGGGCTATAAAATAGCGAAGAGGGTTGCAAAGCGAGTTGTGAGTATAGCAAAAGGTCAGGCATATGATGGCCTTTATCAGCGGCTAGGCACGAAGGAAGGGGAGAAGGACGTTTATAGGATGGCTAGAGTCCACGAGAGGAAGACAAGGGACATCAACCAAATAAAATGCATCAAGGATGGGACAGATCGACTTCTAGTGAAGGATGAGGAGATCAAGGACAGATGGAGAGAGTAATTCAACAAGCTATTTAATGGGGAGAATGAGGGTCCTACCCTTGAGTCGGATGACTCATTTGACGATACCAACAGACGCTTTGTGAGGAGAATTCAGGAGGCAGAGATCAGAGAGGCTTTGAAGAGGATGAAGGGAGGTAAAGTGATGGGCCCTGATGGTATCCCCATTGAGGTGTGGAGATACCTAGGCGCCAGAGCGATAGTATGGTTAACTATGCTTTTTAACCTTATTTTTTGGTCTAACAAGATGCCTGAAGAATGGATGAGAAGTATATTAGTACTATCTTCAAGAACAAGGGAGATGTTCAAAGTTGTACTAAATACCGTGGGATTAAGTTGATGAGCCATACGATGAAGCTCTGGGAGAGGGTTATCGAGCATTGCCTAAGTAGAGTGACACATGTGACCCAAAATCAGTTTGGGTTCCATGCCTGGTAGGTCGACCATGGAGGCGATTTTCTTATATGACAATTGATGGAGAGATATAGGGAGCAGAAGAAGGACTTGCACATGGTCTTTATTGACCTCGAGAAGGCATATGACAAAGTACCGAGAAATGTCATGTGGTGGGCCTTGGAAAAGCACAAAGTCCCAACTAAGTACGTTACCCTCATCAAGAATATGTACAGGGATGTGGTGACATTTGTCCAAACATGTGATGGCGACACTAGTGACTTTCCAATTAAATAGGACTGCATCAGGGGTCAGCTTTGAGCCCTTATTTTTTTGCTTTGGTGATGGATGAGGTCACAAGGGACATACAAGGTGATATCCCTTGGTGTATGCTCTTTGCTAATGATGTGGTGCTAGTTGACGACAGTAGGGCAGGGGTTAATAGGAAGTTAGAACTATGGAGGCACACGTTAGAGTCGAAAGGGTTCAAACTTAGTAGGACTAAGACCGAGTACATGAGGTGCGATTTCAGCGTGACTAGGCATGAGGAGGGAGACATTAGCCTCGATGGGCAAGTGGTGGCCAAGAAGGATACTTTTCGGTATTTAGGGCCGATGCTACAAAAGGATGGAGACATTGATGAAGATGTTAGGCATAGAATTTCAGCCGGCTGGTTGAAATGGCGTCAAGCTTCTGGCGTCCTCTATGACAAAAGGGTGCCTCAAAAGCCGAAAGGTAAGTTCTATAGGACGGCGATTCGTCCGGTGATGTTATACGGTGCTGAGTGTTGGCCTACAAAAAGGCGACATGTCCAGCAATTGAGTGTAGCAGAGATGCATATGTTGCATTGATGTTGTGGGCACACAAGGAGGGATAGAGTCTGGAATGACGATATTAAGGATAGGGTTGGGGTGGCACCAATTGAGGATAAATTGATTCAACATCGGTTGAGATGGTTTGGATATGTCCAACGGAGGCCTCGTGAGGCGCCGGTGCATAGTGGAGTTCTAAAGTGGGCCGATAATGTAAAGAGCGGTAGAGGTCGACCTAAACTAACCTGGGATGAGTCCGTTAAGAGAGATCTTAAGGAGTGAAATATCTTCAAGGATTTAGCTATGGACAGGAGCGCTTGGAGATTGGCAATCAACGTGCATGAACCGTGACCTCTTTTTGTCTTGTTCCCTTTATGTCCGTTTATGTGTCTCCCTGTTTCTCGTCTCTTTTGGGTTTCATCTCTAGCCTATCCCAACTTGCTTGGGACAAAAGGCTATGTTGTTGTTGTTGTTGATACTATTGCTTGAGCATATTTATATATAAAAATCATTTTAATAACTTCTCCAAGATTGACTTAAAAATGAATTTCAAGACTTAGTCAATAAGAGCCCCACACTTATTCCTAGTGTAAAGTACTTTGAGCTTATGCCCCACACTTATTCCTAGTGTAAAGTACTTTCTTTACACTCCAAAGTTTACTAAGGCATACTTTCAAGTACTTAAGTGAAATTCTAAAATAGAAGGTCACAAAGTACCTTAAAAGAGTTTTTTTGGTTAAAAGCACATTACACCACATATGCATTGCATTGCTAGATATTTAAACTTGATTTTACTAGATGCAAAGCATTGTTAGCTACTAAAGATGCTCAACATGCAAAGATGATGACGTGGCAGGTTTTAGTGGTGCATAACACCAGGGGTGTTACAAGAATGGTCCACTGTTCTTTCTAAGAGCACAAAGAGATTGATCAAAAAGGCAAATAACAAGCATGTTTCCTTTGTGAAAAAATTGGTGCAAATGACACCGTAAAAACCAGCTTAGCCTCCTAGCCTAATACGTTTTGGCTGCCATCTTGTTCCTCTACCTTCGAAGCCTGAGATTGGAGTGATCTCCCTCACCTTTGTTGGACGCAAAATTTGATTTTCGTCTCAATCGATGATGTGTTCTTCGCGATGTTCTGAGATGCATGTTTCCTTGTCCGATGCTATTTGCATGGCAGATTTCCTTAAAGCCAAAGTTTCGAATTCAATTTCAAATCTCTGTTTGGGCCGTACGGGCTGCAGCCATTGCCTGGATACTAGGCATGATCGTTCTCAGTGTGCCAACAATATCAGATGTCATGCTTGTTTTAACTATGGCCATGTTAAGAGAATATGTCTCACTAAGGCCTGGACCAGATTGGTCTGGATACGGAAGGAAATCCCAACAAATTGCATTGACTGCGAAGACCTCCGAGAATCTCGTGCCATTGACGCTGGAAAGCCATACTCTTTACCTTACCAAAGTCGGGATCAGCCCAATCCAACCCACCCGATCCCAATTGTTGCAAAGGATCATCAGATGGAAGACAATGAAGTCCAAGCTAGTGCTGCAGATGAAATCCAAGCTGGTGCTGCAGATGGTGCTCACGCTGTTGCTGACAATAGGGCTACTTGGAACCCTACTCTACCTCCTAAAGTAGTTGCTCAGAATAAACCAGAGGTTCCTCCAGAAGACAACTATTCTTCTAGTGTTGCATCCTTTCCTTTGGCTGATGAAGAGGCTCTCAAGTTTATGGCAGCTAATAAGCTATATGCAGATCAGCTCTTCTACATCAATAATGGGTTACCCGATGGCTTCATAAGGCGTGGCATCTACCCTCTGAATTTGGCTTTTCCCAATGCCAAGTCTCTCTGCTCTCCTACAGTGAACACCATTGTGATTGACAAGAATATTTTTAATGCATAGGAGGCAGTTGAGGTTTTTGTGCGTAATGGAATGGCTTTGGTTCCCTGGAAACCAGTAGTTCATGCTGTGATGCTCCAAGTTCTAGCAGAGAACTTACAGCACAAGGGGGAAGTAGCTAAAGAACAAGTTCGTGAGGGGAGTGATGGGCCAAATGTCAGCCCAGACTCTGGCCTGTCTTTCTCATCTGGTTTGGAAATTGTACCTTGGAAGCCCGTTCGTGATGTCATTGCTCTGTAGCTCTAGCTAGAGATAGTTCAAAGTAGGCGTATTGCCAAGTCTTCAGCCAAAGAGACTCCTGCTACTCCTGTAATCATACTAGGTGGCCCAACTGATTCTAGCCCGCCAAGTTTTGAATTTCAAACATGGGAGAATAGGCCCAGCCCATCAGTCGCTAGGGGCCAAAAGAATAAGTATGTTGTGGCTCTCCCAACACTAGTATCAGCAAGTAGTATGATCACTCCCTTGACCCAATCCAGTGTGCGACGCAGCCACAGACGTTCCAACAAAGAAGGTTACTGCACTGTCAGACTCGCCAATGTGCCATCCAAGAAACGCAAGGCCTCTGTTGTGATGATTGATGAAGCTACTAGCCAACTGGTCCTATTCCTATCTCAGTGCTGCAGGAATGGGGTATCATCTGTGGTGTTGCTCCTAGCGAGCTCACCGAAGACGTGCTGATGCAGGCGCCCAATGATCAGGTTGCCAATGAAGACAATGAATACACGTAATTGGCACAACTTATGTTGGAATGTATATGGTATCAATGCGACAGAGAAGTGGGACGCTGTTTGTGATAAGATTGAAGAAAGCGCCAGCTCTGTAATATGTCTTCAGGAGACAAAGCGCGAGTTATTTGATGCTTCCTATATCAAAAACTTTGCTCCTCAGCGCTTTGATTGCTTTGATTTCATCCCCTCGTTGGGAGCCTCGGGAGGTATTCTGGTACTTTGGAATAGTGCTATCTTCTTAGGGATAGTACTTGACAAGCAACGTTTTGGCACGACTGTGAATTTCACCTCTGTACATAATAATGATGCTTGGAAGCTAACCATAGTATATGGACCATGTGATGAGCCTGCTCACTCAGAATTTGTTAATTGGTTTCGTGGTCATGACATTGATGATTCTGTGAATTGGATATTCTTGGGTGATTTCAATTTCTACAGATCTCTTAGCAACCGCAACAGACCAGGAGGAAACCTTGCAGATACTCTCATCTTCAATGATGCCATCGGTCACCTGGGCTTAGTTGAACTGCCTTTAAAAGGACGTGCCTTTACATGGAGTAACATGCAGTCTAAACTTCTTTTAGAGCAACTCGATTGGGTTTTTTACATCCCCCAATTGGACAATTGATTTCCCCAATACTGAAGTGCTCCCCATGGCAAAGATCACTTCAGGTCACATCCCCTACAAGATCATTATCAGTACCGACATTCCGAGAGCGAATCTGTTCCGTTTTGAGAATTTCTGGGTAGAGCAAGATGATTTCCTCGACACAGTGTTAGACTGCTAGAATATTACACCCACCCTCAATGATGCAGCCTGAAATATTTCCTCTAAGTTCAAAGCACTCAGAGCTAGTTCGAAACACTGGAGTAAACATCTATGAAATTTGGGTTTGTTGATTAGTAACTACAACTAGGTTATCTGCTTCATTGATACCCTAGAGGATAGACGTGAGCTCTATAATCTAGAAGCTAACCTTAGATGTGCAGTCAAGAGACAACTCTAGAAGTGGCTACGGTATAAAAATTTGTATTGGAAGAAACGTTTCACAGTCAATAGGATTAAACTCGGGGATGAATGCACAAAATTCTTCCATGGTATGGCAACTATTTCATATAGGAAAAATGCCATTTCCCAGATTATGAATGAGCATGGAGTTTTGATCCAGGATCATGAGAGTAAAGCAGGGTTGCTATGGATTGCTTTCAGAAACCGTATGGGTGCCACATCCTCTCCTACCTTGCTCTTTGACCTCACCGACATGATCACACAGGTGGACGGCCTAGATGCCTTGGTGAGCCCAATCTCGCAGGATGAAGTTGACTTAGTTTTCAAGCACATGCCAAATGACAAAGCGCCTGGACCTAACGGCTTCAACGGTCTATTCCTAAAGAAGTGTTGGCAGTTTATCAAAGGTGACTTCTACTCACTATGGTCTAATTTCTACTCAGGTCTGGTAAACCTTGAGTGCATCAACACCTCTTATATCACCCTAGTTCCAAAAAAAGAACAGCCCAGAGACAGTAAATGATTTTCAGCCTATATCTCTTATGAACATTTCATTGAAGGTGATCACTAAAATCTTAGCTGAGAGATTGCAAGCAGTCATACTGCGAATTGTCCATCCCAACCAATATGGCTTCATTCGGTCACGTACGATACAAGATTGTTTAGCATGGAGTTATGAGTATATCCATCAGTGCCACCAGTCAAAACGGGAGATAATCATACTCAAGTTAGATTTCGAGAAAGCGTTTGACACTGTGGAACACTCCACCATCATCCAAGTTATGAGGCACTTGGGATTTCCAGAAAGATGGTTGGCTTGGGTACAAACAATCCTCTCTTTTGGCTACTCGGTAGTGTTATTGAATGGTGTTCCTAGGAAATTCTTCAAATGCAAGAGAGGTGTTCGGCAGGGGGACCCATTATAACCTCTTCTCTTCGTGCTTGCGGTTGAGCTTCTACAAATTATGGTTAACAGGGCTGCATCCATGGATCTACTCACCACACCAATTCCCCAACCTATGGCAGATTTTCCTATAGTGCAATATGTGGATGACACGCTACTGCTACTACAAGCTGATGCCAGACAACTCTTCTTCCTCAAGGCCCTTTTGCACAGCTTCGCAATCTCAACAGGTCTCCATGTGAATTATAGAAAGTCACATATGTACCCTATCAATATTACTGAAGAGAAGTTGTCCCATCTTGCTGCTACGTTTGGATGTGATGTGGGCTCAATGCAATTCACCTATTTGGGACTACCCATGGGCACAGCCAAGCCAAAATTTGAAGACCTGACCCCAATGATGGATAGAGTGGAAAGAAGGCTCTCAGCATGCTCCACTTGGCTGTCCAACTCAGGTAGACTAGAAATGGTCAACTCTGCAATCACACCCATTACCACCTATGCAATGTGCACTATCAAGCTGCCAAAAGGGGTCATCGACAACATTGACCGAGCAAGGAAGCTGTGCCTATGGAGAGGCAATGATGCTGAATGCAAAAAGTGTGGTAATCTGGTTGCTTGGGAAATAGTTATCAAACCAAAGGAGAAAGGTGGACTAGGTGTTTTGAACCTAAGATTGCAAAATGACGCCCTGCTCATGAAACACCTAAGTAAGTTCTATAACAATGCCGACATCCCCTGAGTGCATTTGATTTGGAATAAATACTACTCTGTCAAAGTACCACATGTTGCCAGAGAATCCGGCTCCTTCTGGTGGAAGGATGTGCTCAGACTCAACATCATTTTCAGAGGTGTTGTCAGGTGTGAATTAGGCAATGGCTCCTCAGACTGCTTCTAGGATGATCTATGGACAGATTCGGTGCTAGCTCAAACATATCCAAGATTGGCCTCTTTTGCCAGAAATAGGGGTGCTTGGGTGCTGGAAATCATGGAGGTTGTTGATCTTGACAGCTTGTTCCTACTACCTCTATCACAGCAGGCTTTTGAAGAGCTTGAAACTCTACAAGCTCAGTTGCAAGATATTTCATATGATGAAGATGTAGTGGATCGATCGATTCCTATTTGGGGCAACACATATACCTCATGGCATTTCTATTCTCAGGTATTCAAGAATATGGATGCACATCCGATCTTCAAGATCATTTGTAAGTCTAGATGCACCCCTCATGTCAAATTCTTTGCTTGGTTGGTTCTGGTAGATCGCCTCAACACCAAGACTATGCTACGTAGAAGACATCTTGAGGTCCAGGACTGTTGGTGTTCTAGAACCAGGGGGTGTCTAGAGACGGGATAAGTAAAAGATGCTATGCGTCGGAGCCTCTGATGGCTATGCCAGGTAGACACAAGATGTATACTGGTTCGGGCTGAACGTCCCTACATCCAATGCTCGCTGCTGCTCATGTTTCCCTGGACCGAAGTGCTTGTAGTAGGGGGTTACAAGCTGGTCAAGAGAGGGATGGCTCCCAAGTCTCTGTGAGTGGCTGCGTTTGAGTGTTTCGGGTGTGTGCTTAGTACATTGCCATTGCTGGGCATTGTTTTCTCATCTCTCCTCCCTCTCCATTGAGGGTCCCTCCCTCCACTTTTATAGTATGCAAAGGGAGGGTCGGGTTACAGTATCTAGATATACAAAAATAGAAAGAAAAGGGCTAAGGTGCTCCCTATTGCTAGCTTTCCTCTCTGTTCGCGCGTTCACATAGTCATTT
The DNA here is from genome assembly GCA_022457205.1 of Saccharum spontaneum. Classification (NCBI taxonomy): domain Eukaryota; kingdom Viridiplantae; phylum Streptophyta; class Magnoliopsida; order Poales; family Poaceae; genus Saccharum; species Saccharum spontaneum. Next base: position 9,241,079 of record CM039602.1, on the reverse strand, counting down.
GTTGTGATGGCAGCACGCCGTGGCTGTAGATGACGTGGTGAAGCCATACCCTAACACGGTGCCATGATGAAGAAGATTTCGTGGCCCTGAAGTTGTGCCGGCGAAAAGGTGGGGGGCTTGGACAGCTGTTGCTCCCTGCTCTGTTGAGGCGGACATGATAGGGTGCGGCGTAGAGTAGCTTCTCCCTGTTGCTACCGTGGGGGTGAGAAAGATCCATGGAAGCCTTGACCGGATCATGAATCAGGCGTTACAAGTTCCCAGGTGATCCTGCTCGACGCGATGAGCTCCTGTTCCTTAACAGGAAAAGGCAGGGGCCCTGCGTACCCGCGGCAGCGTGTTACAGTGGGGGGTGGAGCAAAGTAGTTGCTACGCAAAGGGGTCGAGTGCCTCGATGATGTCACAGGGGTCAGGCGCCTAGATGATGTCACGGGGGTCAGACGAGACAGAGGGCGGTCGGACGAAGCGAAGGAGCGCTAGGGGGCTTGGGCGCTTGTCATTTGACTGTGGTTTTGAGTAGAGTAAGGCCTGGGCCGGCTGTAACGGGCTGTGGGCCATAGTATTTGCCTTGGTGGATGGTTTTGTGGTGAAATGGGGTACTGCATTTTACTGGTACCTGATAGTAGCCCCCGAGCCTTTGGAGGAATAAGTTTTTATTCCTTCAAAGACTTAGAGATGAGCAAGTTATTTTGTGTTCTCAAGGATTTTTCCTGTGGGTGCACGCGAGCACACCCACCGGGTGTAGCCCCAGAGGCCTTGGTGGGGTAGTGTACCCCTTCAAGGGCTGAGATATGAGTGCGCGATCGTAGAGTTGTGGGTAACCTTGGCTGTTCATTAGGTTGACAAGGTAGGGTCAGCCCCCAAGCCCTTACTCTACGAAAGTTGGAATGCTTCAGAGAATCAGCGTCTTTGACCAGCCATTGGTTGGTCATGGTGGGGTCCGTCCCCAAGCCCCTCCTCTTCATATGGGTTCTTCATGCCAAGCCCTTCGATTTCCTCCATGGGCCTCTGAAACTTGGCATGAAGTATGTGGGTCGTCCCAATTGCCGTCCGCCAGCTCTTGGTATAGTTTTGTGTGTTGGACCCAAGGGAGGCCTTTTTTGGTGAGTCTTGGTGAAGGGTGTTTTCCTTTTTCCATGGCCTATAGTCAGCCCACGGGCGTGCTGGCGATCAGTTGTGCGGAAAGGAAGGTGAAAGGGTACAATTGCGGTTTTTGTCAGAGGTAATTGAGTGCAGTTGTGACGCATCGTGGCTCGGTTGGTGGAAGAAGTGGGCAACGGTTTGTGATTTGGAACGTCGTGGTTTTGGTGAGAGGAGAGGGTGGTGGTTCATGAATCAAGACCACATTGATCGCCTTGGGAGGCTATGGAACCGAATGGTCACTTGGGGTTTATTTATACCTGGCTCGGAGCCCGACCCTTTCACTATCCCTGCCTTCCCTTTCCTATTTCCTTTCTGACTTAGTCTAGCCTTGATAGAGTGTGATGACTTGACGAAGGGGTCTTAGGCGTCCAACGAGGTGGATGGCCCTCCGGCGGCACAGCGCCACCACGTTGAGGACCGGGCCTTCACCGGGTCCGACCGTGTGCTGAACACCGGAGGCCTTCTACCAGTGGCCTTCTTCGCATTGCTACTGCGGCTCAGGCCAGCCCGTCAAAGCCAGTGGTGAAGGAGGCGAAGGAGCGGGCATTGGCGAATGCCGTGGTTGTGGACATCGAGGAGAGGGCGGACGCCCTCGTAAAGCAGCTTGAGGACGCCGATCGCCATGGCGTTCGTATGTATTCTCCCTCTTGTTTTAGTTTTCTTTTGTGCTTTTGTCGGATAAAAATGGGGTTTTTTCCTTAGAGATGATGACGTAGCTAGAGCGTCTCCACGCGGCGGTGGACACTTTCCATGACTTCCTAGGAGTCACCCCAGAGGAGTGCCTCTGGAATGTGCACCGCCGTGTCCTCGACGCCATCGAGAGTGGCGTTCGTCATGGCGTTGGGGTTGCTCTAGCCATGGTGGAGGTGACGGTGGAGGTGGACCTCACCGAAGTCGATGGCTTCCCAGTGGGGGAGGAGCTACGCCACCATGAGGACCTGGTTGTGCGCTACGGCCTGGCGAAGGAGGCGGTCGCCACCCATGTTCCTACTGCGGAGGTGTTGGCGAGGCACCCCCTTGTTAGGGTTTTCTTTTTCTTTTTCTTTTTCTTGCTTTGTCTATGGCGCATCGACGCCTTCTGTATCATACCTCTCATGAATTAATTGGTGTTTGGTTTAATATTTTGTTTTAAGTTAGCATGCAGTTAGTATAAAACGTAGCTGGAGCATTGATGGTGACAAGCTTGGTGGGGTTTCCTGCGAGGAAAGAACCGCTCCTGGGTGTGCGTAGCATGTTAGGGTCGATGTGACTACTACCACTGCCGCATCCTGAGACGGGGTCGGTGTCCCTTAATGCTGGCGCATGGAATGGATAGCCGTCAGCCGGACTTTTTTCCCTCAAGCGCTTCCTGACTCTGGGTGATGGCTCGGGTAGATGTCATACCTGCACATGGGCCTTGATGGCCTTTGAAATAAGAATGTAGTTATGCGTATGAATCTGGACCTCCAAAAACCTTTGCCCATGCATCGATCCGGTCAGGAGGCCCAATGCATTCCCCTAGCGCTTCTTTTCTGCAAAGAAGGAGGGGTTGGACAGCGGCATGTCATCCCTCTCGCCTAGGGTCAAAATGTGGTGCCCGTTTGAGTTGCTAATGGGTTTCTTAGTTCAAGCGGGGCCCCGGTTCCCATTCGTTAGAGATCCGACGGAGGTAGCTAGTGACCAACCCCTGGCTCTTGATGACTGGTTCTACAAGGTAACCAGGGCCGTTCGACAATCCCTGGTGGCTTGTTGCCTTTGTCTGATAAAATACCCTAGACCAGTGTTCATCAAGACTCGAACATGGATCGAAGAGTCCCATATGGTGGTTGGTGCAACCGGGTACTGGCCGCTAGTGTGCCACTCCTCATTCCATCCCTCACTCTATTGGCTTGGAGCAACTGTCGAAACCCCTTTGCAGGGCCAGCCTATGAACTCTAGAGCCGGATTCGGACCGTGTGCAAAGATGTAGCATGATGCATGTATGTTCATGATGCATATGATGACTTTGTACATATAGCATTGCAAGGGATATGAAGAGCAACTAAAAGGAAGATTGCAAGAGGAGCTTAATAGCAGTATTAATAATGAAAACAACAGGAGATGGGCTCAGCAATTGTTTTACCAACTTCTATCTAGGTTGTTCCCTTCATGGCCATGAAAGCTCATAGCCATCAAACCGATCAACGAAGTCGTCCTTGCATGGGTCGTCGTCGAGGAGGTAGTCACTGATGCACAAAAAGCGTTGCATCTCTTGAAGCCTAGTGAAGCTGGTGCCACCTTCGTTGTCATTATCATTGTCGTTGTTGGAGTCGAGGAAGTTGGAGTTGGAGCTTGTCTCAGCCGATGCCAGGACGTCAGTGATGGAGCGCATGAGTTGTTGGGGTAGATCCTCCAGTAGCTCTCCTGCCTCTAGATTGAGATGATAGATGTTTGTTGACGATTTATGAACCTTTTTGTCATGACAGGGTTGGCCAACTCGTGGTATGCTGGGGTAGCTAAACTTGTTGGGCCATGTGCCCTTTAACTCGTCGGAGCGGAGTCGTAGGTTGGCCGCCGGCTCGGAGAAGCTAGCGGGCTCGCCGGTCGGTGGAAGGAGGTCGAGGTCGTAGCCTTCCCCGATGACGACGAACTCAAGGTTCCCAAACCAGATGTGGGATCCTAGAGCAAGTTGATGTCGTTTCTGGCCATCAAAGACTTGGTGGAGTAGAACGTGATGCGCAGAGGCCCCTACCTGGCGCACCAACTATCAGTGTTCTAGAACCGGGGGGTGTCTAAAGATGGGACAAGTGAATGATGCTGCGTGTCGGAGCCTCCGATGGCTGTGCAAGGCGGACACAAGATGTATACTGGTTCGGGCCGAACGTCCCTACATCCAGTGCTCGTTGCTGCTCGTGTTGCCCTGCGTCGGAGTGCTTGTAGTAGGGGGTTACAAGCTGGTTGAGAGAGGGATGGCTCCCAAGTCTCTATGAGTGGGTGCGTTTGAGTGTTTCGAGTGTGTGCTTAGTACATTGCCATTGCTGGGCGTTGTTTTTTTCGTACCTCCTTCCTCTCCGTTGAGGGTCCCTCCCTCCCCTTTTATAGTATGCAAAGGGAGGGGTCGGGTTACAATATCTGGATGTACGAAAATAGAAAGAAAAGGCCCTAAGGTGCTCCCTATTGCTAGCTTTCCTCTCTGTTCACACGTTCGCATAGTCGTTCATTATGATGGCGGCGCACCATGGCTGTAGATGACGCGGTGAAGCCATACCCTAACAAGGTGCCATGATGAAGAAGATTTCATGGCCCTGAAGTTGTGCCGGCAAAATGGTGGGGGCCTGGATGGCTGTTGCTCCCTACCGCATTGAGGCGGACATGATAGGGTGCGGCGTAGATTAGCTTCTCCCTGTTACTTCCGTGGGGGCGAGAAAGATCCATGGAAGCCTTGACCAGATCATGAATCAGGTGTTACAAGTTCCCAGGTGATCCAATGTGACACGGCGAGCTCCTGTTCCTTAATAGGAAAAGGTAGGGGCCCGTGCATACCGCAGCGGTGTGTTATAGTGGGGGGGTCGAGCGAAGCAGTTGCTGTGCAAAGGGGTCAAGCGCCTAGATGACGTCATGGGGGTCGGATGAGATGGTGGGCGGTCGATCAAAGCAAAGGAGCTACTATGCTGCGGCGATCTACCATGCCGTCGTCTATCAGCGCGCCACTCCTCCAAAGAGCAAGCCAGTCGAGATCGCCTTCCCACCTTTGCACGATAAGGCCATCTGCGATCTCCTCTTTTTTTCTTCATGAATTTATGGTGTTTGACAAAACACATGTGCAAATTTTTCTGATTGTTGCAGATGGCACGAGTTAAATCAAAGTGGGTAGAACTAGCACATCGTAGAAAGAGCTAGAGGCCGGCAACCATTCTCCGAGAAGCAGAGGAACAAGCACCACCACAACCTAGAAAGAGACAGAGGATGGCTCACACTATCCCAGAAGTAGAGGAACAAGCACCACCATAGCCTAGGAAGAGGCAGAGGAAGTCGGATAGTATCCGAGAAGCAGAGCAAGAAGCAACCAAAGCAATGCTAGCCCTAGAGTCTAGGAATTCCCACAGGTGGACTCAAATGGCCCACCGACAGTAGTAGCGCGAGGAGAGTGCTGAAATGGAACTCAGGGAGGAGGAGCTCACTGAGGAACAACTACAGCAAATGACTGAGTTCCACTCCAAAAACTAAACCAGTTGCTTTGCACCTTCCTGGATCAAATCTGTAGCTACTCATGGGGGCACGTGCGCTCGCAGTTGTGGAGGTTCCATGTGTGCCACAATTGGTGGTATGAGGAGCAGTCGAGGAGGTAATTTGATGTGTGCCACAATTGGTGGTACGAGGAGCAGTGGAGGAGATAATTTGATGTCTGCCAATGGTGGTACGAGGAGCAGTCAAGGAGGTTTGATGTTTGCCAATGGTGCTATGAGGAGCAGTAATGAAACGATCTCGATTTTTCCTCGAAGGGAAAATCCACAGATATGAATTATAATGTGATAGCCCACGAGAGAAACCCATCACATTATCAATTATTAGATGATATCACAGTCATACATCATAGAATTACAAGTTACAAAGTTTTACAACACTTGTTAACACACCTATTACAACGTAATCTAGCGGAAACTCATGCGTCTTCATCAGAGTTGTTGTAGCATGCCAGCAGGTGAAGGCTCCTCCTCCACAATAATCCTCAGAGTTGGCGTAGAAAGACAATGGGCGTAGACTCCATCTTCAACCAAACTTGAGCGTAGGAACGAGACCATCTAACCCTTCTACCTCATTATTACTGCAAGTCAGGAAATCTACACACCGCCAGATGTGTGCAGGCCATGGTCAGCACCGATGAGCTTTAGTGGAAAAGAGAAAAAGGGATCTGGCAATCCTAGAATATTTGGTTGTAGGTTCCCTATAATGCATTTATCAATATTTTAATAATATAAGTTCATCAAGTTTTAACCCATCTCATTCACACACATGTTCTCCCATCCCAACACAAGTCTCATCGCACACTCTCATCTCATCTCATCTCACACTCTCATCGGCACGGGCGACTCCCGCTCGCCCATGTCTCATCGGCCTCAGCCGGAACACTAGAAACCCAGGGAACGTAGAAGGACTCCTCTCACTAGTCAAGTGAAGCTGTACTTAGGAAAGGTCCATAGCCGATAAGTCAGCATATGTATCGATCGATCAACAAAAACTCTGCAGAGGTTTACACTACCCACAAGATCACCATCATCGATGATCCGGGTCGTCTAGGCTGATAACGGGCCACCTTCCAACTAGACACGATGCCACCCTATCACTCAGAACTGGGGCCGTGTCGGAGTACCTCGTACACTGGCACGCTGAGATTGTGAGACGTAGTACTTGGCCCCTCGGGTACTACGCTGTCTTAGGAGGGTGTGGGCACTCGACGCCCGTACCTCCCTACACTCTCCGCTAACCTCCCAATAGTAGAGGCACCGCACTAGAAAGTCGAACATCCGCCTCGTACCCATTTAGAGTGAATGGGGGTGTAAGGCTTCCTAAGACCCGATCCACATGACATATTATTCCTTAGGGTGACTAAGTAGGATATCTTCACAAGGGGTAACCGTTTCCCACTCGACAGGACACCTGGCACCTCGTGCCCTCACAGCACCTCCCATCCCGGGGCTTCATCCCACGAAGACACTCCACCCCGAGACCTCTCCCTATTACATTGCCCGCCACAGGCATCTCACATGGCGAACGCCCAGGTAGCGCCCTCTAGCAAGACTCGTCCTCGCGACTCGTCGTAGATCCTGCTTGGTCGACTCGACCTTCACCACACACCCAAAACTCACGCCAAGATCTCCCCATGTTCATTATCACATTATTATCATGTTATCAGCACCATGTGCCTTATCTCATTACGCCTCTCCCTCACCAGCATCACATCTCAGATATAATGCAAGTAAGAGTAAAGCGGCAAGTACCAAGCGAGCGTCTAGCCTAACAGCGGGTGTGCAGGGGAATAGGTTGCGACAAGGTAATGGCTCACAAGTAGTCTACCATGCAACCTATCACAGCTTATTTGCATAAAGTAAAGCACTAGCATCTACATTATTGCATGCCTAATATGATTCTCTAAAGTAAGGTGCTGCCATGACACCTGCGATGTCAAGGAGGTAGTGGTACAAGTCTTTGGCAGTCGAGGTCGTCCACCATCGGGATCCATCGCCATCGGGTGCATCGTTGAGCCACATACTCAGGCCGTCGCTACGCGAAAGAAAACAAAATACTCCGGTAAGAACCAAATAAAAACACGGTGAAACCCTAACTCAACTCGACTCAACAACTGTGCTAGGAGGTAGAGGAAGATTTTAGAAAAAATTATGAAAGTGGTTTCATAATTTTTGGAGCTACGATGAATGTTTGGCGAATGTTATAAGGTGGCTAGGAATTCTGAAAATGATAAAAAGAAAAAGGGCTTAGGGGGAAACGGTTGGGCCTACTTCAGCCACTGGCGGCCCATGTCGAGGAGAAGGGGCATTCACGTGCGTGTTCTAGAGGCTGAGTTGGGCCAGGCATTGGCGTCCGGCCCAGAGGATAAAAGAAAGGGAGAGAAAAAGGAGGAGGCAAACTGGTCCACTGATTTGTTGCCGGCCCAAGAGTTAAAGGAGGAGACATGCTTGGGCTAGGCTTGGCGCCTGCCATTGGGTTACGTGGGCCGGAGGAAGTTGGTTCTGGCCTGGTGTTGGCTCATGCCAGGGACCAGGGCAGAGTAGGGCATCCATCAGATGCTCGACGCCATGACCGCGGGGCTCGCCCTACCCGTGGCGGTGGTGTCCATGCGTTCGCCGGCGGTGTGCCGTGCCGTAGCAACGGTGAGTTCGGCAAGGGCAGTGGGTACTCAAGAGGGCAACTAGGAAGGCAAAGCCTAGGCTTTCGAGTGACGGCGCACGTGCAAAATTGTGCGTCCGTGATGCTACGGAGGTGCCGTAGACGGGATGGGGCGATTCCTGCGCCAGGAGACGGCTTCGGCTCCTGCAAGTGTAGTTGACCAAGTGCTCGTTACGAGCAGGGCCGGCGGTGTATCCACGACGGCAGGTCGTGCGGGTCATGTAGGTAGCGGGGCTTCGACAGCCGTGAGCGTTGCGGCGTCGCCGTGCCGAGCTGTGCGCGTGTGTGTATCCGCGGCGTGCCAGTGAGTGCGCGTGATCAAGGCCGTGGTGGCTCCTGTGCAATGGCGAGCGAAGGGCGGCATTCATGGTGCTCCATGAAGCACGAGGGGATTGTGCCAGTGTTCGCGGCGAGTACCCAGATGGTAGGACAGCAGGAGGTCACGAAAGGTGTCATCTTGGCCACTACGGGGCAGTGTGGTTCGATGGCACCAACATGGACGCGGCGTGCTCGTGAGAGAGCTCCAGTGAGAGCGCGTGCGTGGGATGCGCGTGACCGAGTGGCGACAGGAGGTCGTGGTGACCTCGGTGGCAAGCCGAGGTCGCGGTCCTGATAGTCGTGTGCAGGCTCAAGGCTGCACCAGTGTGCTCAAGTGCGTGACGAAGCGAGAGCAGAACCTAAACCCATGGTGTTTGTAGGTAGCCGATGATCGTGCTCAGGGGCAGCCGAAAGGCTTGGTCTCGGCCACGGTTCCCGGCAGCTGCAGGCCACGGGGGCGTCACGCGCATCTACACGCAGCGACGGCGCTCTGGTGGTTGTGGGCCATGCGCGGGCATTACGGCGGCCTGCGCGAGACCGCGGCCACGTGCAGGTCATGGCGATGGCAGAACGTGATCGTGGCCTTGGGTGCGGTTCGCGTGGCTAGAGCCATAGCACCATGTGAGAGCAAACGTGCTGGTGGCGCCTGGGCGTGTGCACTGCGTGTGTGGCATGCGGGCACACGTGCCTCGCGCGTGAGTGCGCGGATGCCGGCAGAGGGGCCAAACGTGCTGGTGTGGAAGCAGTTGACACCGCTGGCTTGCAAGCTGGCGCGGTGGCGGTCATGGCAAGGCAGGGCGAAGTCTCACCGTCGTGCATGCATGCGTTCGCGTCCGCGAGTGCGGCGCGACCATGAACAAGCCAACACGGAGGACGGTCACTCAAACGACCGGCAACTGAGGAAAAGCGGGAGCTTGGCTGGGGAAACTTACTGGCAAGGTGCTGGTTGGGCTCGACACGGGTGGGGCCGGTGCAGAGCATAGGGTGCAACCGGGTGGTCACTGTAGTTCGAGCGGCTTCCCTCGACGTCGCAGCGTGGCTTGACGGCAAGACCATGGCTGCGGTGGCTCGCAGCTGGGCAGGGCCACGACGACGTCGTGGCCGTGCCGATTTGATCCCGTCGGGCGACGCGATGTCGCGGTTCCCGTAAGACGGGGCGGATTCCATATGGCGAACCAATAGACACAAGGGCGATCTTAAGCATGGCAACGACCGAGGAGCAAAAGGTGGGGCTTTGGTTTGGTGATGCTCACCGGCGGCATGGGGACGGCGGTTCGCTCGGTGCAGGCCGTTCACGACGTCACTGTGGTCGCGTCAATGCGGCGTGGTTTGGCCGGTGGCGGTGTCCGGAAGTTGGCTCGACATCACTGCGGCTCGAGACGGTGGCTTGCCGAAGTCTGGGGAAGAGCAGTAGCTCGACGCAGTACTGTGCGCCGCATCTGGGCGTGGCGAGGTAGCCTGACGCGGTGCCGCCGAAGGGAGGTGGCGACGGCTGGACGACGTCGCGGCGGGTCGCGGTCCACGGCGAGTTGGGACGCGGCCGCGGCGGATGCAGGGCAATGGCGGTGTGCCGTGCTTCCCTTGTTGGTGCTACCGGACGTCGGGGGGAGACGCTGCTCCCCGGCGTCCCGTTGGCGGCGTCTGCGCGAGGCGGCGAGAGGGGAAGGGGTTCCGTGGTGGCAGCTGCTAGGAGATGGGAAGGGAGGCTTGGGCACTCGGCTCTTATAGCCAAGGGCACTAGGGTTCGCGAGGACAGGTCGAGCCACGAACGGCGACGATCGTTGAAGTGCGAGCCGCGGACGCGTGGCGGGCATCCGAACGATGCCGCTCGGGAACCTTCGAGAGGGCGAAGCCGAGGCGTCAGTCAAGGGCGCTGCCCGGGCGGTCGTGCTGGCGTAGGCGCGGCAGGGATAGGGTGCTGCGGCTTGCTCTGCTCTGGACGCCGATAGAGCTAAAGCAGAAAAGGAGAACGGGCAGTCGGAGAAGACGACGAAGGGAGCGGGAGCGGCGACTGCGTTCCTTCCCTTTTCCTTGCCCGAGGCTGTCTAGCGGGTCCCAGCTGGGGATGTTGCACAGGGCCATGCAGCGAGGGAGTATCCGAGGCGGCGGCGGCATCTTGCGTCCCTACGTGAAAGGGGAGCGAATGGCGGCGGCTTCTGCGTCGCGCGTACACGCGAGGAGAGCAGGCAGCGGCTCTGCGGTGCTCGAGCTGTATAAGTCCAGCTACTGTTCACGTGGGCCCCATGACCATGGGAACAGCCATGCAGCGCGGCGGCGAGGCTTCGCTTTTCCTGCGCGAGTGCGTGCACGGGAGATGGCGAGAGTGCTGGCTGCGTTGGGCCCCATGGCCAGGGATGAGAGAAGCATGGCCAGCCGCTGCTGCCATGCTGAGCCAGGAGGGAGAGCGAAGCCGTCTGGGTTTGCTGTACTCGTGGACAAAAGAGAAAGGAGCTGCTGTTGTTAGGCTAGACCAGGAGGGATCGAGTTGGGCTTAAGACTTGGTACTATACGTATATACACAACATAATACACGTATATACTTGGACATGGCTAAGCACGTGGTTCACCGTTCACGTGTACAAGCAACAAGCAGGACTGATGCTGCACCACGTACACGCACAAGATAGCTAGGAAAAAGAGATTAGAAAGGGGAGGGTCTGCAGACTAGGAGATTAAGGAGAGGAGCTGGGCAGAAAGGGTCTGTCGGCCAGGAAACATGGAAGACAACTTTCTCATTTATTATAGGGATTTAGGAGACGCTACCTCCAAGCACAACAAGAAGATCCAAATCACCCGTGCATAATTAATCTAGATGGTGCATCATTTTACTCTAAATTCATTTGGAAGAGAGGGGAGTAGAGTTAGCGTATTGTTTTTAGAAAATTAATAAATCCGGTGTGTAGGTAGTATGTCGAATTCGAGTGCGGCTCGAATTCAACCAAAATTTTAGTTTTCTTCAAAATTCATTTTATTTGAAATCACCTCTTTTCTTGCTGTTGACTTGGCTGAGCCAACACCACGACAAGTGGGTTGTTGCAAGAAGTTTCGAAGCTCGGATTTTTGAATTAGGGGCCGGGAGGGAGAACATTTGAGTTGAGTTGACCTAACGTTTACATGTAACACACATTCAAGCAAAAATTTTAAAAAGTTGGGATTTTTAGGTTGCGTAAAAATCTGGGATGTTACAAGTAATATTGAGAGAAAGAAAGAGGTGGTTTAGTTCTATGACTTTCGGTATTACAACTCAAAGAAGATACAGAGCATCAAGTTGTGCGGTATTGAGTTCTGGTTTCCACAACTCAAAGAACCTAGCACAAAATCATAGTTCTGGACTGTGACTCAGGAGAGTTTCTTTAGGAGCTACCTGTTGGTATTTCTTAACGCAAACAGAAAAATTCCGCAATCGCATGGATTTACCATTATAGCTTTCACCCGGAAGTATTTAGGGTATCATATTTTTCATAGGGAATGGAGGTATCTCTTCTAGGTGGTTCATCCAAGGACAACACAAGGGTAGAGTTGGTAGAAGGTAGAGATGGATCCCTATGGTTGTAGGGTCAAATGAATAAATAAACGCTACTTCCACTTGCTTACTTTGGGCACTGGATAGCACCTGGTCTGCCAAGTGAGCCCGACCTATAGCTCTATGTCGTAGCCAGACGTTGGGGATTATAAGGGATGGACAGGGCTGTCACCACCTGCTGCCAACCCGGAGAGTAAAGCTTAACTAATCAAAAGACTTAATACCATAGAAAACATGAACACTCACTTAGCGGAAGAACCTGTTGAAGTAAGATGCTCGTCGAGGAACAAGTTAGGGAGACACCAACAAGTCCGGTGCTTCCCCGAGCTCTCCCTCACATCTCTCCCTTACAACTCTGGCTAGCTACTAGGGCCTATTGATGAGGACATCGCCACGCTGGACACACCGACGCTATGGTCTTTCCCAAGTTGCAATTCGTCCCCAACTCAGCTGCCACGTCACCCTCGGATTCAGCAGACACGTCGTCACTGTTTTGGTCATAACTCTCGCATACGACATCGAAACGGGGCGTTCTTGGATGCATTGGAAAGGGGACGACGACGCCGTCGTTTTGGATTTGGTCCCAGCTCCAGAAAGTCCGTGAATCATTCTGTGTGACCACGACAAGGTGCTGCGTCACCTATTTGGGCCAACTTGGCCATGTATCGTGTCGGACCTTAAGCCCAAGTTGTGGGCGCCCAACCCCTGGCCGTCCTCAACCCTAGGTCGAGTCTTAGACTATAAACACAGCCACCGCCGCTGTTAGACAATTAGGTTTTGTTTAGAGTTTAGTTTTTCATCGAGAAACTGAATCGTTCATTATAACTGTGGTGACAAATCCTTTTACAGTGATCCAGGGCCCCTGTTCTTGATCTCCTCCACTGTGTCGATTAGTCCTTTGGAACCGAGTTCTTGAACCCTCAATTGATATTCGCATCATTCATATTTGCAATTTCAGATTGCGTGTTTTACCTTCTTGCTTGTGTTCTTCGATTCGCTTGCAGGAAAAGCCTTCTTGGCGAGGTCAATCAAGTTGTGCTTGGTTGATAACTAACGGAGCAGTGGTGTAACGGTTGCGGGGTTCGAATCGTGTCTGATTTGAAGCCGGATCGCCAACGTCGAGATCTCCACAAGTCGAACTTATCGGTTACCTCTCGGAAGATCAGGCCTGTACCTCATCAATTGGTATCGGAGCTCGGCCCTTGTTTAAGGGGGTGGGAATGATGAGGACATCCTCCGCTATTACCCGCTGGCAAAGACGCAAAAAAAGGCCAAGTGGCCTAGTTGTAGTCGGGCGGCGACCGTGTGAGCCTCTGAATAATCCCACCTTGCTTAGCTTGGGAGGAGGAAGCCACCTTAAAAGAGAGAGCCACCCTTCCCCTATCAGACTAGTCTTTTAGGGACATTGGGCCTTTCCCCGAGTGGGTGTGCATAAGAACTGTTGGGGTGATTTTAGGTTTGCCGCGAGGTATATTCTCGTTTGCCTTAGATTCATATTTGTTCATTACCTAGAGTCCACAAAAAGCCCAAAAAGATTTCAATTTCCGCTGTCCTATCACCTTTTGTGCCTTTGCAATTTCGTTTCAGATTCGCATTGTTGAGTTTGTGTCCGTGGTCGAGTCTTGTTGCTGGTTTAGGATTGTGTTCGTGGTCATAGTTCAATCGCCCGTTGCTGTGATTTTTGTTTTTCGCCGCTATCCCATCCACCGTTCCCAAACAACAAGTCGAAGCCACTACATTACTCAACTTGCCCCCGCTAGCCGCCTTGTGTAACTTCTCGCCGCCGCGAAAACCCTAGATAGGTTGCAAGCCGCTCTTATTTTGCCTGCATCGCAGCCCTCCTTACATCATCAGGCAAATACCTACCGTCGCTGTTGGAGTCACATGGACGATCTTGTGATCGGTGTTGGAGTTTAGGGACGCTTTGCCCTAACTGTCGCTGTCGTGTTGTGTCTACCGGAAAACATAACTTGAGATACCTTCGGTAAAACAGGCATAACTTTTTGCTCGTTTATCAGAAAAATCTGAAATTTTTACAGCAGCTTGTTGACACCATTTGGAGCCGACCCAAACTCGGCTTCGCCCTGTTTGGTTTCGTTAAAATTGCGAAAAAAATTCAGGAAAATAAAGAAAAAAATTGTCAAAGTTTTTGCACGCTTTTCAGAGAACATGCTATTTTTCTGTAGACCACATCCCACCTCAGTTGTAGGTGCCAATTTTTGTGGTTGCATCTTTTGTGATCCTTGTTCAGAGAAAAATATAAAAAAAAATAGTGAAAAAATAAAAAAAAGTTTGATTCCTACTAGTGCCTTTTGGGAAAATCAGGGAAAAATTCAGGAAAAAGGAAAAATCTGGTTATTTGCTTGTTCTGTGCGTTCTTTCCATCATCCTTTGTTTTCACCTTGTTGCGCTACGTCTCGACACATCTTAGCCAGCAGCTGTGATTTGTACATTGGATCCGGATTGAACAATCGCTAATCTGTATTCGTTAATTGCTAATCCTTGCTGTCATATTGTGTGCCTACCCATAGCTCCACATATTCTTCTGTCAGCACAGGTTCATCTTGCAACTGTTACCCACGCTCAACAACAGATTACTTCGCCACGTTGGTTTTACTCTTGTTTGGCGTTGGTAAGAATACAGGCAAGACGGTGGTAAGCCGCTTGTGATTTTGCATTCCACTTTCACCACCACCACCACCACTTGGTTCCTTTTAGTCGATAGGGATAATACTTTGGTGTTGTCTTTTTCTATCTTCTAACCATGGCAGGATCTCCGACGGACTTCAATGATTGCATGTCCAAGGGCGAGCTTACAACGTTCATGACTGAACAACGCAATCTTATGACCGAACTGACACGCAATGTGAACAATCTGGTCACCCGCATTGAACAACTCGAGCAACGTCCTCCACCTCATCGTGCTGTTGATGACGATGCGGATGATTTTGGTGATGACGATGCGGATGTGAATGCTGACGGTTATGCCCGTCGTCGCCTCAACTTCAACCGTCGCGGTATGGGAGGTAATAATCATGGTAATAACAATCCTTTTGCTAAAGTTAAATTTAGCCTTCCTCCTTTTGCTGGTAATGTTGATCCAGAGGCTTATTTAGATTGGGAGCTTGCTGTTCAACAAAAATTTGATTCTCATAATGTTCCTGCTGAGCATAGAGTTAGACTTGCTACTAGTGAGTTTACTAATTTTGCTTTATTCTGGTGGAGTGATCTTTGCAATGCTAATAATGCTGCTGTTGTGCCTCAAACTTGGAATGCTTTAAAGCAACGTATGAAATCTCATTTTGTTCCTCCTTATTACCAACGTGATTTACGTTTGAAACTACAAACTTTAAAACAAGGTGATAAAGGAGTAGAAGCTTACTATCAAGAATTGCTTATTGGTTTAGCCCGTTGTGGTATAAATGAAGATGATAATGATGCTAGTGCTAGATTTTTTGGTGGTCTAAATTATGATATACAGAACATACTTGATTACAAAGAATGGCGCAATTTTTCCCAATTGTATCATCTTGCTATTAAGGCAGAACGTGAAGTACAGGGACGCAAACAACACCAGCCTTTCAGGTCTAACAATGGAAGGAATTTTCAGCAGCGTTCAACGCCGGATACACCCAAGATTCCTGTTGCATCACAGCCATCTACACCTCCATTGTCTTCCGGGGTAAGTCAATTGTCTAATGTGCAGAAGAAAGGTGCCACTCCAGGTGTTTCTACTAGCTCCTCCTCGTCCAGCGCTAAAATCATTTGCCACCGATGCAAAGGCATGGGACATGTCATGAAGGATTGCCCCAGTCGTCGTGGTTTCATTGCTACCGAGGATGGATATGTAATTACTAGTGATGTTGAAGATGATTTAGCTATTGCTGCTAACATTGATGCAGATTCCACCGAGGGCGATCAAGATAAGGAGGCTATCATCATTGACTCTGTGGCTGCTGCTGCGGATTACCCTAGCCTTCTTGTGCAGCGTGTGTTAAGTACACATGTGGGACATGAAGACGAGATGAAGATCCAACGAAACAATTTGTTCCACATGTATTTCATTGTGCAGGGTTGCCGTGTTCTCACTATCATTGATAGCGGAAGTTGCAATAACTTGGTGAGTTCAGATTTGGTTGAGAAGCTTGGCTTGACCACACGACAACATTCGTATCCATATAAACTTCAATGGTTCAATAATAGTGGTAAGACTAAGGTAACTATATCAGCACGCATTAGCTTTTTCACAGGTTCTTATCATGATACTGCTGATTTTGATGTTGTCCCTATGCAAGCTTGTTCTATTTTGTTAGGTCGTCCATGGGAATTTGATAATGATGCTATACACCATGGTAGAACTAATACATACACTATTGTACATAAGGATAAGAAAATTACATTGCTGCCTTTGTCTCCTACGGAAATTATTAAACATGCTAAAGAGATTAAAAATAAACCTCCAACTGACATTGCTAAAAATAATGGGATTAAGTTAAAAGGAGGTACTTTTCTTGCTACAACTTCTGCTACTGCTGAGTTATGTGATAATCCTGATGCACCATGTTATACTATGTTTTGTCAACCTATTATGTCTGGTGCATTACCTGCTGTCACTAACCTTTTGCAGGAGTTCGTTGATGATGGGATGAAGTCGAGGGCGACTCCAATTCTAGAAGGAGGGGATGATGAGGACATCGCCAAGATGGAGTCGAGGACGACTCCAATTCAAGAAGGGGAGGATGATGAGGACATCGCCACGCTGGACACACCGACGCTATGGTCTTTCCCAAGTTGCAATTCGTCCCCAACTCAGCTGCCGCGTCACCCTCGGATTCAGCAGACACGTCGTCACTGTTTTGGTCATAACTCTCGCATACGACATCGAAACGGGGCGTTTTTGGATGCGTTGGAAAGGGGACGACGACACCGTCGTTTTGGATCTGGTCCCAGCTCCAGAAAGTCCGTGAATCATTCTGTGTGACCACGACAAGGTGCTGCGTCACCTATTTGGGCCAACTTAGCCATGTATCGTGTCGGGCCTTAAGCCCAAGTTGTGGGCGCCCAAGTTGTCGGGCCTAGGTCGAGTCTTAGACTATAAACACAGCCGCCGCCGCTGTTAGACAATTGGGTTTTGTTTAGAGTTTAGTTTTCCATCGAGAAACTGAATTATTCATTGTAACTGTGGTGACAAATCCTTTTACAGTGATCCAGGGCCCCTGTTCTTGATCTCCTCCACTGTGTCGATTAGTCCTTTGGAACCGAGTTCTTGAACCCTCAATTGATATTCGCATCAGTCATATTTGCAATTTCAGATTGTGTGTTTTACCTTCTTGCTTGTGTTCTTCGATTCGCTTGCAGGAAAAGCCTTCTTGGCGAGGTCAATCAAGTTGTGCTTGGTTGATAACCAACGGAGCAGTGGTGTAACGGTTGCGGGGTTCGAATCGTGTCTGATTTGAAGCCGGATCGCCAACGTCGAGATCTCCACAGGTCGAACTTACTGGCTACCTCTCAGAAGATCGGGCCTGTACCTCATCACCTATGCCCTTTTGGAGTGTTGCTCTTAACGAAAGTGAGGTGTGCTCTCTTCCTTGTGGTGGTGTCTAACGAGGAGGGGGTGACCTCTTTTTATAGGTGGAGAGGAGCAACGGAGGGCGCTAATGTGCTTTGCATGCCTCCATGTGTTGAGGCGGTGGAGCAAGGCAACACCGGTTTGCTGTAGCTATTTTTACGAAATCCCAGCATGTACCGCCTCTACATGCCACCACCTTCCAAAGACGTGGACGAGCAGCGCCAGGTGGGGGGCGGGTGACCCTAGGGTTCGGTCGACCCCTGACCATGCCCTCTCGCCACTGCCTTCATGTGGTGGGCTCTGGAGTGGGCCTAGACCGCTCCTCAATCGGTATTTTGCCCAGATGCTTTGATTGATGGGTTTTTTCTATTTATTCCTTTACACAAATCAATGTCGGGAAGTGCCTTTTGGTGTATTCTCTCAAGTATTTGTGCATATGTCCTGCCTTCCAAAT
Organism: Saccharum spontaneum; assembly: GCA_022457205.1. Lineage (NCBI taxonomy): Eukaryota > Viridiplantae > Streptophyta > Magnoliopsida > Poales > Poaceae > Saccharum > Saccharum spontaneum. The sequence goes on along the minus strand of CM039602.1, from coordinate 9,223,211 downwards.
ACATGTGGAACTTGGTCAGTGGTAATTAAATGCATATGTGTTTAAGTTTAATTTCTCCCCTTTTCATGTATTAATTGGTGGTCAAATTTAGTCGACCACCAACAAGATCCCCACACTTAGCCCTTTGCTCGTCCTCGAGAAAGGCTTAGATATAAAAGTAATCATGAGCATAATATCCTAAAATATATGGCTTACATAAAAGTTATTCCAACACATTCCTTATTCAAGCAGAATATGTGGTGTTAGCTAACATGTTTCCTTGGGTTGTCGAAAAGTGGAACAGTTCTCAAAACAAAGTTATCTTCCTAATTTCACATCTTAGCAACTTGGAGTTTTGAAAGTTTTTCTCAAGAAAAAGCATAGTTCACTTTATACTCCTCAAATGGCTCTCTTAAATCACTCAATTGTGTATAAATCCTTACCAAGGTATAGCAATGTTTTGCCCTCTCCTACTTCTAAAAAAGGTTTATGTGGAGCTTTAGGTAGGGATAAACAATATAGCATACTTGTATTGCATATGTTGTAAAGTCAAATCAAGGATCCAAGGAGAGAAGTGTCATACTCTTAGACCAAGATGTGCATGTGTGTGAGAAAGGGTAAACTAAAACTATACTCCTTTTGTAGATTTGATCTCTCTCTATTTATTATTTTGAAACATGGCTATCTTTCTTCCTTCTTTTTTTCATTACACGAGCCTTCATGTGCTCATCATTTTTTATACTTGGACCTTCATGTTGCTGATGCTCCTTAATGTCAATTATAGACCATCAACTATTGCCTAATTTGATAAGAATTGATCCATAAAGCATAGATGTAGGGTTTGATTCTAACGAGTTCCACGAGTGTTGGTGTTCTCACTTGTTTTGCAGAATATTCAATATTTCACCATATAAAAGTATCTTAGGTGATGAATTAGGGTGCACCATTGCGAAGAGCTCGTCGAGATAATCGAAACGGACATATCACTTGCTATATTTGGAGTTCCAGAGAGAAAGATATCACATCTTTGGTGGAATTCAACTTGGGAAGTCTCTAGAACATCCTAGAACCATCACCACCATAAGTTTCAAGGACTAAACTGACAGAATTCCATAGCTCTGTGAATTATTATATTTCAAGGATTAAAATAGGATCTGGAATGAGGAGAAACCTACCACGATACGATTAATTGTGCAAACAGATCGGAAAGTGGCACTAGAAGGACATGGAAGACTCCAGAAGACACCAGGACGAAGCGGGTGCTTGGCGGCTGCCAGGTGGGGCTAGCTAGCCCCACCCCTAGGCTAGCTAGCCTAGGCCCACTTGCTATTGGCCCCTTCTTCGTATGGCAGTGCTCCACCGACCTAAGGATCGCATCTCAACCATTGTTCAATGTCAGTTTGATCGAAGGGTTGCGGTTCATCCCACTGAACTATATAACTAGACCCAGACTTGGGGCATCAATTCAATATCTCTTGAAGGAGAAGTTCCCGTCAGAAACCCTAATCTCTTTAGAGCTCCACCAATTCTATGGCATAGATAGATAGAACTAGAATTAGAGGAGACAAGCATCGCTTGGATTCCGGATTGTGTCACGAGGAGGCTATGTAATAGCCTTGTACTTCTCTCTTGTATCAACATTATTGATTATTTATGTCATTGTGTTCTTGTTCTAGTTCATCATGTTCATCTAGTTCTTGTTTTAGTTCATCTAGTTCTTAATCTAGTTCTTATTGTTGTTGTCAATATTGTCTTTGATCTAGATATGACTTCGATCTTAATTGTTTATGTGTTCTTAATTATAATGTTTATGGACTACTTTGATTATATGTTTAGCATAGCTAGATTATCTTTGTATTCAAGCACATGTTCATATAGCGCTCATCCTAACGACCGAGGGGCGAGTGGTCGAAAGTGTGTAATCATGGTGTTTATACTCTGTTTACCTACAGATGCACCCTATATTCTGGGCCAACAGGTGGTAGATCGCGGGAGTGATAGTCCTGTTGAGTCCTTGTAGTCCACTCCCCGAATATAGGCCTAGTAGGACCCGGTTTCAAGGCTAGATCTTGCTCTGTTCCTAATCCACCTTAGAAATGTCCCTTGTGTGTAGATATGGAGTAGTCTAACCATGTTTGCTAGACATAATTGCACTAATCACTGTATTCTATGACCTATAATTAGAATGACCTAGGATTTGTTTCTCTATTTTCTTTTTCTAATCAATGCTAGTGATATAGATTTGCAATGCTCTAAAGACTATCATAAACTGAACTCTTATCAATTATTCTGTTACCTTTATCTTGAGAATTGATCCCTATTATGAGTAAAGATAATGATCTAGTTACTCTCTTATCATGTGTGTGTAAAAGTTATGGCTATCAGTATTTTCTCCCCCTCTCCTTCCCAGTGGTAAAGTATAAATTACAATACCTAGAACATTCCTAGGTGAAATGCTACAACAAGTGTATTTTATCTGTGCGCTTGCGGATAACCTATAGTATATTTTTAGAGTAAGTTTCATGATCATAACCACACTCCTGGTGTCGTGTTAGGGATGACAACCTAGCTTAAGCGACACTAAGGAGTGCCAACAAGCATTTCTGGCGCCATTATCGGGGAAGGAAGGTAGGTAGCTAGAATAAAAGATTTGAAAACTTAGGAATAACTTTTACACACTGTGATAATCGAGACACACTATTGATCCTTTACTCAAATAGGCTCACCCTGACTTTGTCTAGCTTTGTCTATTTAATATTTTATGCAGGGTGATGTATGACTGGTTTTGAACTTTTGGAAAACTATGTTGAGGATCCAGAAGCTTTAATCAGAAAAACCAAAGCCAAGCTCAAGAAGATTCCAACCACTCCGTTAGAAGACAACCAATTAAGAAGAAGCTTAACACTAGTGTTTGAAGACATGGCTGACAAAACTCTCCATGAGTTCTCTACTCAAACCACTACCAACATTCGAACTGGTTTGTGGGAGACAACAGATTTGAGCTCAAGCCAGCTTTGTTCAGCATGGTGCAAGCCAGCCAGTTTTGTGGGAAGGCACATGAAGATGCAAGTGCTCATCTCTAACACTTTCTTGAGATTTGTAGTTCTTTCACTATCAAGGGAGTTCCCAAGGATGCCATATTACTCCGTCTGTTCCCATTTTCACTTTTGGGAAAGGCGAAGCAATGGTTCTACCCAACAAGGATAAGAACACCACATGGGAAATCTGCTCCACTGCCTTCCTGGCAAAGTTCTTTCCAATAGGGAAGACCAATGACCTACGTGCTAAGATCTCAAGCTTTCAGTAGCAATATGATGAATCTATACCTGAGGCATGGGAATGCTTTCAAGATTACATATCAGAATGCCCTCACCATGGGATGGAGGATTGGCTACTCATGCAGACCTTTTACCATGGGCTCACCAATAGTACTCATGAGAACATGGATGCAGCTGCTGGAGGATCGTTCTTGTCACTCACTATCAGTAAAGCAACCGCTCTTGTAGAGAAGATGGCTTCAACCAGGGATGGAACAAAGAACGCACTTAAGCACACAAGAGAGGAGGAGAAATGCATCAACTCAAGGAGGTAGACATGTTGTCTGCCAATATGGACCTGCTCATGAAGAAGCTTGATGAACGAGACAACGAGAAGAAACATGTCATGCACATCCATGATTCTCGCATAACCTGTGAGGAGTATGGAGGCACTGGCCACTCAGGAAGCAATTGCCCTGAGATTCAAGAGGATGCGAATTACATCAACAATAACAATACCAACTATAGTCCTCAACAAAATCAAGGATGGAATCAGCAACAGAGGCCCAATTACCCAGGTAACTACTTAGGTGACTACCAAGGTAATAACTTGAATAATTTCAATCAACAACCCTTGAGAGAGATAATTACTAATCAAAATAAATTTATTGATAACATGACCAAAAAATTAGCTTCCAATGATAAAATCTTAGAAACCATTAATAATAGAATGGATAGTTTTACTTCTACAGTCAAGAATCAACTTAGCTTTAATAAAATGATAGAATCACAAATCTCTCAGCTAGCAGCTTCAGTTCTTGTGATGGAGAAAGGTAAGATTCTGGGAAAGCCGGAAGATTTAGAAACTACAAATCTTTTAGACATTTATAATGCAGGACACTTCTACACCGTGCCATCAAGAGCATGGGTGGACAACACCCTACCAGTGAAGAAAGGAGATCCAGGGAGACCTGTCATCCCTATCTCCATTGAGCCTACGCTTTTGAAGAAAATGTCTATGACCTTGGATCAAGTGTCAATATCATGCCCAAGGTAATTTATGAGAAAATTCATGGTGATCCTTTGTTGTACACAACTATGTATTTGCTGCTTGCAGATCAGACTTTGTCCTATCCCAAGGGAATTCTTGAAGATGCCAGCATCCGAGTTGGACACTCGTTTGTACCAGTCAACTCTATGGTTGTGGAAACAGGTGGAGATGATAGACCACCCATCATTTTGGGACGACCATTCTTGAGCATAGCTAAAGCCATCATCTACATGGATAGCACCAAGATCTGTTTCATAGTCAATGACAGCAAGGAGAGGTTCAATTTCAAAAAAAAACGTACACTCAAGACTCCTGCTCATCCTCAAACGTCGTACATCTATGAGGATACAACTACTGCCACAAGGAAGAACAACAACAGGAGGAAGAACAAAGCTAAGCAACCAAGAGAAGAGCCAGTGTGGATGGTCAGCATTGTTGAGTCAGAGATTGACCACCATCTTCTATCACCATATCTCACCAAGTTGGACGATACAGGAGTACCTACCATTGATTGCATGATCGAGGAAAGTACCTTTTACAAGACGTGTTGCGACATCAGCTCAAGCGTCAACATAATGTCTACGGTAACATACAAACATCTATTTGGTAATTGACCTTTGTACCCAACATATGTGCTGGCAGACCAATCATTTCGATTTCCGAAGGGAATAGCGAAAGATATCATGGTCAACATTAGAGATCATTTTTCCCCACCGACTTCATGACTCTAAACATGGGAGAAGAAGACGACGTCCACCTCATCCTAGGGAGACCTTTCCTTAACAGCACTAGTGCAATCATCTACATGAGATCAGGAGAGATCCACTTTTAGTTTCTAGAAGAAAAGGTACGCTGTTACTTCAATAGCTATACCACTTATGAGAAGCCTAGCAGGAAGAATAGGTCAAGGAGATGTCACTCTCAGCGCCAAAGGAAACAAATCATCAATGATGGATGGATTGTTGAGAATACCCCTGAGGAAGAAGTTGTACCAGTAGCTACAAAGAGCACAAAATAGCCCTAGAAGAATGAGCTACAAAACATAAGTCTTCGGTCCAAGAAAGTGTGGAAGAAGAAAGAGACAACATCATCAGATACCCCAACACAACAGGAGCAACCATCTAGGTCCCCCTCAATGGGATTAGAGGACACACCTAAGGATTGAACAAGACAAGAAGTCCTGTTCGGAGGACTTAAATCACCAAACCCTCATTAGGAGGTAAACTCGATAGTTATCTCATATTTCTCTTCTCACATTGCATAATCATTTCAACTTTTAGCATATTTACTTCATTATACTTGCATTAGAAAAAGAAAATAAAAATGTTTGTTGCATTTGTATTGAAAAAAAATCTTAAGCCTCATGTGAGTGGTGCGGTGGCATAAAAACCCACAACATTATTCACTGTGGTGGCACAAAAATAATCATGCATTCATACTTTGTAGATTCTTGCATACTTATACATTTTCATTGCATTATCCTATTGCATCATAAAAACCTTTTAAGCCCTGAAAGCATCTAGGCCCCAAGGTTTGGTTTCGGTAATTAATGACAACACTCTATTACCATGACTAACGTATGTTTTGCAGAAACTTTGGTAAGTTAGGTCATGGAGGTGATAACTGCTTTGAGCACTGTGGCTTCGTGTCCCTTGATGGAAATCGTTTCGGTTTTCAAAAGAGTGACGTCAAGATTAAGGACGGTTAGTTCCGGATGTCGAGGTGTTGAGACACATTCGGAATAGTCGTTAGGATCTTCGTTTTTCTCTTTTGGCCGTACTATAAAGGGGGGCATGAATGGGTAGCTTGACCTAGGCGAGTCCTATGTTTAGGTGTGGTGCACACTTGTTAAACTTGGCGCTAGGCAACCCTAGAATAGCTCAAAGTTCAGTTGGAAGCAACTTGGTCGAAGTTGCGACGCGTTTCGAGAAGTTTCGGGCTGTTTTCCAGTCACCGGACGCGCTCTTCGGGAGCACCGGACGCGTCCGGTGAGTACGCTCTGCGCTAGGGTTTCAGCCTTGACCACCGGATGCGGTCCTCGCGAGGACCGGACGCGGTGGTCAGTGGTTGACACGTGTCACTCAGGGAAAACGCCCGTCGGACGCGACCTGGACTTGATCGGCGAGTCCGGTGCGAGTCCAGTAAGGTCCTGAGAGGACCGGACGCGTCCGGTCTTCAGGCATCGGACGCGGCCTCGCATTCGGTGTAAGTCCAGTAAGCACCCTTGCACGTCGGACGCGTCCGGTCACCCCTGACCAGCGCGTCCGGTGGTTCGTTTTCAAAATCGCGTTTTGACCGTTACGGGCGACCGGCGCGTCCGGTCCGTTGCACCGGTGCGTCCGGTGACCCCGTGTCAGAAAGTAACGGTTCGTTTTCTTTGAGGGGTGTATAAATACAACCCCTCCACCTCTTTTAGAGGTCTCTTGCTCATTCAAACATCTGAGAAAACCCCTTAGAGTGCAAGGGAGTGCAAGAGCTCTAGTGACGATAGAGATTTGAGAATCAAAGTTTGAGATTCCTCACTAGTGATTAGAGAGTAGCAAGTGTGCATCCATCTCCTCATTTGGGCTCGTTGTGATCAAGTGAGAGTTCTAGCTTGTTACTCTTGGTGATCGCCATCACCTAGACGGCTTGGTGGTGATTGGGAGTTTGGTGATCATCCAGCGGAGCTTGTGGATGACCCAACTCAAGTTGTGAGCGGTTTTGGGTGATTCGCCGCGACGGAGTGTCGAAGAATCAACCCGTAGAGAGCACTTGATCCTTGCGCGGATCAAGGGGGAGCGACACCCTTGCGCGGGTGCTCCAACGAGGACTAGTGGGGAGTGGCGACTCTCCGATACCTCAGAAAAACATCGCCGTGTTCCTTGCCCCTTTTACATTCAAGCAATTACTTTCTCGTATTTACTTTCATTGCTTGTTTTACATTCCTAGAATTGCCATGCTAGACTAGGATTGGAAAATAGGGTGCAAAACTTTTTAACGGTAGACTCTCTAGGAACACAAGTAGGCACTAGGGGTGAATTCCGGCTTGTAGGATTTATTTCTTGCAATTAATTTTTAGAGAAGCCCAATTCAACCCCCCTCTTGGGCATCTTGATCCTTTCAATTGGTATCGGAGCCGTGTTGCTCCTAATTTAGGCTTTACCACCTAGAGCAAGATGTCTAACGGGGAAGGACCACCTCCCACCTTTGAGGGGGATGATTTTCCATATTGGAAAATCCGCATGGAGGCGTACCTCGAAGCCATAGATGCCGGGTGCCTTAGAGCCGCAACCGAAGGGCTTCCCGCTATCAAGGATCCCGCAAACCCCACGGGTGACGAGGAGAAGTACAACCGGTGGAATGCAAAGGCCAAAAATGCACTCTACCGGGGCTTAGGCAAAGATATCTTCAATCGTGTGCGTAATGCAAAGAACGCTCATGATTTGTGGCAAAATCTTTGTGCTCTCCATGAGGGAACTAAGAGTGAGCGTGAGGAACGCTATCATATTGCTTTAAAGAAAATTAATTCTTTTGAGATGCTTCCTAAAGAAAGCGCTAATGACATGTACACTCGCTTGAATGTTCTTGTAGAGGACCTCAATGCTCTTGGGCTCACTCAAATGAGTCAATCGGATGTTGCAAGGAGGATCTTGAGTGTGCTTCCCGTTGAGAAGTATGGTCACATAGTCACCGTGCTTCATCAAAGTGATCTCTCCACCGCAACACTGACTCAAGTATTGGGGAAGATCAATGCTCATGAGATGTACATGCACATCACTCCGGAAGAGGGCTCATCATCTTCCAAAAAGAAAGACTTGGCCTTCAAAGCTAGCCATGACAAGAAGAAGAAGAAGGGCCAAGCCATGATCGTGCAAGAAAGCTCAAGTGAAAGTGATATCGATGATGAATCACTTGCACTCATGGTGAGGAAGACCACCAAGATGCTAAAGAAGCTCAACAAGAGTGGCATCAAGTTCGATGGCAAGAAAAAGAAATTCTTCACAAGTAGCAAGAGAAAGCCCATCTCGGAGATGGATTGCTACAATTGTGGTGAACTTGGCCACCTAGCTCATCAATGCCCTAGACCACCAAAAGACAAGTTCAAGAACAAGAACAAGGGCAAGAAAAATGATTCAAGTGATGAAGAAGATGAGAAGAAGAAGAACAAGCCATACAAGAAGAAGGATGGCAAGAAGAAGGAGTTCTACAAGAAGAAGAAGGGTGGAAAGGCTTATATTGTTGGTGATTGGCTCACCGACATTGAATCATCTTGTGGCTCCTCCGAAGATGAGAGCGATGATGAGAAAGAGAAGGTCGCCGCATTTGTGATGGGGCCATCATCTTCACCGACATCTTCACCACCACCTTCACCGCCTTCTTCACCATCATCGTCCACTACTCACCTATGCCTTATGGCCAAGGGTGAACGTAAGGTACAAAACCATGATAGTGATGATGATGATGATAGTGATAGTGATGATGAATTTGATGCACCTTCTTATGATGAACTTGTAAAATTGCTAAACAAATACACTAAAATCATAAGAAGGACTAGAAGTGAAAATGATGATCTTCAAAATGAAAATGAATCACTCTCATCCAAGCTTGAAAATGCTCAAAAGACTAGTGGTGAGCTTAGAGATCAATATGAAATTATGTCTTCCACTCTCAAGGAGCTCAAAACCTCTAACAAAGAGCTTAAAGATCAACATGATAAACTTGAGAAGAAGCATGATGAGCTCATCACTAGACATAGCTCTCTAAAAGACAAATACACCACATTAAAAATTGACTATGATAGTCTTGTGGTTGCTAATGAACTTGCTCTTGAGACACATGATGCTACTAACCATGTTGTTAAGTGTGATATAGCTACATCATGTGATGATTTGATCATTGAAAGCATTGAGCAAGGTTCTAGTAGCAAAGGCAAGAGTGTGGTTGAGTCATGCAACCATGATGATTATGCCAAGATCAAGTATGAGAATGAGAAGCTTGCAAATGAGAACAAGAAGCTAAAAGGTTTGATGGCTCTTGAGAAGCAACCAACAAATGAGTCACTTATTGAAGAAAACAAGAAGCTCAAGCAAGAAAAAGAGCATCTCAAGACCGGCCTAAGCAAGTTCACAAGAGGCCAATATTTGCAAAGTGAGCTCCTCATGAACACCGTAATGAAGATGGATAGAAGTGGTATTGGGTACTTGGCAAATCAAGAGAAGAAAGCAAAAGCTCAACAACAAAGCAAGTCAAAGCCCAAGCCAAAGAGATGTGTTGAGTGTGGTCAAGAAGGTCACTTTGCTCATGAGTGCAAAACTCCACCACCACAACCCTTGCCCAAGCATGCTAGACCCTTTGCCTTCAATGCTCATTACATGCTAAGAAAAGATTCAAATGGAAAGATGAAAGTCATGTTTTTGGGTCCCCCAAACAAGAATAGACCAAAGAAAATATGGGTTGCCAAGTCACTAGTTGAGAAAGTCAAGGGCCCCTCTCAAGTTTGGGTCCCTAAACAAAAAGCTTGATCTCTTGTGTGTAGGTGAACTACAAGACCGGTGGATCTCATTGGGTTATTGATAGTGGTTGCACTCAACATATGACCGGTGATCCTCGTATGTTCACCTCCATTGAAGAGAATGGGATATGCCAAGAGAAGATCACATTTGGAGATAATTCAAAGAGTAAAGTCAAGGGTATAGGCAAGATTGCAATATCAAATGATCACTCACTCTCAAATGTGCTCTATGTTGCTTCATTGAGTTTCAACTTGTTATCCGTTGGGCAACTTTGTGACCTTGGCTTCCAATGCTTGTTCACACCAAATGAAGTTGAAGTTTCAAAGATAGATGACAAGCAAGTGATATTCAAAGCCTTTAGATACAACAATCTTTATCTTGTTGACTTCACCTCCGAAGATGCAAATTTGATGACATGTTTGTTCACCAAGACCTCACTTGGTTGGCTTTGGCATAGGAGGCTTGCACATGTTGGAATGAGCACTCTCAACAAGCTATTGAAGAAAGAACTAGTGAGAGGATTGAAGGATGTGAAGTTTGAAAAGGACAAACCTTGTAGTGCATGTCAAGCGGGCAAACAAGTTGCAAACACTCATCCCACCAAGGCTTTCATGTCAACCTCAAGAGTGCTAGAACTTCTACACATGGATTTGTTTGGGCCTACAACATACAAGAGCTTGGGTGGTAATCTCTATTGCCTTGTGATAGTGGATGACTACTCAAGATATACATGCACTTTCTTCCTTCATGACAAATCCGAAGTGGCAAGTTGCTTCAAGAAGTTTGCAAAGAGAGCTCAAAATGAATTCGAAGTCAAGATAAAGAAGATTAGAAGTGACAATGGGAAAGAGTTTGACAACACCAACATTGAAGCTTATTGTGATGAAATTGGAATCAAGCATGAGGTTTCTTCAACCTACACTCCTCAACAAAATGGTGTAGTTGAGAGAAAGAACCGGACTTTGATCACCCTTGCAAGAACAATGTTAGATGAGTACAATACTCCGGAAAAGTTTTGGGCCGAGGCAATCAATACCGCATGCTATGCTTCAAATCGCCTCTTCCTCCAAAAGTTTCTTGGCAAGACCCCCTATGAGTTGCTAAATGGGAAGAAGCCGGACGTCTCATTCTTCCAGGTGTTTGGTTGCAAATGCTACATCTACAAGAAGCGTCAACACCTAGGGAAGTTTCAAAGACGTTGTGATATTGGTTTTCTTGTTGGTTACTCATCAAAGTCCAAAGCATATAGAGTATTTAACCATGCCACCAGTTTGGTTGAAGAAACATATGATGTGGAATTTGATGAATCTAACGGCTCCCAAGGAGCAATTGAGAATTGTGATGATGTAGGTGATGAACCCTTGAGGGAGGCCATGAAGAACATGCCCGTGGGAGACATCAAGCCAAAAGATGATGAAGACGATGTGCAAATCATTGATCCACCATCTTCATCACATGTGCCTCAAGATGATGACAAGAATGAGAGAGTTGAAAATGAAGATACTTATGTCTCTCATGAACAAGCCGAGGCACAAGCACAAGATGTTGATGCTCCCAATCCACCTCCTCAAGTGATTGATAGAAGAAACTCACCTCTACTTCAAGCTCATCCACAAGAACTCATCATAGGGAGTCCTACAAAGGGAGTAATGACTCGATCTCAAAAGCTAGCTTCTTTCGTTGAACATCACTCTTTTGTCTCTTGTGTTGAACCTAAGAATGTAGAAGAAGCTCTTCAAGATCCGGATTGGGTGAATGCCATGCATGAAGAATTGAACAACTTCACCCGCAACCAAGTGTGGACACTTGAAGAGCATCCTAAAGGTGCAAGAGTCATTGGAACCAAGTGGGTGTTCCGAAACAAGCAAGATGACCAAGGCATAGTAGTGAGGAACAAGGCAAGACTAGTCGCAAAGGGGTTCTCTCAAGTTGAAGGCCTTGATTTTGGAGAGACCTTTGCACCCGTTGCAAGACTTGAAGCCATTCGTATCCTCCTTGCATATGCATCACATCATGATATGAAATTATATCAAATGGATGTGAAAAGTGCATTCTTAAATGGCTTTATAAATGAACTAGTCTATGTCAATCAACCTCCCGGGTTTGAAGACCCTAGATATCCTAATCATGTTTATAGGTTGTCCAAGGCGCTATATGGGCTCAAGCAAGCCCCTAGAGCGTGGTATGAGCGCCTTCGGGACTTCCTCATTGAGAAGGGCTTCACCATCGGGAAGGTCGACACCACACTATTCACCAAGAAGCTTAATGGGGAGATCTTCATTTGTCAAGTATATGTTGATGATATCATCTTCGGGTCAACAAATGAAGATTATTGCAAGGAGTTTGGTGAATTGATGTCGAAGGAGTTCGAGATGTCAATGATTGGTGAGCTCACATTCTTCCTTGGTTTTCAAGTCAAGCAAATGAGAGAAGGGATTTTCATCTCTCAAGAAAAGTATACCAAGGATCTTCTCAAAAGATTCAAGATGGAAGAATGCAAGCCAATCAAGACCCCAATGCCATCAAATGGACATCTCAACCTAGATGAGGGAGGTAAACCGGTTGATCAAACTCTCTACCGTTCTATGATTGGTAGCTTGTTGTATCTTACCGCATCTAGGCCCGTTATCATGTTTAGTGTGTGCATGTGTGCTCGCGTTCAAGCGTGCCCTAAAGAACCTCACTTAATTGCCGTAAAAAGAATCCTAAGATATCTTAAGTACACCCCAAGCATTGGTCTATGGTATCCCAAAGGAGCTAGATTCCAACTAGTTGGCTATTCCGACTCGGATTATGCCGGTTGCAAAATTGATAGAAAAAGCACATCCGGAGGGTGCCATTTGCTTGGGAGATCCTTAGTATCTTGGTCATCTAAAAAGCAAAATAGTGTGGCTTTGTCCACCGCCGAGGCGGAATACATTGCCGCGGGGGCTTGTTGTGCACAAATCTTATATATGAAACAAACCCTTCTAGACTATGGAGTTGTTCTTGAAAAGGTGCCACTTTTATGTGACAATGAAAGTGCCGTTAAAATTGCTAACAATCCGGTACAACACTCTCGCACCAAACACATTGATATCCGCCATCACTTTCTAAGAGATCACGTTGCTAAAAATGACATATCACTAGAAGGTGTACGAAGTGAAAATCAATTAGCGGATATCTTCACTAAACCTTTGGACGAGGCTACCTTTTGTAGGCTAAGAAGTGAACTTAATGTGCTTGATTCAAGTAACTTTAAAAAATGAGCGCGTGTTGTCCCTTGCATTGCATTGTATCATATGTCATGTTTACTTTATCGCAATGCATTTAGGGCTTGGCTAACACGGTTACGATAACCCTCCTTCGGAGGAGTGAAGAAGCCTAACCGTGGATCAAACTTGACAAGCAACCTAGCTTTACTTTCTTGTATTGCATTGCATATGCATGGTTGTTTGTTTGTCGTTTCTTTTCGGTTTAGCTTTGAGCAACCTCTGTGTTCGTCCATGAATAGAGAGAGCATTTGACGCTCCTAAAGGTCCAAAAACTCTATTGCATGGCCATACGTTGCTCCTCGGGTGTTTATTGCCTATTTTCGTAAAAATGATACTAGCCTAAGGCAAATTATTTTGAAAAATTTGAGGGTTTGAGTGAGGTCACTCATATCAGGTTCCAATTGGTGTTTTTTTTGTGTCTCTTTGAATTGGAACTTGATTGGGAGAAGTCGCGTCGTAGTTCGGAACGAAGAATGGCGAAAAACAGCGATCGGACGCTGCACCGGACGCAGTGTTGCTTCACCACCGCGTCCGGTCCCGGCGTCCACCAGCGCGTCCGGTCATCCAGAAGACAAAGTCCAGATCTAGGCACCAGACGCTGCACCGGACGCGCCTTTGACGACCACCGCGTCCGGTCCCGGCTACCACCACCGCGTCCGGTGCTCCGCGATGAATTCCCGAGCACTCAGCCATCGGACTCTGACCGCGTCCGGTCAGTCCACACCGGACGCGTCCGGTCACTCCAGGCGCTTACTGGAGTGTCACCGGACGCTGCACCACCACGTCCGGTGATTTTGACCACCGCGTCCGGTGATACCGTATCGAGCGGATCTGCGCCCTCATAAAACCGATTCGTTTTCTTCCTTTTTCTTCACCCGTACGAATCCGCCGCCGCCCGAGCTCTCCTCGCCGATTGCCGTTTCGCCGCCGGCGAGCCTCCACCGCGTCGCGCCCTTGCTCATCCTCGCCTCCGGCGAGCTCTGCCGCGCCTCCCTGCCCTCGCTTGCGCCCGCGCCTCTGCCGCTGTTTGCTGCGCGCCACCGCCGCCGCGCGTCTTCTTCGCCGCGCCGCCGTCCTCGCGTGCCTAACTCACCGCCGGTCACGGCACTGAGCTCCCCTGCAGCCGCCGCAGCACCCCCGTGTACCTCGAGCCCTCGATTCCATTCATTTGGCCGCGGTTCTCCACCTAGGGTTTTCCCCTAAACCCTAGCTTAGGGTTTGATAACCCTAACTCGAGGTAACGACTCGATCGTCTCGATTCCACTTATTCATTCAAGTCCATTCAATTCCTTTTCATCGTTAGGGCTTGCCGTTGACCATAACACTCCATTGCTATCTCGATTGGTCGTTTCAGTGCTCGATCGCTGATCTCGGGGGTTCTCGCGAACTAGGTCACCTCGTCCCTTCACCGTCGTCTCGTCGATCCGAGGTAGCTTAGCGTCGTTTCACTTCGTATCTCTCGTGCTTGCTATCTAGGGTTTCGTATCTTTAGATATATATGTGCTTATAGTATATCTCTCTATTCCATACGTGCAGCGAGTCAGTCGGTGTGTCGGGTCAGATCTGTTCGCTAAATCCGAGGCCAAGCCTGCGGATACGGATTGAGGCCAAGCCTCTCGAGTGTCAGTTCATCATCTCACAAAGGTTTTCAGGCAGTCAGTCAGCATGGTGCGTTGCAAGAACACCGGTGGTGCTCCTGGTGACGGGGACAACAGTCCTCCCCATCGTGATGAGATTGCGCGTGGTAAGCGCATCAAGATTGCAGCCAGGAAGAAGAGGAAGACACTGTCAGATGCAGAGATTGCTCAGGCCGTGGCAGATGCAGCAGAGCAGGCAGAGAGAGGTGGCAGACGCAGTGGTTTACATATAGGCAAGCGTTGCTTTCATCTTGAAGGTCGACAGCTCGGCACTGAGACTTCTGAGGGCATCGAGGCTACTGCACCTTCAGAGCAGATGTCAGTTGATCCACCCTCAGAGCAGACACAGGCTACAGAGACTACACCCGCTACTGAGTCTACCCAGGCCACTGAGGCTCCACAAGCTACTGAGGATACAGAGGAGCAGGCAGCTCAGTCTCCACCACGTCGCCGCTCCACACGTGCCCGTACACAGGTGACACCCAGGCCAGAGGGCCAGCGTCGTGGAGCACGACCTCCTCCCAGAGTTAGAGGGTCACCCCCGGTCGAGCACTTAGACCTGAGGGGTGCTTCAGCACGTCAGGTGAAGAGCTTGAGGTTTGTGGAGGTCAGCCGATGGTTTCCACCTGTCAGAGATCCCAGAGCGTCAGAGGGTTTCTATACCCCACTTCAGGAGGACTTCTACAGAGCTCTAGTTGACAGTGGCATAGCTTTCAGACCTCAGAGGGTATGTCGACTAGAGGCATTGGTTGATGTTGTGGGAGAGCAGCTCCGTCCGCACCTGTCCTATCTGCCTGGCTTATCAGATCTTCTTGGACGGACTGGTGCTTACTGTGGCACATGGGTCAGGGAGTTCTATGCTTCACTGTGGATTGATCCTGCCCATGAGTTTATTCACTTCGCATTCAGAGGCCGCGATCACAGACTCTACAGCTCCAGAGCCCGAGAGATCCTCAGACTACCTGCTTCTGACACGAGGATCCATCAGTTATGCTATGGCCAGACTCCACCTCCCAGACGCCCTCACGGCGGTTCAGTGCCACCCACCGACCTGGTTCGACCCTGCTTTCGCGAGCCTTTTGGCGAAGGGTCACGTCGTACTCCTGCCAGCCTGACGCCATTTGCCCGAGTCTTGGATGCCATACTCAGACGCACTCTACTGCCTCGACTTGGCTACAGAGAGGGACTGACGAGGATGCAGCTTTGGGTTGTTCACCACCTCATGACACAGCGACAGTTTGATATCTGGGATCTTATCCTGAGTGAGATGGAGGACACCATTGCTGAGGGCTTCAAGGGTAACCATCAGCTTCCCTATGCCCACTGGATTTGTTTCATCATCAGATCTGCTATCCAGATGCCACCAGAGATCAGGGCAGAGATTGCTAACACTACTACAGCATTCCCTGATTATGACATCAGACAGCTTTGGGCCTCAGTTACTAGAGAGCAGGCTCCAGCACCAGGACAGCGTGAGCGCCCAGACGTTCCTGAGACAGCAGCTGAGCAGGACGCCAGAGTTGACGAGCTTGCCGAGGCAGAGCTCGCAGACCTTGAGACTTAGACTGCTGAGATACCTGAGGATGTCACTTCTGACAGCACTGATGAGGACTACCAGCCCATCCCCAGGTACCGGTCTCCTCGGTCTCACGACCACGAGGCCGGTGGATCTGGCTCAGCCTCCCGCTCAGACCCAGCCATGGTGGCTATCCTTGAGAGGCTGACCCAGGCTCAGGAGCAGCAGCAGCGCAGATACAGCGCCAGGCACAGGATACAGCTGCAGCACTGGCACAGATTCAGGCTCGCCAGGACGAGTTTCAGCGACAGCAGCTAGAGATCCAGAGGCAGCAGGTTGATATGCAGAGACAGAGTCAGCAGCAGTACATGGATCTTCTGTGGCATCTCATCACAGTTGGGGTTCCTCCGCCTGCATCTATCATGGCTCCGGCTTTGCATTCCAGTGGTCCATCGAGTCAGGGACAGCCGAGCTTTCAGTTTACCTCTCCACAGCAGCAGGTTCCCCAGTCTTTTCAGTCCTCGAGCTTCACTCCTATACATACGGGGTTTACACCGTCAGATCAGCCTCGCCCGCATCTCCTGACAGGCACACCTATTGGTGATTTCAGTGCCACCTACAGCAAGTTGACTGGTCAGCCGACACCCTCGCACACGACTACGTTTCACACTTCGTCAGGGTTGTCAGCTTCCGAGGCAGTCGTTCCACCAGTGACAGGGACTGGGACTACAGAGACCCTCCCTTCTTCAGTTGCCTCGACAGATCCCCTAGCTACTGGCGCACTTCAGGCTCAGGTCACTCAGACAGATCCACTTGTTGCTACACAGTCAGTGCCTGTTCCTGCTCAGACCCAGACCGCTTCGCAGCCATGTGCTTTTTCAGAGGGTCAGCCAGATAGCTCAGACTCCGAGGGCGATTCACTTCACTTCGTGATCACTCCGCGCACCTCGGCACCCGACACGACTCCGTCTGTCCCCCCATCAGATTAGATTAGCTTTTTGGCTCTTGATGCCAAAGGGGGAGAGAGAGTAGTTTCAGGGGGAGCTTGTTAGTGGGTTTTCGTTCTTTGTGTGCTACATTCATGCATATCATGTTTATTTTCAGCATTGCATTCGTGTGACATTGTCGTCGAGTCGTAAACTTTGAGTCTTAATGTGTTATCCGTCACTGTGATTAATATCTGTCACCGTTTTAGCAATAGCTCTAAGGTTGTGCTTCCGTGCCTTACTCCGATTACTTATGAGCTATATCTTTATGTGTACTAACGCTTTTTGTCTTATCTTATGAAGTACACTCTTTTGGCTTGGAGCACATAAGCAATTCCTAACCCTTTATGCTTATTGTCCTTTGCTTATGTGAACCAAGCATGCTCGAAAACCTTCACTTTAATCCATTGAAACTAAGTGTTGTCATCAATCACCAAAAAGGGGGAGATTGAAAGCATCTAGGCCCCAAGGTTTGGTTTCGGTAATTAATGACAACACTCTATTACCATGACTAACGTATGTTTTGCAGAAACTTTGGTAAGTTAGGTCATGGAGGTGATAACTGCTTTGAGCACTGTGGCTTCGTGTCCCTTGATGGAAATCGTTTCGGTTTTCAAAAGAGTGACGTCAAGATTAAGGACGGTTAGTTCCGGATGTCGAGGTGTTGAGACACATTCGGAATAGTCGTTAGGATCTTCGTTTTTCTCTTTTGGCCGTACTATAAAGGGGGGCATGAATTGGTAGCTTGACCTAGGCGAGTCCTATGTTTAGGTGTGGTGCACACTTGTTAAACTTGGCGCTAGGCAACTCTAGAATAGCTCAAAGTTCAGTTGGAAGCAACTTGGTCGAAGTTGCGACGCGTTTCGAGAAGTTTCGGGCTGTTTTCCAGTCACCGGACGCGCTCTTCGGGAGCACCGGACGCGTCCGGTGAGTACGCTCTGCGCTAGGGTTTCAGCCTTGACCACCGGACACGGTCCTCGCGAGGACCGGACGCGGTGGTCAGTGGTTGACACGTGTCACTCAGGGAAAACGCCCGTCGGACGCGACCTGGACTTGATCGGCGAGTCCGGTGCGAGTCCAGTAAGGTCCTGAGAGGACCGGACGCGTCCGGTCTTCAGGCATCGGACGCGGCCTCGCGTCCGGTGTAAGTCCAGTAAGCACCCTTGCACGTCGGACGCGTCCGGTCACCCCTGACCGGCGCGTCCGGTGGTTCGTTTTCAAAATCGCGTTTTGACCGTTACGGGCGACCGGCGCGTCCGGTCCGTTGCACCGGTGCGTCCGGTGACCCCGTGTCAGAAAGTAACGGTTCGTTTTCTTTGAGAGGTGTATAAATACAACCCCTCCACCTCTTTTAGAGGTCTCTTGCTCATTCAAACATCTGAGAAAACCCTTTAGAGTGCAAGGGAGTGCAAGAGCTCTAGCGAGGATAGAGATTTGAGAATCAAAGTTTGAGATTCCTCACTAGTGATTAGAGAGTAGCAAGTGTGCATCCATCTCCTCATTTGGGCTCATTGTGATCAAGTGAGAGTTCTAGCTTGTTACTCTTGGTGATCGCCATCACCTAGACGGCTTGGTGGTGATTGGGAGTTTGGTGATCATCCGGCGGAGCTTGTGGATGACCCAACTCAAGTTGTGAGCGGTTTTGGGTGATTCGCCGCGACAGAGTGTCGAAGAATCAACCCGTAGAGAGCACTTGATCATTGCGCGGATCAAGGGGGAGCGACACCCTTGCGCGGGTGCTCCAACGAGGACTAGTGGGGAGTGGCGACTCTCCGATACCTCGGAAAAACATCGCCGTGTTCCTTGCCCCTTTTACATTAAAGCAATTACTTTCTCGTATTTACTTTCATTGCTTGTTTTACATTCCTAGAATTGCCATGCTAGACTAGGATTGGAAACTAGGGTGCAAAACTTTTTAACGGTAGACTCTCTAGGAACACAAGTAGGCACTAGGGGTGAATTCCGGCTTGTAGGATTTATTTCTTGCAATTAATTTTTAGAGAAGCCCAATTCACCCCCCCTCTTGGGCATCTTGATCCTTTCAAGCCCCATATAAATAAGTCTATTTTCAGCTATTTACTGTGGAGGCATAAAAAAACAAAAATACATTTATCATTTGCATATAAAATATAAAAATCCAAAAATATTGAGATAGAAAAAAATTCTATTGAATTATGCTTGCGAAGAAACACTCAAGAGGCTCTAGACAATAAAGGCATATATGGTTTACCACTAACGCTTAATCTATTCTACAAGCTTTGTTGTCTATTTGAGCTCAACAGGATTTGAAGAACTAAGAAGAGTAAGACATGACAGAAAGGATGTCAAGGGCGTTGTGATCTAGGGTAGGCGGCCCTCGACTACGGAGTTCGTAGTCTCCTGCCGTTGTCTTCCGATCGCGGAGGTTATGCCCCTCACGGCGGCTCGGGCTTTAGAGCGTTGGAGGGAGAGAGAAGGGTTTAGGGTTCAATCACTGCTCGCCTTCATTCATTGTGCTGATTACAATATATGGCCGGCGGCCCAACCTAAAGGAGGCAACAATCTCCTATAATTAAGGAACAATGAAGGAAACTAATAAATGTTTAAATGGTAAATATCCTAGCCACTGATGTGGCCATGCGCCTGCTGGACCTCCCCTTTGCGCGCTGCGGCGCGGCGCACATCTCGTGCGCGTCGTGTACGGGCGTATGTGTTCCCGTACATGACATCTCTCCCCTCCTCGAGAGACAGCTCGTCCGCGAGCTGGAAGTGTGGATAGCGCTCGATGAAGGAGACACGGTCTTCCCATGTAGCTGAGGACGCGGGCTCATGCTTCCAATGCACCAATACCTGGCGCACGCCGCGGGCAAGTTGCGCTTTGACGACGCGCTCGGGCTCCGGCACCGTAGCACCATGGTGGACGACAGGGAGTGGCGGTGGTGCGGATGGAGGATCGCCCACCCATGGCTTGAAGAGCCCCACGTGGAACACGTCATGGAGACGGGAGCGAGGGGGCAATTCCAGGCGAGCAGCCACCTCGTTGATCATCTCGGCGATGCGGTAGGGTCCGAAGTAGCGCGGCTTCAGCTTCCCTGTGGCGGCGACGTCGAGCGAGGCGACTGGGCGGTGTCGCAGGCGGAGGAGCACCCAGTCGCCTTGCTTGTAGGAGACGGCTCGGTGTAGTTTATCATAGTGGCGCTTTTGTACAGCTTGCGCCTGCTCGAGATGGTAGCGCACATCCTGCAGGAACTCCTCCCGCTCCGCCATGGTCTTGGCGACGGCCGCGACGCGCGTCTCCCCGGGGTCATAAGACCGGATGGTGGGGGGTTCATGGCCATAGACGATGCGGAACGGCGTGTCACGAAGGGAGGATTGGTACGCCGTGTTGTAGATGAATTCCGCCCATGGGAGCCACCGGAGCCATTGGCGGGGACGATCGCCTGTGAAGCATCTCAAATACATAGTGATGACACGGTTAGCGGCCTCCGTTTGACCATCGGACTGAGGGTGAAATGCCGACGTCATATGCAACTTCGCCCCCATGAGTCGCATCAGCTCGGACCAAAACTTGGAGGTGAACACGGGGTCACGGTCCGAGACCATCGACTGAGGCATGCCGTGGAGGCGAACAATCTCGGCGAAGAAAGCTTGGGCCACCGATTCCGCGGAGTATGGATGAGCAAGCGGAATAAAATGAGCGTATTTGCTCAACCGATCCACCACCGTGAGGATGACGGATTTGCCTTTCACCTTGGGAAGAGCCTCCACGAAGTCGAGGCCGATGTCGCTCCAGACTGCCGAGGGCACCGGCAGGGGTAGCAGCAGGCCGGCGGGGTGGAGGTGCTCAGCCTTGTTGCGCTGGCACGTGCTGCACGCACGGACGAAGTCCTGGACAGCAGTGCGCATGGCGGGGAAGTGGACGTCGCGGCGCAGTCGGTGTAGGGTGCGTTGGACCCCCTCGTGCCCGTCGTTGTGCACCGCGCTGAGCAGCTCCCGAATTAGGGGAGAGTCGGAGTCGAGGTAGACGCGGCCGCCGTAGGTGAGGAGGCCGTCCCGTAGAGCCCATGGCGCGCCTCGCTTGCCGCTGGTGACCTCGTCCCGGAGGGCCACGAGAGCGGGCGCGTCTTGCTAGGCGCGGCGCAGCTTGTCGAAGAAATCGAACCGCGGGGCAGATAGGGCGAGCACCACGCCGGCCTCCGTGTCGCAGTCCGTGTCCCGGCGGGAGAGCGCGTCGGCGACGGTGTTCTGGGCGCCGGGTTTGTACTCCACCACGAAGTCGAACCCGAGAAGCTTGCCGACCCAGTGATGTTGCGGTATCGTGGCGAGGCGCTGGTCGAGGAGATACTTGAGGCTGTAGTGGTCGGTCTTGACTGTGAATCGCCGGCCCCAGAGATACGGCCGCCAGTGGCGCACGGTGTGCACTAGGCCAATCAGCTCACGCTCGTATGCGGCGAGGGAGCGGTGTCGAGGCGCCATGGGCTTGCTGAAGTACGCCAGCGGGTGTTTGTCTTGGAGTAGCACCGCGCCGAAGCCGAGAGTGGACGCATCGCACTCGACGATGAACGGTTTGTTGAAGTCGGGGAGTGCGAGGACCGGCGCCGTTGTGACGGCGGACTTGAGGGCGGCGAACGCCGCGGCGGCCTCCTCCGTCCAGGAGAAACCGTCCTTCTTCAGGAGGGCTGTCAGCGGTGCGGCGATGGAGCCGTAGTTGAGGACGAAGCGGCGGTAGTAGCCGGCGAGTCCGAGGAACCCGCGAACCGCGCGTGGTGAGCGCGGCGCTGGCCAGTCGAGGACGGCCTGCACCTTGGCCGGATCCATGGCGACGCCCTGCTCGGAGATGATGTGGCCGAGGTAGGAGACCGAGCGCACGCCAAAAGCGCACTTGGAGCGCTTGATGAAGAGGCGGTGGCGGCGAAGCTCGGTCAAGATGGCGCGGAGATGGCGCAGGTGGTCCGCCCACGAGGTGCTGTAAATGAGAATGTCGTCAAAGAAAACGAGCATGAACCGGCGGAGGAAAATGCGCAGCACATCATTCATCAGGGACTGGAATGTAGCTGGCGCGTTGCACAGTCCGAACGGCATGATGAGGAACTCATATAAGCCGTCGTGTGTGCGGAAAGCGGTCTTATGGATATCCTCCGGCTTCATGCGAACTTGGTGGTAGCCGGAGCGCAGGTCGAGCTTGGTGAAGAAGCGAGCCCCCTTGAGCTTGTCGAGCAGCTCCTCGACCACCGGAATCGGAAAAGCATCCTTGACGGTCAGCGCGTCCAACGCGCGGTAGTCGATGCAGAACCGCCATGTGCCGTCGGCCTTCTTGACGAGGAGGGCCGGGGACGAAAATGCGGAGTCGCTGCGACGGACGATGCCTTGCTCAATCATCGAGGCACACTGTCGCTCTAGCTCGTCTTTGTGAGCCACAGGGTAGCGGTAGGGCCGGACCGCCACCGGTGCCGCGCCAGGCTTGAGGACGATGGAGTGGTCGCGGCTGTGTGGGGGTGGCAGACCGGACGGATCCGCGAAGACGTCGCTGAACGAGTCTAGGAGGCCCTCCAGGAGGGGCGCGTCGGTGGTGACGGAGTGGGCGAGCGGCGTCTCGGTGCATGCCACCCCGGACCAGCGCACGTCCCGGCCCGCGTGGCGGAAGGCCAGGGTGTGGGTGACGACATCCCAGGATATGGTCCCCAGGGCCGCCATCCATTGGGTGCCGAGAACCATGTCGTAGCCGGCGAGTGGCATGACATATAAGTCGATGTCGAATGTCATGCCCGCGATGGAAATCACCGCCTGCTTGAGGACCCCGGGGCAGGTCACTCGTTCGCCGTTGGCGACGGTGGCCGTGAGGCGAGGGCGAGGGTGGATGGGAAGCCCCGTGTGGCGCGCCGCTGCATTGCCAATGAAGTTGTGCGTGGACCCCGTGTCCACCAGGGCGACGAGGTTGGCGGCACCCAGGGTGACCCGCAGCAGGATGGGGGCGCCCACAGCCACGCCCGCGACCGCGTGGAGGGAGAACAGAGGCGCCTCTTTGGCGGCCTCGGCGTCCGCGGCGCCCTCGTCGGCTTCGTCGATCTCGACGCCATCCATGAAGAAGATCCGTCTGCAAAAACGGTTGTGGCCCCGAGTGAAAGGCTCATTGCAATTGAAACACAGACCGAGGCGACGACGCTCGGCCATCTCTTCCGGGGTGAGACGGCACGGGGGGCGGTTCTCGGCGCGTCCTTGCTGCGCCGCTGCGATCGGCGGGGGGGGGGGGGGCAGCGCCAGCACCGGTGGGGGCGTCGGGAGCGCGGGGCGCACGGGCGGAGCGGCGGCTCCTCCGCGTGGCGGCGCCCGAAGAGGCCCCGGCGCCGGTCGTTCGGCCTCCATCAGTTCCACTTGCCGGGCCAAACTCATGGCCTCCACCAACGTCGTCGGGTGGTGCAGGCGGACGGCGTGGCTCAGTGGTGGCAGCAATCCGCCCGTGAAGAGCTGGACGCGCTGGTGCTCCTCAAGGCGGCCCGCGCGAGGAAGGAGTGCCTGAAACCGATTGGAGTATTCCTCCACGGTTCCGGTGCGACGGCACTCGGCGAGCTCGAACATCGGGGCGGATCGGAGGGGCGGCCCGAACCGCAGGTTCAGCAGCTCCTTGAAGTGCGACCAGTTGGGTGTGCCGTCATCCTCTTGGATCTGCGTGAACCACAGCTGTGCCACGTCGTCGAGATGGTAGGAGGCAGTGCGCACCTTGTCATCCCCCGTGGTTCGGTGTTGGAGGAAGTAGGCGTCACACTTGTTGAGGAAGAGCATCGGATCGGTTGTGCCGTCGTAGCGGGGGAAATCCCACTTCTTGGGCTTGGGGTGGAACTCGTGGCCGTGACCACCGTCGTAGCGGTAGTGATCGCCCCCTCCAGAGGACGTCTCGGCCTTCTCCTTCTTGGCCATCTCCGTTTCAATAGTGGTGATCTTGGCGTTCATGGCCTGGAGCATCTCGAGGACCTCGGCGAGGGTTGGCTCTGACATGGTGGTCGGTGGGTTGGGCGGTGGCGGTGGGCTGTAGGGTTTGGCGGGTGCGGCGGCGGATGATGGTGTGGTGGGCGGCGCGGGTGAAGGCAGCGGGCTAGGGTTTTGCGGCGGAGGCGGCGGCGCGGTAGTGGAAGATGACGAGGATCGAGTGGATCGCGATACCAGGTTGTCAAGGGCGTTGTGATCTAGGGTAGGCGGCCCTCGACTACGGAGTTCGTAGTCTCCTGCCGTTGTCTTCCGATCGCGGAGGTTATGCCCCTCACGGCGGCTCGGGCTTTAGAGCGTTGGAGGGAGAGAGAAGGGTTTAGGGTTCAATCACTGCTCGCCTTCATTCATCGTGCTGATTACAATATATGGCCGGCGACCCAACCTAAAGGAGGCAACAATCTCCTATAATTAAGGAACAATGAAGGAAACTAATAAATGTTTAAATGGTAAATATCCTAGCCACTGATGTGGCCATGCGCCTGCTGGACCTCCCCTTTGCGCGCTGCGGCGCGGCGCACATCTCGTGTGCGTCGTGTACGGGCGTATGTGTTCCCGTACATGACAAAGGAAGACACTTGACTCCTACACGAGTAGAACATCATCAACATCTCAAGACGCTCCAAGGAAGAGATCACCACCGCTGTCTGTCTAGCTCACATCACCAAGAGGCTACACCAACATCCAGCTTAGGGAAGGCACCGTGATATGTATCTAGATAAGTATTTTCTTTCCCTTATTTACTTTTCACTATCGGCTTTATCATATTGCTTAAATAGAAATACATAAAAAGATGCATAACTTAGAAAACAAAATAAACGATTGGGTAATATATATTATTAGTGTGATCTTTTTGAAATAAATTAGCAACAGAGAAGGTACACTGCTTTACTGCCTAAGAATAACAAGGCTCTATATGATAATTTGTAATGGAAATGATGAATAGTTGCTCTGCTCTAATTTCTTTCAAGTACCTAGTGTTCAACCTTAAGTTCTCCAGAGTTTTTGATAAGACTATTTTGATCTAAGATTTGCTCTGAGCTTGAAACTTGTGGGTTGCAAATGCTTGATCTAAGTCTAGGTAGTTGATGAGTATGAAATAAGAAGGTCTGAGCTGCTATTTATCTTGTTCTAAGTGATACTAGAGTTCTAGATATTTATCTTTTGACAATCTAAATTTTACATGATGAGTTCCTATATGACAAGAGTTTGAATTCCTACCACAACCATATATACATGCTTGTTAGATTAGGAAAACTACCATTAATATTCTTACTGCTTGTATATGCATTGAGTGAGGTCAAGTTGTGTTGACCCTTAGAAGTTGGTCATACAGTTAAAATTAAGATCACGTACACTCTACCCAAATATGCTACTTCTACATTGGAAGTACGCAACAACATGCATTCCATTTAGATCCACTCAAAAATATTCTACTCCTACCCTAGGAGTGAACAACCAAAAACATGCCCTATAGGAATTTTCCACCTACCAACATATTTCATAGCCCCAATTATAAAGCTCCAGTGTTCTTGTTGCTATCTCTCAAAAGTTCCATTGCAGAAAGAGACTTGGGTAGTTTTTAAAAAAAAGAAGGAAAAAGAAGAAGGACAAGTGTCCGGCTAGTAAAAGAAAAAAGTTCAACCCAAGTACTCCCAAATACTTCCAAATTCCAAAGAGATATCTATTTCAAGGAGCAAAGTAGAATTAGGTTTTCACACTTGCCACCATGTTTTCACCCTTTATGCACTTCCATCATATATACCCATCCACATATTTCACATGAATGCACATCTTGATTTGATTGTATGACTCGTTTCTCTGGATCCATGGTTTGACTTTATGATATATGCTGTGCAAGTATGTATATGTTGTTTCTCTCCACCTATGAGCTCCACATAAGCCTATTAGTTGTAGGGTGAGAGAGAGAAGGTACCATGATTATTCTGCCTTGATCCAAAAATACTACATATTTTGAGAGAAGAGAGAAGGCAAAACACCATTGCTGCCTTAGAGAGGATCTAGAAATACCACATATTGGGAGACTTGAGAGGGTCATACAAAGGAAACTCTAAGTTTTATTCTAAAAATATTGCAAAACTCCGGAATAAAGGTTGATCTAAGGATTTGAGACATAGTGCTTGACTTGATTGTTCTACTTTCTAATTGCTCAAGACCCAAGTAAAGGCTACAAGCTCCACGGTTGAAGGTAATATGAGTGAGTCTGAAAGTCAGAATAGTTTACTCTAAACCAGAGAAGAATTTTTATGGGTACTTTTGAGGTGTGGAAGCATAGTAGCAACTCCTAATCCATCATAATGGTTTGCTAAGGGACTAGCAAAGGGTAAGCTTGGGGAAACTTGTTGATGGTCCTTAATGTCAATTATGGACCATCAACTATTGCCTAGTGTGATTAGAATTGATCCATAAAGCATAGTTGTAGGGTTTGATTCTAACAAGTTCCACGAGTGTTGGTGTTCTCACTTGTTTTGCAGAATATTCAATATTTCACCATATAAAAGTATCTCAGGTGATGAATTAGGGTGCACCATTGTAAAGAGCTCATCGAGATAATGGAAACAGACCTATCACTTGCTATATTTGGAGTTCCAGAGAGAAAGATATCACATCTTTGGTGGAATTCAACTTGGGAAGTCTCTAGAACATCCTAGAACCATCACCACCATAAGTTTCAAGGACTAAACTGACATAATTCCATAGCTCTGTGAATTATTATATTTCAAGGATTAAAACAGGATCTGGAATGAGGAGAAACCTACCACGATATGATTAAGTGCGCAAATAGATCGAAAAGTGGCACCAGAAGGATGTGGAAGACTCTAGAAGACACCAGGATGAAGCGAGACCTTGGCGTTGCCAAGTGGGGCCGGCTGGCCCCACCCCTAGGTCGACTGGCCTCGGCCCACTTGCCATTGGCCCCTCCTTCGTAAGGCGGTGCTCCACCGACCTAAGGATCACATCTCAACCATTGTTCAATGTCGGTTTCATCCAAGGGCTGCGATTCATCCCACTGGACTATATAACTAGACCCAGACCCCCCTTGGGGCATCAATTCAATCCCTCTTGAACGCGAAGTTCCAGTTAGAAACCCTAATCTCTTTAGAGCTCCTCCAATTCTAGGGCATAGCTAGATAGAACTAGAATTAGAGGAGACAAGCATCGCTTGGATTCCGGATCATGTTGCGAGGAGGCTCGGTAATAGCCTTGTACTTCTCTCTCGCATCAACATTATTGATTATTTAACTCATTGTATTCTTGTTCTAGTTCATCGTGTTCATCTTCTCGTTCATCTAGTTCTTGTTCTAGTACATCTAGTTCTTAATCTAGTTCTTATTGTTCTTGTCAATATTGTCTTTGATCTAGATATGACTTCGATCTTAATTGTTCATGTGTTCTTAATTATAATGTTTATGGGCTACTTTGATTATATATTTAGCATAGCTAGATTATCTTTGTATACAAGCACATGTTCGTATAGTGCTCATCCTAATGATCGAGGGGTGAGTGGTCGATAGTGTGTAAGTGTGGTGTTTATACACTGTTTACCAGTGGATGCACCCTATATTCTGGGCCAGCAAGTGGTAGATCATAGGAGTGACAGTCTTGTTGAGTCCTTTGTAGTCCACTCCTCGAATATAGGCCTAGTTGGACCCGGTTTCAAGGCTAGATCTTGCTCTGTTCCTAATCCGCCTTAGAAATGTCCCTTGTGTGTAGATATGGAGTAGTGTAACCTTGATTGTTGGACATAATTGCACTAATCACTGTATTCTATGACCTATAATTAGAATGACCTAGGAGTTGTTTCTCTATTTTCTCTTTCTAATCAATGCTAGTGATATAGATTTGGAATTCTCTAAAGACTATCATAGACTGAACTCTTATCAATTATCCTGTTACCTTTATCTTGAGAATTGATCCCTGTTATGAGTAAAGATAATGATCTAGTTACTCTCTTATCATATGTGTGTGTCTAAAAGTTATAGCTATCATTATTTTCTCCCCCTATTCTTCCCAATGGTAAAGTATAAATAATGATACTTGGAACATTCCTGGGTGAAATGCTACAGCGGATGTATTTTATCTGTGCGCTTGCGGATAACCTATAGTATATTTTTTAGAGTAAGTGTCATGATCATAAGTACAACCACGCTCCTAGCATCATGTTAGAGATGACAACCTAGCTTAAGTGACACTAAGGAGTACCAACACATGTGTCCATTTTTTTCCTTTTTTTTGCATAGCCCATGTTTCTCTCTTTTATTGTAAACCACATATTCAGAGAGAGATCATTATCTTTTTAGAACATGGAGTATTTCCCTAACAAATATTTTTATCTACTCCTAGTGTAGGAGCAGTAGTGGATGGAAGCTTGTTTTTGCGTACTCCCAGTGTAGGAGTGGCATGTATATGTGGAATGTATGTTATCCTGATCTTGGGAGGATGATAAATCTGTCAATAGGTGACAACAAGACTTGACCAAACTCAACACAATAACAAGCAGCATATTTGGATGGCTTCAAACTTTGCAAGATGTCAAATTTGGCATTAGTAGGAATTGCTCACCAATTGAGGAGTATGTGATACTATGGTTTTATATTTTTATCAAAACAAATTCTCCAAGTACTTTGAGTAGAAATGGTAGGATTTCTAAGTCAGAACTATATCACACCTCACAACAACTTAGTCAACATGATTGTCCTATTAGAATATTTTCCCACAAGCATAAGTGTATGTATATAGAACAAACTTTATGCAGGCTTCTATCTTAGAGATGTCATGTACATGTTACTTTTCAAAAAAAATTAAATGAAGTGTGGTGCATAGGGGCATTGTTCATCAATTGGAGATAACATGGATGAATTGAGTTTAATTTTAGTGATCAGGATTTATGTTTGTTCAAACTCAAAATTGTAGGGAGTTGAGGGTTGTGTTACACAAAATTTTAGCCAATCCTTTCTGGAGCCATCTGTCCTTCTTGCATGTTTGATCGTTTGATGTTTGTGCAACTTATTGGTTGGAGATCTCGAATTGTGTTCATTGTGCTCAAGAGATCTCCCTCAGACTTATTCTTTTACCTATTTATTTAAACAAAAAGAAATAAAAATGAAAACAAACAAGGGCTCTGCCGTTTGTAATACTGAGGAGCCTATGATTTATTATTATAGTTATTATTACTATTATTTTGATTATTATTATTATAATATATATATAATTTTAGTTTATGCATTTATTGTTTATTTGTTCACACAACTTTTTATCTTTTTAGAACCACTCAAACAAGGCCTATGGTAAAGTTTGCAAAGTAAACCCAGCCTTGATGCATCTCCATTCTTGTATTACTTCTATTGTTTATGATAGTAATAACTCAAGGTTCATTAATCAAAATTAAATACCATGTCAAACTTTGATTAAAGAAGGTCATTTTAACCTAAGCACCATGCTTAATTTAAAATAACCTATAGATGTACCATGCATAGACACATCCAAACCAGAGTATTATGACATAAACAAAGGAAGCATGAATTCATATGATCAAGTTTATTTTTTTATGGAGACAAATATGTGTAAATGAGTTGGTGAACATTACCTTTGTATACCTGAGTGTACTTACCAGCAGCATACGTGGATGATGCTTGGAATTGCTGCAGTGGTGGCTTGATAGCACATGGTCCTTCTCATGTGAGTAACAAGGCTAGGTCACACAAATATTGTGCATAGACCATGGGCCTTGGTGGTAGGAGCAAAGGTCTAGAATAGGAGCACCCGTGTTACGGCTCCTTCTCTTTCATTTTTTCTTTATATATCATTTTTTTCTTCTCTTTTTTTAGCTCTTTTTCTCTTTTTTTATATTTTAACTCTCTCTCCTTTTTCTTTTATAGCAAGATAGAGCTAACATCATCATTTTCCCTTTTTTAGCAGGATGGTCTTTAGTATGTATGGAACTCAGGATTCTCACCACCCTCCCCCACGCTTGGACTTTTGTGAAAGTCAAGTGTGCAGGATCGTGTCTCCTTTTGAGTGTGTTCCATTACCAAGGATCATCAATGTTTGTAGTTTATGCTGGCCCATGATTTCATCCATCGTATGCCCCATGTTCTTCTTGATGTTTAACCTGTAATGGTTAGCAAACAAAAATACCCGAAGGTGCATACTATCCTAATAACTTGTTCTTGCTTTTTATTGAAGAGGAAGTTGCGCATGTGTTTTTTTATTCTCTCTTTTTAAGACAATCTGAGGTATCTCCCGGTAGTGCTTTGTTTAAGGTCACAAGCTCGACCATGGGAACTTCACGACCAAGCATTTAACATTGTCGTCAAAGCTACAAGGTTAGTACTATTGACGGTCACTAACTTCAATTATAAACCATCAACATTACCTCCATATATGCTTAATTACATCACCAAACATAGGTATAGGAGTTTAAACTAATGAGTTCCATGAGTTTTGGTGCTCTCACTTGTTTTGTAGGATATTTAATTTTTCACCAAATAAAAGTATCTCAAATGATGAATTGGAGTGCACCATTGCGAAGAGCTCGCCGAGATGAATGAAACAGATATATTATTTTCTATATTTGGAGCCCAGAATCAAGAGATATTAATTTCGCATCAAAACCAAGTTGAGAAGAATTTTGAAGACACGAGAAGGCGTGCCACCAAAGGTGGGGCCCACCTGCCATAGGGGCAGGTCAGCCGACCCCACCCCAGGTCGGCTGACTTGTGGGTCCCCCTATCAGCCACCACCTTCGCATGTTGGTTCTCCACCGCCTTAGGGTTTGCATCTCCACCCTTGATTGAAGTTGGTTTGATTCGAGGGCTCTGGTTCATCGCACCAGCCTATATAAGCAGCCCTGTACCTCCTAAGGTAGAGGCATCCCTGAAACCCTAATTCATATCTCTCATTTAGAGGTCAGGGTGCAATAGGAGGATTAGGTCTAGACTCTCCAATGTAGTAGATCAGTAATTCAGGAGTGAGGATCAGTAAAGCCTTGTATCTTCACTTCTTCATCTTGTAAGATTTGTTCTTAATTTATCATATTCTTATCTACATGGCTATGCTTACTTTGAATATATATCTTGCTTAGTTAAGTTTATCAATACTTTTGTGTGTGGTTCATAGAGTGCTTAGCTTGCTATAATTTATCAATTGGGCTAAGTAGCTGAGCCTCGTGTAAGCATGGTGCTTATACGATGCTCTGCCTATGAGTGTATCATGTTCTCTGGTTGGGTGGTAATAGTGGGAGGTGACAGCCCCATCTATCCTTTGTAGTTCACTCTGAATTGAGCAGGTTCTTAAATTGTAGGACCGTAGTCACGTCAGTAGAGTTATCCATTGTGGGTGCTCTACCGTCTAAGCGATGTCCCAACGTGCACAAGAGTAGAGTTAGTCTTAGGTTAGTTGGATACATCTATACGTTAACCATGTAATAAGAATGACATAGAAATCCACCTCACCCGAGTTAACTAGTTTACATTACCTTAGTGACCTAGCCCCTGAGTGTCATGATGCTTAACTCTTATCATCACATTTATCCCCTGCTCGAGCTATGTTGGTATGTTAATGGTTACTCCTTTGCCATTACTCAATAAATCTTTACTCCATTGTTTCCCTATGGTAAAATATAAATAATGATACCTGGAATACTCCTGGTAAAATGCTACAATGGTATTATGTGCGTTTGCGGAATCCTTCATAATCTATTTGCGTTAATAAATACCAACAAGCATTTTTGGAGCCATTGTTGGGGAAACAATTGGCCTAAAGATTTAGATCATTAAACATACCACTAGCTTTAGTAGGATTACCCCTGTTCTATTGAGTTGTGGAATAAGACAGGACAGTAGACGCCGTTTTGACCTTCCGGCAAGCTTCCACAAGAAAAAAAGAATCAATGAAGAACCCCAGTGTGCCTGAGCATTCAAGATCCATCAACATTGGAACCCTGCAATCTCACAGGTTTGTATAAACATATATATATTCTCTAACCATATGTAGATTGAAGAAGAAGGTCGATGTCACAAGATTTCAAATCACATCTCAAGTGACTGAAACAAATGCTGCACCACTCGCAAATTCCAATATGTGATTCATGGTAAATATGATCAAGAAAGGTGAGATAGTCTTGCTCATGGACTTTAATCTTGATGAGTAGTTATCTTTTAAAATCTTACATACCAATGCATGTTTACTTTGAATAATCCATGCATCCACTCTATTTAGATTGAATTCTTTCATATCAAATCCACAACATAGTTAGTTACCTGCATATATCCATACCACCTGCATCCTTTATCTAAAAAAATTTCATCATGATCATGCTCTTTCATCTCTAAATTGAATAAATCACTATAATTCTTTTATGCTACCTTTGTTTGCCATAGTAAGTTTTAGTTTGGAAGTACTGGACATACTTCCAAAGACTTTTAAATTAAGCGTGGTGCTTAGGTTAAAATGCCTTCCTTAATAAAAAAACTAGACATAGAGTTTAGTTTGGTTATTGAACTAAAAATTGCTTGAGTAGACACTAGATATTTTATTGGACTAGCCCCTGTAGGGAAATTCTCAAATTCAACCCGGGAAAGTCAAGAGATGAATTCACATTAGAGATGAATCAAGGCATGACAACTTTACACAAAAGAAGGCCCAGTTCATTCTTCATCAAGGAAGAACTATGGGTATCAAAGTTTATTCACTTATCTTTTGTTGCAAGTTATCTTAGCCTTGAACCATGTCAGAATGCAACCACACATAAAATTTGTTAATAAATAAAATCTATGCTAAGATAATTCAAAAAACACATCTTTTTAATAGCATAGAGGAAAATTATAATAGTTATGGACAATAACCCTGTTTCAAATTCGTTGTATTCCCTCGGGTACGTGTCCACTAACATTTTATAGGAAAGAGTGAATCTACGCTGTGCCCATTCATGGTTTGGCATGAACCTGCCAAATCACCACTTCAATGATGGAACAAAGAAGAAGGAGATGAGTGCCATAAAAAGCACTCACTCATAGGAAGTGGAAGAACAAATCAATGGGCCACAAGCAACGTCGAAGACATCTTAGCATTAAACCGTCCCAAGACTCAAGCTGAGATGATGATGAGAAGCAAGATGCAACCCACCTTGTTTTAGCCAGAATATGCCTGCTTTTGTAACACCCTAAAATTTGCCCTTTTGAAATAGAGCCAAAATGATTAATTTTGGTGCACATGAAAACATAGGAAAATAATATTTTCATGAAATTAAAATTCATTATAGGGATAGAAACATTGTTTATGCATTCATGCTGGTGCATTTGTTTTACTGTATTGTGTGGTTTTGGCAGAAATTTAAACTGATCAAATATTCTTTTGAAAACCGGCTTTGGAAAATTTAGAAAATAAAAGAAAGAGAAAAGGAAGCCCTAGTATGCATGTCGAGATCATTGATGAGCTGCGGCCAACCTAATTATGGGGTTTCCAGAGTTCTACATAGGAACGTGATAAGCAAAGCTAATGAATATAATAATTTATATATGTCCAGCAGGTTAGTCACGTGCTTACCTTTTCTTAGCTAAGTCAACAGAGTCAGTTTATAGTTATTTAATTTATGTATATGCGTCCGTGGTTTGTAAAGGTACTTGCATGTGCCTGCGTTTGCGTGTGTGGGCCTGAACCAAAATGAGTCGCGTTTGGGCCTGAACCTATTTGAGTTAGCAGACACGAGTCCACGCCTAGGCCCTATAAAACCCGAGGCTGGGTACCGCGCCGCCCTACTCAAAACCCTAGCTCAGCAGCCTTGCTGACCTAGCTGCAGCAGCCGCCCTCGTTCTAAGTTTGCAAGGGCAGCCGCAAACCCTAAGCGCAGCCGCCGCCTTTGGCCGTGCCCCATTGTTGCCCTGACATGCTGCTCATCTTCTCAAGATCAGTCGCAGGCCAACAAATCGAGCTACTCTCTGATGCAGTGCGCCTACTTGATCGAGCGCCCTACAAACTAGCATGCATGCCCTAGCTTGCCTCGCTCGGCAACGTTTCCATGTGTACATGACCAACATGTATCTGAGGGCAAACATTGCTGGTTTGCTGCCGTCGCCGCTCTGCCGACATGCATCATGGTGAGAACTGCTGCTGATCTCCATCACATGAGGAGAAGACCACGTGATGCGCTCGACCGTCGTCACTTTCTGCTTCATGTTTGGCTCGGCCGCCCGACGCCGCTGCCATCACGGTTCATCGTCAAAGCACGTGCGGTGCCATGACTTCGAGCATCGTCAAGCCACAGGCCGTCCCGACGAGATCGACATCTTCATCCACTGATTTCCACTTTCCGGTAGATCACATCTGCTCCTTGCCTATTGACTCAACAAGCTAATAAGTCTCTTTGCGTACTGAACAAGGGCGTCGCCTTGCTAATTGTTCTCCAAGCAGTCCAGAAGTAGCTGTCGGCCATGCATATGTTCACCGCTGCTTAGTACTTTCAGTCATCTCATCTTAACATACGTAAGTTCTCTCTGCTTACCAAGTGGCTGCAACACTCCTGTCTAGCTTTTGTTCAATAGCAATAATAGATTAAATAATATTTAATCTTCTATATGAGATCAGGAAGCGTCCGTGGATTACACCATATATGGCTTATTAACTCCATTCCCATGACCACGTCATGCTAGCTTCATTCCGATTTTACCATGATTCAGCTATTTCTTTTCCTTTGAGCTCCTCTGAAAATTACGTACATATTATTCATATCATCTTGTCAGCTTCCTTCATCATAAGCCACGTGGTCTTTCTTTTGCGTTCAATTAATGATGACATAATCTACATGCTAGTAACAACTTCGTGATGCCACATGTTCTTCTATATATTTGCAATACTAAATTGACTAACATGCACACAACCGGCTTTCTGAATTAAAAGCAACATAGGTGTTTTACACATAAATATCAATATGGTTAATTGCCCAATTTAATATATTTTATAAGTATAATAAATTGCTTAGTTTAAATGTGATTAAACTTAGTTCTTTTTAAGATAAAATTTAATTGGCATAAATATATGAAAATTTATTTCTATAAACAAATCAAGCTCGAAGTTATTTCTTTTTCTCTATAATATGAATGCCGGTAGTCGTTCCTTTACCACCATGGCTCCAATTAGTGTGTTTTTCACACCTGTATGTTCATAGCAACGTGTAGAATGTCTTTAAAACCTTTTCATTGATGTTTTATATGTTTGGTGTATTGTTCTAATTTAGTTTTATTGTTTGCTTCGTGTATGAATGCATATGGATGCTTGTGTGGTGCTCTATGATAATGTCCAGTCTGTGAGATTTACGTGGTGATCTAGAAGTAGTTCTTCAAAGATTTGGACTTGAAGAAGGATCTAAGTTTAAGGCAAGTATAGCATGGGATCATCCTTGTTTCCTATTCACCTTTAATATACTTAATTCATGTGCATGTGTCTACCTTGTTACCCCTAAGGATATCCTAGTTTTTGTATCTTGTACCTTGACACCCATGGGACATTGCATTGGGTAGTGATGCTAGTGCTCTTTTTGAATAACCATGATTTGTAACTTGACTAATGGTATATGCAATAAACGTTTAAAAGATGCTTTATAGCAACATGGCTCAAGGGGGCTAGAGCATTGGGTTGTTTTTATGGTGCTCTAATTTCTCTCCATAAGGACTTATCTGTAAGCGAACATCCGGGACTTACAGTACAACTGTGAGGGCTATATGGCTCTGGCTTTAGTCAAGTATGATGACCTTTTCTAGCTTGTTAGTGGTAACCTTTTTGGCATAAGAATGGCTTGACGAATCGGGTATAGTGCGACCTCTGTCCTTATGTGTATAGGCTGCGCGTCATTGTGCCATTTGGAAGGGGGGCTCTACATCTGTTTGCCGAGTGAATCTAATGGCCCTAACTTGTTAGACGAACCTTTGAAAGACTTCATAGTGAACCCTGCCGACCTTCCTTGGAAGTGGGTCAAGAGATTAGCTACCTCAGGCGAAAGGGTAAATCACGACTCACAGTGAAAGTGTACAACCTCTGCAGAGTGTAAAACTGTTATAACAGCCGTGCTCACGGTCACGAGTGGCCTTGGACCCTTACAGAATAAATGATGAACACTGATGATAATGATAATACTGATGATATTGATGCTCACTAATGATTATTGTCTCTTGCTATACATTATTCTCGTTTACATGATCATGAGGTTATTTGGGCTTATGGTAAACTTGGTGCTACTCAAATGCTAAAAAGATGACTCACTAAAAGCTATCGTAGTAAACCAATGTCAACCTTTTGAGCCTCATGAACCCCATGATATATTTGTTGAGTTCGACATGGACTCACCCTTGCTATTTCCCCCACATCTCAGGAAGGGTACCATATTGCTAGATTCTGGAATTGTTAGTCTTGTGATCAACCAGTCAGTTTGTTCCTGGAGTGAAGTATACACCCAGTGTTCAGAGTTATCTTTCCGCTGTGTTGCTCTCTAAGGTATATTTTATACTATTGCGTTATGTTTATTAAGCATTTGTCTCTTGATATTACACTTATCTGCGGCTATATGTGAGATTTGACTTCTTTATTTCACATATAGTGTATATCTGGTTTTGTCCTTAAAACTGGGTGTGACAGCTTTCATCATTTTCAAGAAGACCAACTCGTACATCGACAACAAGGACTAGGATGATAAGAGCCACTACATGATGGCAAGCATCCTCGTATCAACAGACGTCAGAAATCAATGGAGGTCTATCAATGGTGTCTTGAAAGGCTACGACCACGGTCATGAGATAACATCTCAAGGTCATTGAAGATGAAGTTTCTATGCAAGTGCCAATGACATTCTTTCCTTGACAATCAAGACGGTTGGCGTATCGCTTATAAACAAAGAAGCACAACTTTTCACCATGTCGTTAGACAATCAAGGAGGAACTTGAGTTTGCATCTCCATTGAACCCCAACTCATCAACCAAGGATCAACAAAAATCAAGAGAGGTTGATGGAAGAAGAGCATGCAATTGCCCGTATCCTCATCTCCAAAATTGGAAGGTGCAAAGAAAAGCTAAAGGCAAGAAAAGGTCCTGCTCAATGGGCCTAAAGCCTTGATGCCCTCACTAATAGGTACATCAGACAAGTTTCCTTCAAAGAAGAAATAATAAGTAGAGCAGAAGGTCCAACAGAATGATAAGATCTACAAAGGAAAGAACATGGCATGATAAAAATGAGAAAGAAGGAGTGTGACATAAGAGACAACATGCTCATGAATAGCTCAAGCAAGGAAAGGTTCAAGTAGGAAGAGAAGACCACCGAAACTCATCTACCCTTCATGGTGTTATCACGCTCTAGTGATGAAGTTAACATCTTAAGGTAAGTGATCATTGTTTTCCTCTTGATCTTGTTATGCACATAGATGAAGACATAAACATGTTTGAGTTACAACTTTGCTTGGTCCAAGCTAATTAATTAAACATGTCTTGTTCCTTAAGTATGTTCATGGCACCACTCTCTTAATCTTGGTCTTAACCAAATAAGCTAAAATTTTGCATATCTTATCTTTGGAAGATGATAGTCATAATCATGAAAAGTTTGATACATTATATAAAGATGGACAATCCTTCCACAGGTTAAGCAACTCCATTTCTTTTTGTCACAGTCAAAATGCTACATTCATGCTTATCCTTCTGATCCTGTCACCCATGCAGGAAGAAAGAACAATGCACATAACATCAACCTTATCATGTTTCAATGTGCCTAGGGCTAGAAAAGAAAAAATATAAAGTTTTGGTTTTGTTGGTGTTTTCCCACAAACAGCGCCCCATGCACTAGATCTCTACCTTGTCATTATGAGCAGAACACACTTCAAGCAAGTGTGGGGGAGCTGATCCCCCAAATTCTACAAGTGAAAGTTCTGAACCAGAGGAGGAACAAGTTAAGAAGGAAGGACCTATCAAACTAAAATCAAATTCAAAACCAAGACGGGATTGACAGAAAAAGGTGGTACCACCATTGGAAGCGTCACTAATAGAGGCACCACCACAAGAATCCTCATCCTCGAGGCACCACCGACAACCATGCTTTAAGAAGGATCACTCAACAGTCAACCGACCACGGCATTATCTAGCTTGGGGGAGGAGCATCCCCCATGTATCTAACTAAGTATTTCTTTCCCTTTATAGTTTTACTATTTTGAGTTTTCTTTCCATTAGTTAAAAAGAAATAAAAAAATGAAGAACAAACTAAAATAAAATAAAAATTTATCTTAGCTAGTTATATATATTAGTAAGGTGTGATCTTAAAACTTCAAAAACAAAATAAAAAGTGTGTTTAGCTTTCTATTTTTAGGAGCTAAATAAAATAATAGAACCTAGGATAAACTCTTGCATTGGAAATGATGAATAGTTGCTCTATTGTAATTCCTTTAATGTACCTAGTTTTCAACCTTGAATTCTCCCGAGTTTTGGATGTGACTGATTTGATATAAGAATTTATTCTGAACTTGAAACTCATGGGTAGCATACGCCTGATCTAGGTCTAGGTAATTGATGGATAAGATATGAGTTGGTTTGAGCTGCTATTTATCTTGTTCCTAGCAATACTAAAGTTCCGAAGATTTATATTTTGAAAAACATAAAATCTTTCATGATGAGCTCCTGTATGACAAAGCTTGAATTCCTACCAAAGCCACATATGATGTTTAGAATAGGAAAACTTTAACTCATATATGCTTTGATGTTTAGAATAGGAAAACTTTCACTCATATATGCTACTTGCTTTTGCATTGAGCTTTGTCAAGCTTTGTTGACCCTTATGAGGTTTGTCATGCTCTTAAAATCAAGATCACGTACTGTGACACCCTAAATTTTCGTATTATTTAAAAATAGATAAATTTGAGTTAAATATGAATTTGTGTGCATTTAAATATAGAGGATAATAAATTTTGTGAAATTAAAATTAATCATAAGGTTAATCATTTGTTTTTGCACTCATGCTGTTGCACTGTCACACCCATTTTTAAGGACAAAAATAGGATGCATAAAGTACTCATGTGCGCCCCAGGTCATGATCGCACACATAAGCAGACAAATTACATAGTATCATCACAGTGCTTATTACATAACGAATATATGTTTAAAACATAGTCTTGAACAATAAATAATAATATCTATTAATAATCTCCAGCGGAAACTCCACACAGGGACACGGTTGACTGGTTGACACCAAGACTAGTACTCGTTACGATAATCCTCATCATAATCTTCATCTGTTATGGTGGAAATAGCAAGAGTGAGTCCATGTCGAACTCAACAAATATAACACAGGGTTCATGAGGCTCAAATGGCTAGACACTGTTTAACTGCGGTTAGCTTTTAGTCTTATAACATTCATTTGAGTAGCATCAAGATAAACCACTTCCCATTTAAAGAACCAATGATCAATTGTAATAATGATAACGAATAGCATTAACATGAGCATAATAGTAACAATAGTAATTAAGCATGATATAACAATGGTGATCAACTATTCCGTAAGAATCCCCAAGGCCGCTCGTATCCGTGAGCACGGCTAGTATACCAGTTTTTAAACTCTGCGCAGAGGTGTACACTTTCACTGTGAGTCATGATTTCCAAATGAGTGGGGAGATCAAGCCCAAACACTCAAAAACCATATAAAGCCACTCAAGAGTTCGTCTAACAAGTTAGGGCCATTAGATTCACTCGGCAGGCAGATGTAGAACCCCCCTTCCCTGTGGCACAACAACCGCAGCCTATACACACTAAGGACAGGGGCTCGCACTACACCAACGTGGCAAGCCATTCTTACGCCATTTAAGGTAACCACTAACCAGCTAGAAAAGG
The DNA here is from genome assembly GCA_022457205.1 of Saccharum spontaneum. NCBI lineage: Eukaryota > Viridiplantae > Streptophyta > Magnoliopsida > Poales > Poaceae > Saccharum > Saccharum spontaneum. The sequence goes on along the minus strand of CM039602.1, from coordinate 9,183,204 downwards.
TCTCTTGAACAACTAGAGCCAGAGCCATATAGCCCTCACAGCTGTACTGTATATCCCGGTTATCACTTACAGATAAGTCCTTATGGAGAGAAACCAGAGCATCAAAATAAGTACACATGCTCTAGCCCCCTTTTAACAGTAATGAGATCATCTTAATGGTTGACTACTTAATTCATTAATCAAATTACAAGATCATTGTTCTCAGCTTAAGCACTAGCAATAGCTACCCATATGCATTCCCAAGGTTGACAAGGAATCAAGATAACAAGCACTACGTTATAATCTCTAAGGTTGTCAAGGTAAGCATATGCATATGTATGATAATTTTGATGAATAGGTAACAAGGATAGTCCTGTGTTATACTTGCCTTGATCAAAGCTCTCCAAATAGTACTGCTGACTTGGCTCAAAGTAATACTCCGAATCGTCCAAGTACTGCTCACCTTCTATACTCGATCATCAATCAACAACATACATGCATCCAATCAAACATACACGAAGCAAACAAATAGATATAATTAGAACAGTACACCAACAGTAACAAAAACAGTAATAAAAGTTTATAAAACTCTTCTACACGTTTCTACGATCACACAGACGCAAAGATCACCAAAATCGGAGTTAAAACGTAAAAGTTATGAATTTTCTAAGATTTCCTATAGTTAAATAAATACTTAATTATAAACTCGAAAAGTAAATTATCAAAACTAACTGTAAAACTATACTAACATGTAGAGTTCGCAATTACGAACCTAACGCAATTTGAATGGATCAAATCGGAGTTAAAACGAAGTTTTTATGGCTAAAACAGTTCTAGTGGCAAAACTGTAAATTGCTGAAAACGTATTTTTGAATTAACCGGTTGAAAATACGCTTTCCAAATGTGAAAACGTAATTCTCTGGAATGCGCCAAGGACCGCGGGTTGATTCACTGAAAACTAAGGGTCTCTTTAACAAAATTGCCATTGAAAGGGTATGATCTAATCTGGATCGTTGAATCACGATCGGACGGTTAAGATTCATCTGTAAGTCTACAGTATAGAAACGGACCCTTCTCCCTCGGTTCCGGCCACCGGCCACCGCGCCCGCCATGACCGGCTCACCGGAGAGCTTCGGCCTCGCAAAATTCGACCACCACTCAACCCCCTACCATCTCCAATCGGTGGAGAAGCTCCACGCGATCTCATCTACCCGAAAACAAGCCACCTACGGTCACCGCACGCTACCCGCGACAGCAAGGGGGCGGCGGCTCCATGGCCGACCCGACGGCGAACTCCAATACCTCGATTCATCACACTAAAACACCAATTGAAAGTGTAGAAAGCAAGAGGAGAAGAAAATAAGCTCACCCACGTAGAGAAATCGGCCTCGATGCCTCCCGAAAACTCCACCCGCAAGGCACCGCCGGCCTCCAACAACCCAAACCCTAAAACTCAATTCTCCCGTGGCAACCCTAACTTTTTAGTTGAAAAACGGAAACTAGAGGTACCCGGCTACCCTTTTATAAGTTCACTTCATCGATTACGGTTAGGAAATCAAAGATTCGATTCGGTTGAGATCGTGCTCGAGTCCTTCCCGGTTACGACCGGAGGTGGAAGAAACGGATGACAGGCGGGGTCCAGTCGTCAGCGACTTAGAGGAAGGGAAGGCGCGGCTTGACTGGCTGGGCCGCGGCAGATTTGCCGGGCCGGCCCACCATCACGAGCCCGGGGAAGAGCGACGGTTGATTCGGCCCACCGCGCAGAAGAATAACAGGCCGGCCCTGGCTCTCCAGGCCGCCACAGTAGGTAAGTTTTTCCTTTTTCTTTTTTTTTATTTACTTGTTTCCAAAAATATTTCAAATACATCCTAATCCAAAATAAAATAAAATAAAACAAATACAGCACCACACAATAAAAATATATGCAACAGCATGAATGCAACACAAAATTTATTTTATTATTATTTTAAATTGGACATTATTTGTTATCTAAATTATTTCAATTTTTGTTATCTCAAAATTTGGGTGTTACAAATTCTACCCCCCTTAAAAGAATCTCGTCCTCGAGATTGGATTGCTTACTCAAACAACTGCGGATGTGATTTCCTCAATTCATCCTCTCGTTCCCAAGTTGCCTCTGCCTCTGAATACCGATTCCACTGTACTTTGCACATCTTAATAATCCGACTTCGAGTAACCCTCTCAGCAGTCTCTAAAATCTTGATCGGAAACTCTTCATATGTAAGATCCTCCTTAACAGTCAATTCTTCCAAAGGTATCTGCTCCTCAGGCACCCTCAAACACTTCTTAAGTTGTGAAACATGAAACACATCATGCACCCCAGATAAATTCTCAGGCAACTCTAATTGGTAAGCAACTTCCCCACGTCTAGCAATAACTTTAAATGGTCCAACATACCTTGGTGCTAGTTTACCTTTCATGTTAAATCTCTTCACACTTCTCATAGGTGACACCTTCAAATAAACATAATCACCTACCTCAAAAACTAGATCCCTTCTTCTATTATCCGCATAACTCTTCTGACGAGACTGTGCCACTCTCAAATTCTCACGAATCACTCGTACTTGATCTTCTGCGTTTCTAAGAACATCTGTACCAAACACCTGAGATTCACCTGTCTGATCCCAAAACAATGGAGTTCTACACTTACGTCCATACAAAGCTTCAAACGGTGCCATCTTAAGACTCTGTTGATAACTATTATTGTAAGAAAATTCTGCATAAGGCAAACTCTTATCCCAACTAGTTCCATATTGCAATGCACAGGCTCTCAACATATCCTCTAATACCTGGTTGGTCCTTTCAGTCTGTCCATCTGTCTGTGGATGATATGCTGTACTAAAGTTCAATTTAGTTCCTAAAGATTCATGCACAGCTTGCCAAAAGTGCGATGTAAACTGCGATCCTCGATCAGATACAATCTTCTTTGGAACCCCATGCAAACATACTACCTTCTCCATATACAACTCTGCCAATTTTGGTCCATGGTATGTGGTCTTAACTGGTATAAAATGAGCAACTTTAGTCAACCTATCCACTATCACCCAAATAGAATCATAACCTCTCTGAGTACGCGGTAACCCCACTATAAAGTCCATACCAACTTCTTCCCACTTCCACTCAGGAATCTTCATTGGTTGCAATAATCCTGCAGGTCTCTGATGCTCAGCTTTTACCCTCTGACACGTGTCACATATTGCTACATACTCAGCCACATCACGCTTTAATCCAACCCACCAATACTTCTGTTTGAGATCCAGATACATCTTAGTACTACCAGGATGAATAGAATAAGCTGATTCATGAGCTTCACGAAGAATTGCCTGTCTAATAGCTTGATCCTCAGGTACACACAACCTCTTTCCAAACCACAAAATTCCATTATCATCCATTCTAAAGCCTGGTGACTTACCAATCACTATATCCTCCGCTATCTTCTTTAGTTTCTCATCCTTCAATTGACCCTTATAGATCTCTTGCTCTAAAGTAGGCTCTATCACTAATTCCATTGCATTAGTAACAATTCCCAAGTTCAAATATTCAAATTCAGCACATAACTCACTAGCCATAGACAATGTTCTTATCTCATTGGCATAACTCTTCCTACTAAGAGCATCAGCTACTACATTAGCCTTACCAGGATGATAGTGTATCTCAATATCATAATCCTTAATCAACTCCAACCATCTGCGTTGCCTCAAATTCAGATCTGACTGAGTGAAAATATACTTCAAACTCTTATGATCAGTGTATATATCACTCTTATGTCCAATCAAATAATGTCTCCAAATCTTTAATGCATGAACAACAGCTGCTAATTCCAAATCATGTGTAGGATAATTCAACTCATGCTTTCTCAACTGTCTAGATGCATAAGCCACAACTCTACCTTCTTGCATAAGAACACATCCCAAACCTTGACGAGAAGCATCACAATAAATAGAAAACTTCTTACTCAAATCTGGTAAAACCAAAACAGGCGCTGTAGTCAACCTCTTCTTCAACTCCTCAAAACTAGCTTGACATTTATCAGACCACACAAATTTGGCATTCTTTTCTAACAGAGATGTCATAGGTTTAGCAAGTTTAGAAAACCCTTCAATGAACCGTCTATAATATCCAGCTAAACCCAAGAAACTGCGAATCTCGCTAACATCTGTAGGTGGTTTCCAATTCAATACATCCTTCACCTTGCCTGGATCCACCGATATACCTCCATTAGAAACAATATGACCAAGAAAAGAAACTTCCTTCAACCAAAACTCACATTTACTTCGCTTCGCATACAGTTTATGCTCTCTAAGCTTCTGCAATACCAACCTCAAATGTTCAGCATGCTCTACCTCTGTCTTGGAAAATACCAGTATATCATCAATAAACACTACCACAAACTTATCCAAGTATTCCATGAACACCTTATTCATCATGTACATAAAGTATGCAGGTGCATTGGTCAATCCAGACGACATAACAGTATACTCATACAATCCATACCTTGTAGTAAAAGCTGTCTTTGGAATATCAGAGGCTCTAATCTTCAACTGATGATATCCAGAACGTAAATCAATCTTAGAAAACACACAAGCACCTCTCAACTGATCAAACAAGTCATCAATCCGGGGCAAAGGATACTTATTCTTGATAGTTACTTCATTTAGTGACCGATAATCAACACACATCCTCTGACCACCATCTTTCTTATCAACAAAAATAACTGGTGCTCCCCAAGGTGATGAACTAGGTCGAATAAAACCTTTATCTTGTAATTCTTTAATTTGTTTCTTAAGTTCTTCTAATTCATCTACTCCCATCCTATATGGTCGTTTGGCTATAGGTGCAGTTCCAGGTAATAATTCAATAAGAAATTCAATGTCTCGGTCAGGTGGCATACCTGGCAATTCATCAGGGAAGACATCCGGAAATTCCTCAATCACTGAATTCTCCTTAATAGTATCTTCAATCTGATTCACCACCGCGGTTGGTTGCTTCTGCATTGCTACATCCACATTGATTTTATCTCCATTAGGCGCAGTCACAACTACCACTTTCTGCTGACACTGAATCTCTGCCTGATTTTGCTTCATCCAGTCCATACCCAATATCACATCAATCCCAGATGTTCTCAACACTATAGGAGTTATCTTAAACTCTACCCCCCTTAATACCATACTAATTGGAAGACAACGATTACTGGTTTGCATGGTACCTCCAGGTGAATTTACTAAGAGAGGTTCTTTCATAGCTAGCATGGGTATACTATGCATTTTAACAAAAATATTGGATATGAATGTATGAGATGCTCCAGAGTCAAAAAGAACAGTTGCGGGAGTGGAATGTACATTGAACGTACCAATCATAACTTCTGGTGCACCATGAGCTGTATCAGAAGACACGTGATTCACCCTTCCAGTACCCGATTGCCTCTGGTTGCTCTTCTGGCTCTGAGGAGTCTGTTGGTTCTGCTTCTCAGGACAATTATAAGACAAATGGCCCTCTTTACCACAGACAAAGCATCTAATAGGAGTGCTGGGAGTACTATTCTTCATGGGGGTAGCATTAGGATTTCCAGTGCGAGGAGTCTGTTGCCCAGTCTGCTGATACTGTTGACGCTGTGGATATGATGAACGCTGTTGCGACTGATTGTTTTGCCAATTTTGGGACCACCTCTGATTTGAATTGCGATTCCACTGGCTAACCGGTCCCTGAAACTTCTGATGAAAGCCATGCTGAGAATTTGTGCGTTGACGGTTGTTGCTTCCTGAGCCTTGCACCTTCATCTTTCTCTTCCTATCCATCTCCCTACGCTCATTATCCAACACAATAGCTTTGTTCACCAGCTCTTGAAAACTGGCATAGTTGTTCCCCTTCAGTTGCAAGCGAAGATCATAATAGATTCCCTTCAAGAAAAGACGCTGCCTGTCTGCATCTTCCCTAACTTCATTGGGAGCATAGCGAGCCAACTGGGTAAACCTGTCATGATATTCACTCACACTCATCTGTCCCATCCTCAGGTTTCTGAATTCTTCCTGTTTCAGCTCAATTATACCTTCAGGAATATGACGAGCTCGAAAATCTCTAACAAACTCATTCCAAGTGATAGGAGGAGCATTGTTAGGGCGTGCAGCCTGGTACGACTCCCACCAAGTCTGAGCTGTCCCTTGTAACTGACCAGATGCATACAACACCTTCTCCATATCATTGCATTGGGCTATATTCAGCTGTTTCTCCACCGCCCTCACCCAATCATCTGCTTCTAAAGGATCAGCAGCATGAGAAAACACTGGAGGGCGTCCCTTCAAAAATTCTCCACGCTTATCCCTTACTTGAACAGGTGGTGGTCCTCCAACAGGGGGATTGTTCTGCATATGCTGCATAAACATCTGCATCAGCTGATTCTGAGTTTGCATGAGTTCCTCCATAGTAACGGGTGGATTAGCACCCCCACGACCTCTGCCATGACCTCTGCCTGACATCTGTTTCCAAAACACAGAAGATGGAATTCAGTACAATCCGAGATGATGTATACAATAGATAAACAAAATCTGATTTTCTGGGCGAACTCCAATTTCAGCAACTCAGTAAAACTGTCATATCTCGAGCTACAGACGTCCAAATCAGATGATCTTTACATGGTTGGAAAGCTTATAAAATTATCTACAACTCGTATTCACAACACTTTTTCTGATTCTGTCAATAAATTGGTCAAAAACTGAACTTAACAGAAACTATTCCCGAATTCCAGACTGTGCAGTAACTCCAACTTGAAACAGGTATATCTCTTAACTCATAATAGATATTAAGGTGATTCTTGTGGGATTGGAAAGATATAGAAGTCTAATTATTCCCAGTAAAATTTCTTAAATTTCCCATGAACAGATTTTAAGTTATTTCTAAAACATCCCAGACTGATCCAGAAATCAGCAAAGGACAGAACTAAGTTAACCTCATGTTCACTAATATATCTTGATCAAACTTAATATTCTTAACCATGGAATTTGTAGGCATGTCAACAAAACTCCAGCACACATTACAAAGATCCAAATCACACATTATCATAATAACAATCCATCAATCACACAATTGTTCACACCACAAACTGACTCTTAAAACAATCCAAACTCGAAATTAACTCGCAACTACTATCGTTTTTATTACATAGGGATTTTTCCTATTTCCTAATTAAGCTTCTCATAAATCTTAGGATGACCTAACTCCGCCCTTAATTGGTCAATCTCCTTGTAAGCTTGCTCCTTAAGTTCTTTTTCCTTCAACAACTCATCCTTCAGATCCGCCTCATGAAGAGCCAATTCACGAGCTAATGCCACCGTAGCTTGTAAAGTCAAAGAAGAATCATCCGCAAGTGGCACGGTCCAAATTCCCTTGTCATGCAAGAAACAAGGAAAGTGCCGAAGTGCACCCTTTAGTGTCTTGTCCGAGCGTAGACCATGGTAGTAAACAAATGCATTGAAAGCGACATCCTCCATGCTTGTCTCCACGGTTGCCCGGCTCACTCGGGTAATAAACTTTGACTCCACCTTAAGCTCCTTAGTGGTAGGATCCCTTTTCTTGATCCATAACTCCGTCTTCCAATAGGAATCCATCCATGGATGACTATACTCTGCACTGCGATACTCTAAAGTAGCCTCCCAGTCGTAGTAGTAGTTGTCCAAGGTTCTTGTCAACATATCATGGAAGAAAGCATCAGCCTTCGGAACCATGATATGAAACTTCGTAGTCCACCCCATAACTACATCCTCCATAGGTGTATCACCAACTCTTGATTCAGCATCAGATAGCTCTTGATCACCCTCTTCCTTTGGCTCCTAGGGTTTGAAACGGGCAACATATTGTGCAGCTGATAGACGGGGATGAGGAGGCATCTACAAGATTTAGACATGGATTAGATAGAATCAATGTATTTTCGCAATAGAATAAAGTAGAGGAAGCATAAAACTTTAGTAATTAACAAGGTGAAAAGAGGAAGCATGAATTAAGTGAAGTATGGACGCTATCAACGACCATTCTAACTAGGCTTGCGTCCTACAGTCAACACGGCTCTGATACCAATCTGTCACACCCATTTTTAAGGACAAAAATAGGATGCATAAAGTACTCATGTGCGCCCCAGGTCATGATCGCACACATAAGCAGACAAATTACATAGTATCATCACAGTGCTTATTACATAACGAATATATGTTTAAAACATAGTCTTGAACAATAAATAATAATATCTATTAATAATCTCCAGCGGAAACTCCACATAGGGACACGGTTGACTGGTTGACACCAAGACTAGTACTCGTTACGATAATCCTCATCATAATCTTCATCTGTTATGGTGGAAATAGCAAGAGTGAGTCCATGTCGAACTCAACAAATATAACACAGGGTTCATGAGGCTCAAATGGCTAGACACTGTTTAACTGCGGTTAGCTTTTAGTCTTATAACATTCATTTGAGTAGCATCAAGATAAACCACTTCCCATTTAAAGAACCAATGATCAATTGTAATAATGATAACGAATAGCATTAACATGAGCATAATAGTAACAATAGTAATTAAGCATGATATAACAATGGTGATCAACTATTCCGTAAGAATCCCTAAGGCCGCTCGTATCCGTGAGCACGGCTAGTATACCAGTTTTTAAACTCTGCGCAGAGGTGTACACTTTCACTGTGAGTCATGATTTCCAAATGAGTGGGGAGATCAAGCCCAAACACTCAAAAACCATATAAAGCCACTCAAGAGTTCGTCTAACAAGTTAGGGCCATTAGATTCACTCGGCAGGCAGATGTAGAACCCCCCTTCCCTGTGGCACAACAACCGCAGCCTATACACACTAAGGACAGGGGCTCGCACTACACCCAACGTGGCAAGCCATTCTTACGCCATTTAAGGTAACCACTAACCAGCTAGAAAAGGTCTCTTGAACAACTAGAGCCAGAGCCATATAGCCCTCACAGCTGTACTGTATATCCCGGTTATCACTTACAGATAAGTCCTTATGGAGAGAAACCAGAGCATCAAAATAAATACACATGCTCTAGCCCCCTTTTAACAGTAATGAGATCATCTTAATGGTTGACTGCTTAATTCATTAATCAAATTACAAGATCATTGTTCTCAGCTTAAGCACTAGCAATAGCTACCCATATGCATTCCCAAGGTTGACAAGGAATCAAGATAACAAGCACTACGTTAAAATCTCTAAGGTTGTCAAGGTAAGCATATGCATATGAATGATAATTTTGATGAATAGGTAACAAGGATAGTCCTGTGTTATACTTGCCTTGATCAAAGCTCTCCAAATAGTACTGCTGACTTGGCTCAAAGTAATACTCCGAATCGTCCAAGTACTGCTCACCTTCTATACTCGATCATCAATCAACAACATACATGCATCCAATCAAACATACACGAAGCAAACAAATAGATATAATTAGAACAGTACACCAACAGTAACAAAACAGTAATAAACGTTTATAAAACTCTTCTACACGTTTCTACGATCACACAGACGCAAAGATCACCAAAATCGGAGTTAAAACGTAAAAGTTATGAATTTTCTAAGATTTCCTATAGTTAAATAAATACTTAATTATAAACTCGAAAAGTAAATTATCAAAACTAACTGTAAAACTATACTAACATGTAGAGTTCGCAATTACGAACCTAACGCAATTTGAATGGATCAAATCGGAGTTAAAACGAAGTTTTTATGGCTAAAACAGTTCTAGTGGCAAAACTGTAAATTGCTGAAAACGTATTTTTGAATTAACCGGTTGAAAATACGCTTTCCAAATGTGAAAACGTAATTCTCTGGAATGCGCCAAGGACCACGGGTTGATTCACTGAAAACTAAGGGTCTCTTTAACAAAATTGCCATTGAAAGGGTATGATCTAATCTGGATCGTTGAATCACGATCGGACGGTTAAGATTCATCTGCAAGTCTACAGTATAGAAACCGACCCTTCTCCCTCAGTTCCGGCCACCGGCCACCGCGCCCGCCATGACCGGCTCACCGGAGAGCTTCGGCCTCGCAAAATTCGACCACCACTCACCCCCCTACCATCTCCAATCGGTGGAGAAGCTCCACGCGATCTCATCTACCCGAAAACAAGCCACCTACGGTCACCGCACGCTACCCGCGACAGCAAGGGGGCGGCGGCTCCATGGCCGACCCGACGGCGAACTCCAATACCTCGATTCATCACACTAAAACACCAATTGAAAGTGTAGAAAGCAAGAGGAGAAGAAAATAAGCTCACCCACGTAGAGAAATCGGCCTCGATGCCTCCCGAAAACTCCACCCGCAAGGCACCGCCGGCCTCCAACAACCCAAACCCTAAAACTCAATTCTCCCGTGGCAACCCTAACTTTTTAGTTGAAAAACGGAAACTAGAGGTACCCGGCTACCCTTTTATAAGTTCACTTCATCGATTACGGTTAGGAAATCAAAGATTCGATTCGGTTGAGATCGTGCTCGAGTCCTTCCCGGTTACGACCGGAGGTGGAAGAAACGGCTGACAGGCGGGGTCTAGTCGTCAGCGACTTAGAGGAAGGGAAGGCGCGGCTTGACTGGCTGGGCCGCGGCAGATTTGCCGGGCCGGCCCACCATCACGAGCCCGGGGAAGAGCGACGGTTGATTCGGCCCACCGCGCGGAAGAATAACAGGCCGGCCCTGGCTCTCCAGGCCGCCACAGTAGGTAAGTTTTTCCTTTTTCTTTTTTTTTATTTACTTGTTTCCAAAAATATTTCAAATACATCCTAATCCAAAATAAAATAAAATAAAACAAATACAGCACCACACAATAAAAATATATGCAACAGCATGAATGCAACACAAAATTTATTTTATTATTATTTTAAATTGGACATTATTTGTTATCTAAATTATTTCAATTTTTGTTATCTCAAAATTTGGGTGTTACATGCACTATATTTTGTGATGATTGGTTTGAGTTAAAGTTTAAAAGACATTCAAAAACATTTGAAAATGTGATTGAAAATCAAAATTTGAAAAAGGAAAATAAATTCTTTCCCGTTTTCTTTCCTTCCTCGGTTTCGGCCTGTTAGCCGATTTCCGGCCGGCCCAACCAAATCTCGCCCGCGCCTTCCTTCCTGGGCCGCGGCCCAGCCCACGTCACCAGCAGCCGTTCCCACCTCTCCTCTCCCGGGGTCACTGACGCGCCGGGCCCACCCGTCAGCTTCTCCCCCAACCTCCCCCGCGCCTCGCTCGGACGCGCTGCAACCGTCGAGCCGTGCCACGAACGGAGATCGTGGGAGCGTTCCCCCGCGCCCGGCCTTAAAGGGAGCCGCAACCCCCCCTTCGCCTCTCTCCCGGCTGCATCCCCGCTCCATTCCCCTCCTCATTGAGCACACGAAGCCGCTGCAAGGCACCACCGGAGCGCCTCGTCCACCGTCCGCTCCTCCGCATCGCCAACGACTCCGAGCCGCCCTCGTCTTCGTTTTGCCGCTCGGTGAGCTTCGCCTCGCTCCCCTCTTTCTCCCCGTCCCTCTCCCGTGGCGATTTGTGGCCTCTAGGGCTGGCTTACGCGAGCTCCGACGAGCCCCCCGGGGCCGGCCATGGCGGGTGCCCCTCGGGCTTTTCCCCGGCCGCGTTTGTGGCAAAAACAGAA
>CM039602.1:8426063-8571457 GCA_022457205.1 Saccharum spontaneum | reverse complement strand
CCATCATGCTTAATGAATCTGTTAATTTACCTTCCCCGTTACTGAGGTTTGGGTTAAGTAGTATCAATCCTATTCATGCTAACCTTCAGATCCTCCCCAGCTATCCTTACCAAATTCTACCTTTTCCCGCTACAGGATGGCCCGTACTAAGTTGACGCCCCGCAAGTCCACCGGACCAAAGGGAGTTCCTCGTCGCCAGCTTGCTCCCAGGGACGAAAGTGCTAGCGGCAGCAGGACTGTTCCTCAGACGGAGATCGAGAGGCTTTCCGCGAGTTAGCCCAGGCTACACGTGATAGAGCTACGGATGCTATCCAGGTCGGAGAGTTACAGAATCAGTTACGGAGGCTCACTGGGGCTCATCTGAGCTGTGAACGGATGATGGGTCGCTTAGTAACGGAAAGGAATGAGGCATGGCACCGAGAGGATGTTGCTAGGGGAACGTGCTGATGAGTTACAGTTCTATGTCAACGATCTGGAGGGAGATAATCAGGTTCTCCATGAGGAAGTAACATCAGTTGTTCTATCAACTGCATCCTCCACCTGGTGCAGCTGAGCTAGACCCCTGGTGTTATCCTCGCTGATGGTGGGGAATCTGCAGAGGAATCAGAGGAAGAAGAAGATCCGGAGGAAGTGGAGCCTGTGGACGAGAGTGACGATGAAGGAGGTCACGTTTCAGGAATGGACACTGATCGTGAGGACTGAGTTGGTCAAGTGCAGTGTGTAGTTAGAAGCTTATGTTAGTTGTCAGCCTTAGTTAACCGGGAAGTCCGGCATGTGTGCGGACCTGTGTTATAAATAAATGCATCTGTGTGGTGTGTTTGTAATCGCTTTTGTAAAAGTTCAATAAAAGTTTGTGAATAAAGTTTGGCTTGTTATCAACAGATGGCTCATAATGATGATGGTACGGGGGCTGCTCAGGGTGGGAATGGTGTCCCTAACCCACCACCCGTTCCACCAAATATGGCAGAGGTTATGTTCGCCCTTGTCAATGCTACTACAGAAAATGCTAGGCTACTAAGGGAAGTGATTCAGAATAATCACAATGCACCACCAGGCAATCGGGGTCGCAATAACCACCGGAATGAAACTACTTATGTGGATTTCACTGATACTCGACCCCCAGTGTTTTCCAGAGCGGATGAACCGTTAGAAGCAGATGACTGGCTCCGCACTATGGAGCAAAAGTTTGAACTTATAGAGTGTAGTGACTATCAGAAGCCGGTGTTTGCAGCCCAGCAACTCCGGGGTGCTGCCGGAGCATGGTGGGGAAATCACCTTGCTGCACAGCCAGCTGGTCATCGGGTGACCTGGGCGGAATTCCGTGCGGCTTTCAGAGCTCACTTTATTCCAGAAGGGATTATGATCAGGAAGTTAGAGGAATTTCTTGCACTGAAGCAGGGAGACCAGACAGTAATGCAATATGTGGGCAAGTTCAATCACCTATCACAGTATGCTGCTGATCAAATCAACTCTGATCGCAAGAAGCAAGCTTGTTTTATGAGGGGTCTGAACTCGAAGATTCGTACTATGATGACTGGTTGTCTGAATGTGACGTATCATGAGGCCGTTGATATTGCTCTTTCGTCAGAAGAAGAGTACCGGAAGCATAAAGAGGCTAAGAAGAAGAAGGTGTCGTATGGATCATCTGGTGGCAATCAAAAGCGCCAGAAAATAATTTACCATCCCCAAAATCATTTCCGTTCTCCTTTTCGTCCACCACAATTCCAAGCCCGGCAACAGACATTTGTCCGTCCTGTTGCAGCTCTATCCTATCCACGTCAGCCGAGTGCTCCTGGCATTCGTCCCCCACTTCAGCAGGGTAACAATATCAATAATTATCCCTGTTATAACTGCGGAAAGACCGGGCATTTCTCGAGGGAGTGTCCATACCCGAGGCAGTATAATCAGAATTACCAGAAAGCTGCTGTGCCCCAACAACAGAACCAGAATCAGCAAAGGGGTAATAACCAGAATGCTCAGAAAGGCAAGGCCGAGAAGAAAACTGGACGAGTCTTTTATACACAAGCCGAGGCAATACCTGAAGGAGAGCCCGTCATGATGGGTATGTTTCCTGTTGCAAATCATCCTGCAGTTATGCTTTTTGATTCAGGCGCATCACATACATTCATCAATCGTACATTTGTTATGAAACATGCAATTCCAATTGGGGAAACAAAAGAGAACTTCTTTATACAGTCGCCCGGGGGTCGTCTGTGTACTAAAGAAATGGTACATCAGGTACCTATAGTATTGGGTGGGCATACTTTTCCCACGTCCATGATAATTTTGAAGGATCAGGATATAGATGTGATCATAGGCATGAACTGGATGTATCAGCGCGGAGCTGTAATAGATACTCTGAATAGAACCATAAGACTGAACTTACTTGATAATAGTTCTCAACTTCTTATCCAACTTCAAACACCAAAAAGGGCAGTCGAAAGAGTCTGTGCAACGTCTGTGAAAGAGATCAGTGATATACCTGTGGTTTGTGAGTTTCCGGATGTTTTCCCAGATGATCTACCTGGATTACCTCCTGACAGAGATGTGGAATTTGTAATTGAGTTGAAACCCGGTACTGCCCCAATATCTAGAAGAGCATACAGAATGCCACCGAAAGAGTTAGCAGAGCTCAAGATACAATTACAAGAGTTGCGTGATAAAGGTTTTATTCAACCTAGTTCGTCGCCATGGGGATGTCCAGCGATATTTGTGAAAAAGAAGGACAAAACCCTGAGGTTGTGTGTTGATTATCGTCCGTTGAATGAAGTGACTATCAAGAATAAGTATCCCCTTCCTCGTATTGATCTACTTGTTGATCAACTTGCTGGAGCCAAAGTCTTTTCTAAGATCGATCTTCGGTCTGGCTACCACCAAATAAAAATTCGTCCTGAGGACATTCCAAAGACTGCTTTCACTACTAGATATGGCCTTTATGAATATCTAGTCATGTCCTTTGGTCTTACCAATGCCCCCGCTCATTTCATGTATCTCATGAATTCGGTTTTCATGCCAGAGCTTGACAAGTTTGTTGTTGTCTTCATTGATGATATTTTAGTTTACTCCAAAAACAAGAAAGAACATGCGGAACATTTACGCATCGTTCTCAGTCGCCTGAGGGAACATCAGTTGTATGCTAAGTTCAGCAAATGCGAGTTTTGGCTTAAGGAGGTGCCATTTCTTGGACATGTTTTGTCGGCAGAAGGTGTTGCTGTTGACCCTGGTAAAGTAAGGGATATATTAGATTGGAAGCCCCCAAGTACTGTTCATCAGGTTCGCAGTTTCTTGGGAATGGCGGGCTATTACCGTCGATTCATTCCTGATTTCTCGAAGGTATCGAAACCCATCACTGAGTTGTTGAAGATTCAGGTCAAATTTGTTTGGTCATCAGAATGTGAGAAGGCTTTCCAAACATTGAAGAGGTTGTTAACCACTGCTCCAGTGTTAGCTCAACCAAATATTGAAAAGCCGTTTGACGTCTACTGTGATGCTTGTGGCACTGGTATTGGGTGTGTGCTGATGCAAGAAGGTCGAGTGATTGCTTATGCTTCTCGCCAACTCAAACAACATGAAGAGCACTATCCAACCCATGATTTAGAGTTAGCGGCTGTGGTTCATGCTTTGAAGATATGGCGGCATTATTTATTGGGTAATTTATGTCACATCTATACAGATCACAAAAGTTTGAAATACATTTTCACTCAGTCTGATTTGAATATGCGTCAACGAAGATGGTTAGAATTGATAAAGGACTATGACTTAGAAGTGCATTACCATCCGGGTAAGGCAAATGTGGTTGCCGATGCCCTCGGTCGAAAGATTCATTGCAACTGTTTGACAGTGAAACCACTGGATCTATCTTTGTGTCATGAAATTGAAAAGTTGGGTATTGAAATAGTTCAACATGGTAGTGTTGCCAATATTACGGTGGAAACAACTATAAGAGATAAGATTATTTCTGCTCAGAAGGAAAATAGGGGTATAGTTCACATAAAGGAAAAAGTCAGAAAGGGAAAAGGCTTATGTTTTAGAATTGATGAGGCAGAGGTCCTCTGGTTCAAAGATCGTTTGGTTGTACCTAAGGTTCCGGAGTTACGTCAATTGATTCTGGATGAAGCACATTTGACTAAATTCTCTATCCATCCTGGAAGTAATAAAATGTATCATGATCTGAAACAAAGATTCTGGTGGACCAAGATGAAGATTGAGATTGCCAGATACATAGCCAAGTGTGACACCTGCCAGAGAGTGAAAGCTGTACATCTGAAGTCAGCCGGAGTATTGCAGCCGTTACCCATTCCATCTTGGAAGTGGGAAGATATCAATATGGATTTCATAGTGGGTCTGCCCAAAACAGCAAAAGGGTTTGATTCTATCTGGGTTATTGTGGACCGCCTCACTAAGTCTGCGCATTTCATTCCAGTTCAAACTACATATCCAACTATCCGATATGCTAAGATATATTTTGACCGAATTGTCAGTCTGCATGGTATACCTAAAACAATTGTATCTGATAGAGGTACACAATTTGTTAGCAATTTCTGGAGGCAGTTACATGAATCACTGGGTACTAAACTTCTGCATAGTACCGCTTATCATCCTCAAACAGATGGTCAGGCTGAAAGGGTCAATCAAGTTCTAGAAGATATGTTGAGATCTTGTGTGCTCAATTACTCAGATTCTTGGGATGACTGTTTACCTTTGGTAGAATTCTCCTACAATAACAGTTATCAAGAAAGTATCAAAATGGCACCGTTTGAAGCACTGTATGGACGCCGCTGCAGAACTCCACTGAATTGGTCAGAATCAGGAGAGAGATGGTTCTTCGGGGTTGATTTAGTAAAAGAAACTGAAGAAAAAGTCAGACGTATACAAAATAATATAAAGATAGCACAGTCTCGTCAAAAGAGTTATGCAGATAAAAGACGACGAGCACTGGTGTTCGACAACGGAGATTATGTATACTTAAAGGTATCGCCCATGAAAGGAGTTACTCGGTTTGGGGTTAAAGGCAAATTGGCACCCAGATATGTTGGACCGTTTCAAATTCTGGAACGATTTGGTAAAGTGGCTTACCGTTTAAGGTTACCTGAACAACTCTCTGCAGTACACAATGTGTTCCATGTGTCACAGCTAAAGAAGTGTCTACAAGTGCCTGACCAAGTAATTGATTTTGAGGGGGTCGAGCTTGAGCCAGATCTAACATATTCAGAGCATCCTGTCAAAGTTTTGGATCGGAAAGATCGTGTCACCAGGAGTAGAACAATCAAGTGGTATAAGATTCAATGGAATCAGCATTCAGAGGAGGAAGCAACCTGGGAATCTGAAGATTATTTGCTGGAAAACTTTCCCGACTTCTTTGCTTCCATCTAAGTTACAATTTCCTCTCTAGATTGTAACTCCTTCTTTTTAAACCTTGGGATGTAAAATACCTACCTGTTTTATGAACAAAATCTTGAATGTGTTTGTATGACACGTTTCCTTTTCCATTACCTAACCCAAGGCTTTAAATCTCGGGACGAGATTTCTTTAAGGGGGAAGGGCTGTAACACCCCTGGTGTTATAGTAACTAAAAACCTGCCATGTCATCATTTGCACTGCAAATCATCCATGATTAGGTTAACACTGTTATGCATTAACTAAAATGAGTTTGAATTCTTAGGTTCGATGTGTTTCTCGTTGTGTGGTTCGAAATCCGAAAACCCTAATTTCGTTATCACCGCAAATACTTAGTTTATGCCCTGCGTAAATTGAGGTGTATGACGGTGTTATACACTAGTGCCAAGTGTAGGGTATAAGCTCAAGTCCAACCTATAAAATAAAACTTCAAGTTTGAGTTAGGGTTTGGAATCCAAAGCTTGTTACAAGTTTTCTGATTCGAATTCGAATTCAAATTTGAGGAATTACTAAAAGAATTTCTTAAGTCAAATTGGTCAACCTAGGGAGCCATTTGGTCAACCATGTGAGGCTTGACTCAATGATGTCCTAGGGTGAAGGTGTGATTCCTAAGTAACCAAAGTTAAGAAAGAATCAAGTTTCAATTCAAAACTTTCCGGAAACATTGAAAAACAAAACCCTAGTTTTACCCCTTTTGATATAAATCAAAATCTAAGCAAAATTTGGGAAAAAGTGTAAAACCAAGTTTGTAGATCTTTTCAAGGGCTACAAGTTTGGTGTTTTGAGTTTTCAAAGTTTCAGTGTAAAATTTGAAGTAATTTTGAAAAGATTCAAATCTCAAAATTGTCCCCTTTTCATTTTCCCTACCCAATTTCAAAATGCAAGCATAATTTGAAAATATTTTGAATAGCAAAGTTGTAGGTCTACCCTAGATGTACAACTTTGGTATTTTGAGTTTTTGAAGTTTCAATACAAAATTCAAAGTAATTTTGGTTTTTCAGATTTCCCAAAAATGTCCCTTTTTGAATTCAAATTCAAATTTCAAAAACTAAGCCGAATTGGAAAATGTTCATATTGAGAAAGTTGTAGATCTTTGAAAATTGAACAACTTTTGTTTTTACAGATTTTCAACTTCTATTAAAAATTTGAGAGTAATTTGAATTTTGATTCCAGTGGCAATTCTGTAAATATTTTGAAATCCTCGTCAATCACCGCACGCCACCTCTCCCGACGCCGGCGACCTTCGCCCCGCTTCCAGGCGCGCCCGCGGCGTCCCGCGACCGCCTCGTCACGGTCGTTTTCCTCCGCGTGTCGTCACCGCATCGCCTGGACTCCTCTATAAAGGCCATCGTCGTCGGCTAGACCGATTTCTCTTCCTCCTCCGCTTCTCGCCGCGACCGGCCACCGCCATCCGCCGCCCAAATTCGCCGCTGCTGCTGCGTTACCACCCCCTAGCTCTTGCCTCCAGCTCCGCAGCGCTTGCGCGCAGCTCCTGGAGCACTCAATTGCGTCTCGCCTTCTCCGCATTCGCCAGCGCGTTCTCTTCTTCCTCGCGGCCGGCAGCACCGCCACCGTGACCGCCTCACCGTGGACCGGCCACTCCAGCGCCTCTCCGTCGTCACCGAATCGCCCAACGCAACCTCTGTGAGCCCCTGATCATGATGCTCCTCTTGTTTTAGTCTCTACCGTGCCGTAGTCGCGTTTTGCTCGTCGCGTCGCCGTTCGGGTCGCCGCCGAGACCGCCATGGCCGCGGTAGGGTCTCCTCCGTGCGGTAGCAGTTACAATTCGTGCTTTAGCTGTGTTCGCGTGGTTCGGGTGTTGGTGTTGAGTCGCTGGGCAGGGGTCCGACTCACCGGAGATCGTCGACGGTGAGTTCGCCGTCGGTGGTCATCACTGCGGTGGCGAGTCCGCGCGCGCGGGAGAGAAGGAGAAGAGAGGGAGGCGAGGATGACAGCTGGGTCCCGGGCGTCAGAGAGAGAGGAGCGGGAGCGGGCGCGTGGGCAGGCCGGGCTGCGCGGTTGGGCCAAGCAGGCCGCGCGCGTGCGCAGCGGGCCGGGCCGAGAAGGGGGGAACCGGAGGGTAGAAGCCCGCGATGGAAAATTTCGTTTTTCTTTTTCAAAAATGTAAAATGAATTTCAGTTTTATTATTTATGTTATAATTTATTTATAATTCCAAAAATTGTGAAAATTTTTGAGTAACCCTTTTTCACTGTATACTATTTAATAAAAATAATAAATATCAATTTTAAGTACTGTTTATAGATTATTTAATTAGTCCATTTAATTCTTAAGTGGTTCTTAATTAATTTTTCTAGGCTTATTTATTTATCCAAAAATCATGAAAAATTAAGTTATCATCTAATTAAGGTATAACCTTCTTAAATTAAAAATTTTAGCTTAATTGGATTAAGTTAATTTTTATTCTTAGATTATGCTTTAATTAATTAATTAATTAATTAGGTAATTAGGGCATGATAATTAATGTTGTTTGACTTTATGATTGAGTGTTGACTTTAGGTCATTAACCTTTGATGACCTTTAGCTTTATTAATTGGTTGCTTAAGTTTTCCTAATTACTGTCATTTCATGTGTTTAACAATTCCCGTAATAAGTATTAGAGTAATCGGACCCTAGATTAGGGTTAGGTTAGAAACCTTTGTTGTTCAGTTGTACCGTGAAGGGAAGTTGTACTCCAGTTGTTAACTTTGATAAGCATCCATCGAGCATCATATTTATTATCTCATCATCCTAAAGCATGCATTATCATTACGTATAGTTCCCGTAAAAGAGGAGGGTACCGAAGCTGAACCTGTCCCCGCCGAAGAGTCACCGTCCGTGGAAGTAGGGTTTGACATCTGCGGTACTGAACCCGAGCCTGAGTATCCCGTCGACCAAGGCAAGCCCCGGTTACATCTAAACTTACCTTGTGATTTTAAAAGTTGTTATTTAACTTTTATTACGGCTCTATTGCATTAAGTGCTAGGAGTTGAGTGATAACCTAATTACTGCATTATCATCCTTGATATTCCAATACCATCCTTGTTACTGTTTTGATTTAAAAATGCTTAGTATGCTTAGCATTGCTTAATGAGAAAACTTTAAAACTTTTAAACAAAGTTTGAAGGGTTGTTGGACAATTACTTGATGAATGTTAATGTTGATAATTGGGACCGGTCGGTGGACTTGCATCGGGAAAGGAGTCCCCCTGTAGTGTCTCCGACTGAGTCAGTTAAGGACCGTACCGTTGTCTGAACTGTGTGCGTCGAGACTTTGTAACTGATCACATGCTCCGGTAAGCCTAAGACCTCGGTAATGCCAATATGTGAACGGCCAACCGCGCACTGGGAGTGGAAAGATGGCGAGAGTAGTGTGTACCCTCGTAGCCAAGGGCTGGATTGGAGGTGTACTATACTCTCGGGTGGCGCTGGACCCGGTCATGTGTTGGAGGATCCGAGTGAAGGTTGATATATGTCGGTTAGAGTCCTACATATGTCGTGTGATTGGGAATCCCCAGCTGGGTCTAATCGATTCGAATTGTCGCTGCTCCTCGGTTAAGGAGACTCGATTCTCTGTTCAACATCGTAGATAAGAAATGGAACTTTGGTCGAAGAAACAGAAAGATATCGAATGAATTACATGATCTAGATTAGAATCACTTACATTCTGTCGATAATTAATACTGAAATAAAATCATGATCTTAAGGATTCACCATTAGTCGCTTTTATGCAAAAGAACTTGATTTCCTGCTGGAACCTCACCTTGATTCCCCTAGCCTGCATTCCTGAGTCGTTCCACTAGTTTTGTCGGTTAAGTCTTGTTGAGTACTTTCGTACTCAGGGTTTGTTAAACCCCTGTTGCAGGTGCGTCTCATGAGCAGGTGTGTTTTGGACCCTGTTGCATGACTGTCTTTGCGGCAAGCGACGACGAGTAGAGATGTTTGGCTCTTGGGCAGAGCATCGCGTTTTGGTGTTGTAATAATGTTAATAATGCTACTCCACTACTATGGTTGTAACACTAAACTTAAGTTTTATAAGTTTGGAACATCAAGTTTGTAAACCTATGTTATGTAAGACTTCCGCTCTTGTACTCTGATGTAATTTATTATATAAACTGTTGTAATACTACGATGCCTCTGTAATGTGATCCTGCTCGGAAGATTGTGGATGATTCGGGTTTCCCGAGGACACCCGACAGACTTCTTAAGATCTGTGGTACACTTGTACAGTGGTTAGAAGTCTTTAAGACAATAACAAGTACAGGTGGGCCATGGTAATTAGGAGGTTCTGCCACAATATTGTAGTCTCTATTCTCGTATCGCTGTTGTGCCCGCAACGCCACGGCATGCTGCACCGAGAACACGCTGTCGTGCCCACACTGCTGCGGCATGCTACATCGCGACCGCGCCACGGCACCCGTACTGCCGCGGCATGCTCCACCACGACCGTACCGTCGTGGCATGCTCCACTATGGCGCTCTCCACCACGCTCGGCCAACCACCATCCTCCCTCTTCACTGCACCCGAGCTCCACCGCCCACCTTCCTCCCTCTCCACCGCGCGGCCTTCTCCACAGGAGCGGAGAGCTCCACACCACTAGCGAGCTCTACACCGGTGAACTCCAAACGCCGATGAGCCTCCATTCCTAAACAACAAGGAGATTTACGCTAAAAGCGTATGTTGCAAACATATGTTTTAGGTGTTTCAGATGTTTCAGAGGTATATTGTTGTGTTTCGTATTGGTGTTGCAAAAGTAGATCGTGATGTTGCACAGCAATGACTATGCACATATGTTTCAAGTGTGTGCTCCAAATGTTTCATCTACGTCAGACGTATATTGCAAGTGTTTTCATCTGGAAGATGTTGCATATACATGCATGTTGCAAGCGTATGTTTCAAATTTTTCTGGTGTTTCATACGTCTGTTACAAGTGTTTCAAACACATGTTTCAAGTGTTTCATCTGTCTTTTTTTTTGTACGCTGCAACTGTTGCATATGGATATTTCAAAAGTAAATCAGGTGTTGCACATGGGATACATGTGGGAAGCGGCTGGCAGTGCGGGTGACGTCCGGGGTGACATGGCCCCAGTGCTAGGGCGCTCGCTCGCAAGCCCGATCTGCTGGGATGCTCTTACTCAGTGAGCGGGTACTGTCCGACGCTAGCGCCCCGGATCGGATGTCCAGGCGCTAGAAAGTCCGTTTTTTCTTTCAAGCTTTTTGTCATCCATCATGTTCTTGTTTTATGCCCACTAAGAGGCAGTAATCCTTCGTCAACATCCTCTCGGTGTGAAAAGCTCAGTTCATGTTTTTGATTAGTTATTATAAGATTGTTCAGCCAAATATGCAGGTTTCACATCCATGACAAGTAAAAATTCAGCTCACTATTCGTTTAATCCCTTGCATTGCATGCGTTTGTTGCTCTATCAATTGTTGCAATGCGCTGAGCCATGATTTATAAATGGGCCGTACTTGCGTAATAGTCAACTTGTCTTGCTTTTGGATGGACGGGCCTGGCCCGGCTATTTTTGGTCTGTTAAGATCTGAAAGCCTGCTTACTTTCTCGACGACAGTTCTTCTAATCTTCTGACGATGTAATAACCGGTGGATATTGTTCACTACAATTGCATCAATTCACCTTCACCATGCATGTTTGTTGTTTGGTTGTGCTAATTAAAGAAAAGAAAGTCATTGGTTTTCACACAACAATATCCATAAGTTTATTGAATCTGCATACGCCTTTCCTGAAGGAATATCCAAAATATATTGGATCCTTCCCGTCACATTACATGAATTATTATTGCTGAACATTAACCCAAGGACCCTGATAGGAAGCTAGCTAGATCGCAGTGCCGCCACCGCCGCCGCCGCCGCCCGCCGTTTAATTTGAAACCAAACCCATTTCTAATATACGGCGGCCGGCACCGGCAGGCCGTCGGCCGTTGATGATCCGGCTGACGGTCGTCGCCGCGTTCGTTCACGGCACTCGGCAGCAGCAGATGGGGTAATATTTGCCCGGAGTGCAGTACGTCTGGAAGTTCTTGTAGTTGTTCTTCTGGCAGTACTCGAAGCACGTCGTCGCGTTGCACGGCACCACATACTGGCAGTAGTCTATATAAACAATTCACTGTCAGAGCCAAGGCCAAAGCACGGCATATAGATTATATAGCAAAAAAAACAAGTTATTAGAATACCTCTTGATGCAGTGCAGGATGAGAAGACCATGGCCATGGCGACGAAAAGAGCAGCGAACAACAGGACACCGGTGCCCATCTTCACGAGCAGCGCCATGGTAAAAGTGAAATTGTGTATGGAGAAGAGATCTGATTAATTCTATGTGGATCTTGATGTGCTGCTGTTATTATACATTGCTCCTCCTTTGGCCCCCGGTATATATATAGCTGCAGGAGAGGTCTCAGATGGAATCAGATAGATCGTTTCTTAATTAATACCGTAACATAAGGATGGAAATTACATGTCATTTATTTGTTGCCGCCATTTCCAAGAGTTAATTTTGGTTACTAGTTAGAGAAGACTTGATTTTTTTTTTTTTTTGAGAAACGTTGGAAAAGACTTGATGTACTGGACCGGCCAACCCTTGGGCTGTATATGGCTTGTTACTGGCCTACTGGGCTTCCACGATGATCACCTGTCTAGGCCCATCCATAGATATATAAGTCCATATCTCGAGAAAAAAAGGGTCCATATCTCTCTTTTTCATAAAATATAGGGAAAAAATCTATTTTAGCTCTCAAAGCTATCGCCATGGTCTATTTTTCCTCAGACTCCAAAACCAAAGACCTTTCTTACTCTGAAGTCTCAAGACTATTTAAATTATCTCCAAAACTATTTAAATTACCTTCCCGTCCAGATTAATAGTGATTTTAAGGTGTTTTTTTAGTTTAAAAACTATAAACACCTGATAAGTTTTTTAAACTATGAAATATATCTCCAAGCTTTTAAAATTTTGACAAAAATACTTGAGATATATAGGAGACGACAAACTCAAAAAAAATATTTTGAACTCATGAAAGTATCTCAAGGAGTTTCCAAAAATAAGATTTAGGTCAAGAAAAATACAAAAAAATGGAAAATTCCCAAAACATTATATTCAATGTCTAAATGAAAACTTTCCATGACAAAACCAAGAGATGCAATTAACATGAATACATAACACGAATGCATTTAGCATTAAATGTACAATGCATTCTTGTTGGTTGTATCTCATATTTCATTGTGAAAAAATTTATAAGATTTGGACATGAACCTATGGCAAGTCCTAGTTTTTTTTAGTAATTGAGTGACAACTAGCGGACCAATGCTTTCAATGAAGACGATTGAGCTCGGTCTACAAGAAAGGAAGTGCTCAACATTGGAGAGAAGAGAAGAAGATGGAGTTAGGAGCAAACCTAAAGGCAAAGGTATATCAATAGGGCTTTGCTTTTGTCGGCCAAGGTGCAATAAAGTGCACAAACAGATTTAGCATAAGATAATCGTACTATTAAGAGGGAGATCTCTAAATCAATTTAGTTATCTAGTGCCACTAGGTTTGAAGCATGGGCGGAGCCACATTGATGCATTGGTATTCCTAGGAATACCCAACTTTTTTTGCACAACAATAAATATATATACATGTATACTCTGATATATAATGTATATTGGTGTTAATTTGATCATTTTCGAGCACAAACTGAGTCCACAGCCAATTCCCGCGGCCTCCTACCATTTTCAGCTCCCAGGCCAGCCCGTAAGGGGCAAGGGCACAAGGCCAAGTGGCCTAGTAAGCCCTGCCTCTCCTTTGTTCATCATGGAGACGGCCGAGCCCCCGATCGTGACTCCATGCGGTCTACTGTTCCCCAATCCCCAATCCCTAATCTTCTCACTCTTCTTCTCTTCTTGAATCCCGACGATGGCAAGCGGTCAGCCGGCCGGCGGCAGCGCTCCACCTCCTAACCTCCTCATCTCCACACGTGGCTAGCAGCGGCAGCAAGCAGGGTGGGCGGAGGCCGGGGGGGCCTGTTGGCCTGACCGGTGCGTCTAGGTGTGGAGGATCGGCAGGGCGCGCGGCGGCGTGCTAGGCCGGCCACGGCCGGCTAGCGGCCATCGGCTCGGGGAGGCCAAGGAGAGGAGCATTGGAGCAGTGCGTAATTGCAGTGCAGCAAGAAAGCATTGTTTCATACTTTCATCCCTATCTTAGATATGAACAATTTTTTATTCCAGTACTGTTATGTTTTTATGACTTTAGTTATGATAAAATACTACGAACTATACTAGAAACCTATGCTGCTATGCATTGGAATTTTTTTAGTTGTGGGAATACCTAAGTTCAAAATCCTGGCTCCGCCACTGGTTTGAAGTAACTTTCCATATGCATTAGACCTACTAACATGGTGAAGAAGCAAGTAAAAATGCTTTGAAAAAGATAACTCAGTGCTTAAGGTGTTTGTGTCCTTTGGGCATTTGGAGCTAGCACAGTTGAAAAGATAGTTTGACAGACAACTATTTGGAGGGTTTTGCAGGTTACTAGATTTATCTGATATTGGCTCTCGGGAGCACCAGGAGCAAAGGCCCCGGCCCCCAGCAAACTGACTTAGGCTCCCTTTGATAGCAGGGCCGGACTAGCCCAGAGAGGAGATTTCTCGGACTAGGATTTTAACGGACGCTCTATTCCCAGGCCAGCATTCCCCGTGTGGTACTTGTCTGTTTGTAGACATGGCTAAGGTAGGGACGCCTGTGGCGGCGAGTTGGTCGTGAGCGAACTTTCATCTCGTGCCGTCCGGACATTAGAGATGGGGAAGCAAGGCCTCGGGAAATGACATGGGTCGGATCCGCTCAGCCCCTTAGGGCTTCCCCAACGCTACATGTTGGCGTGCTGCCCCAACCTCCAATTGTACATCAAGAGTCCATGTCATCTGACTTTGTGGTTTCGCAGGTGGCTTTGACATCCTGCAGAAGAACTATTAGCCTTAGCTGTCAAAGAGCTGAAACTCCTATCCAAGAATGCACTGTGGGTGTAAAGTAGTAGTCTGAGAGATCAGAGAGACAACAAAAGTTTAAAAGTTGTAGTCTGCACCCTGACATGCATGTGCTTTTTTCTTGCAAGCTCGCAATGAGAAGTGCAAGGACGGATAGGTGATGGTCTTCATATTACATGGATCTTACTTTAGTTTGAGGCTAATATGGGTATGTGCCTCCATTGGGCATGCCCTTAGCATGTGCTTAAAATGCAAGCCAATTTCACCCGGGGCTAAATTCTGCATGGAGGACGTGCCCACGAAAAAAGGACGGGATACCCCCCATGGATTAGGTCTTCCAGAGGAAGCCTTGTGCTGACGAGGGGGTCACCGGATTTTGCCCCCTCGAAGCATCACCAAAGCAAGCTCTCCTGAAGGGGCTAGGCGCAAGGGGACGTGGGAGAGAGGCCTCAGATGGAATCAGATCGATTGTGTCTTAATTGAGACTTGAACCATATCATGATGGAAATTAGATGTCTAATTTGATGCCACCATCCAATAGCCAATTTTGGCTGAGTTAGAGAAGACTTGATGTACTGGACCGGCCAACACTTGGGACGTACATGGCTTGTTAGTGGGCTTCCACAATGATCACCAGCCTAGGCCCATCCATGGGGGGGGGGGAGTCTGGTCTAACATCTCTCTTTTATAGAACATAGAAAAAAAAATCTATTTTGCCACCTGGAATTTTATCGTGATATGATTTTGCTCATCAAACCAATTATCTCCCTAACATGATTAGAAATTATTTTCAAGGTGGTTTTGTGTTTTTTGTTTTAAAAAAATTGTAAACATCTGATAAGGTTTTTAAACCATGAAATATATCTCCAAGTTTTTAAAAATGCTAGAGATATATAGGACATGAAAAACTCAAAAAAAAAATAGAACTTGTGAACAAAAATAAGATTTAGATCTAGAAAAATATAAAATATCCCTATATTTTGAAAACATCCTAATCAATGTCTAAATAAGTTTTGAAAACTTTCACAACAAAACCAAGAGATGCAATTAGCATGAATGCATTTAGCATTACGAATGTTGCATTGTTATGAAAGTTTTTATACACATTTACACATCAATTAGAATGATTTTGAAATTTTCCAAACTTTTTTTTGGATATTTTTCTCATTTTTCTAGTGCTGAATCTACTTAATGAAAGCGTACTTTTACGTTATGAGTTCTAAATACTTTTTTGGATTTGAAAGCCTCTAGACATGTCCCAATATATCATATTTTCTCATAATTTCTAGAAGTATAGAGATATTTTTCATGGTTTAACAACATTATCATATATTTACTAGATTTTAACTAAAAGGTAAAACTCACCTTGAAGACCACTTATAACCCGATCAGAGGTAATTTAAATGATTTTATGAGTTAGGCCCCTTTTGGAAACTCAAATCCCCTTAGGCCTTATACAATGTGTGGCCTGAGTGATGCTTAGAAAAGAAAGAGAAACTTTAGGAATTGCTCTTACCACTGCAGGCTATGGTGCTAATTTTCAGTTATGCTCGAGAAATGGAGAGCAAATCAACTACTTACGTCACTCCCAAACTGCTCCCATTCAATAGAAAACGATTTTCATGATACTGCTCTAGTACGTTTGCTGCTCTGGGGTTAGAGAAGATGATACTGCTCTAGTACGTTTGCTGCTCTAGTACGTTTGCTGCTCTAGTACGTTTGCTGCTCTAACAAAAAAAAGTTGTGTGGGGGGCGCATAGAGCGATGCCAACTACTCCTGGACATTGCAGCACTTGAAAGAGTGATTCCCGTTTTAGCTGTGTGACCCGATGTTTTTCCTAACACTACTCCCACGCTGCAAAATGCCTTAGAATCCACAGGGTGAGAAATCCATGAGAATATCATTTGAATAACCCATTTAGTTAGTTATGGAGGGTTTTCCATCCCTAGGTCTGCCTTCCCATGCTTTTAAATTAGGCCTTAAGGAAGTAGGATGTCTGGTTTTAAAGTTTAAAGAAAATATCGAATCAAGATAATAGTTTAGTGAGGTAAAACAAACTTTTTTCTATTACGTAAACCAAGTAGCATCTAGAAACCAAGGGTTTGTTCGGGGTAGCTCCATACTCTACCTAAATCCACACAGAGTAGCTCCACCGTGAAGCTAGGCTCCCATAAATCTATTTGGGAGGGCGCTAGGCTCCAGCTCTAATATGGACTCATGTAATCATAAAAAATATCTAGGGTCCAAAAGGAAAAAATGATCAGGAGCAACTTTCGTCTTCGTCCTTGCTTGTGGCCACGATCGAGCGAGGAGCGCACACAGGCGCAGGCATGACCGAGCAAGGTGTGTCCATGGCCAAGTGAGGGCAGGTGCGGGGCGGCCACAATCAGGCGAGGGCGAGCGCAGCGCGACCACGACCAAGGGCAGGCACGATGATGCCATGACTGAGCGGGGCACAGCCACTGCCAGGTCGGATGCGGAGGAGGGAGAGGCTAACGACAGGTCACGGCTTGGTGGGTTGGAACCATGGCCAAGAGGGATGTGGAGGGAGAGGTCACCAACAGGTCATAATAGGTGTGCAAGGACAGTCGCGTGAGGGAGATGGAAACAGAACCAACCAGTTGGAGGTTTTGGGTGTAGTCAGTGGCACAGTGGGTAATTTCGTCCAACTCCAGGAATAGAGATTTC
Source organism: Saccharum spontaneum (assembly GCA_022457205.1). Classification (NCBI taxonomy): domain Eukaryota; kingdom Viridiplantae; phylum Streptophyta; class Magnoliopsida; order Poales; family Poaceae; genus Saccharum; species Saccharum spontaneum. The sequence goes on along the minus strand of CM039602.1, from coordinate 8,554,402 downwards.
TTTGAACAACCCTTGAGAAAGTCCATATATTTCATAATTAAGAGCTAGATTCATGTTTTCATGGATATAGAGGTAGAAGTGTTTGGCTAAAGAAAAGTAGGACCTTTTGCAGATTTAGAGCTGCTAGCCTGCTTGAGCTGTTCGAAGCACCCCCTAAAATCATCGTATAAAGGGCAAAGAGATATGTTAATTATATCTAAAAATGACTGACTTACGATAGCATTTCGTAAATAAAAGACTCACAAATTAGAAGATATAAATGTTTTGAAACTTGAACTCTACTAATTAGTTAAATAACATGTATGTTTTGGCCAAGTTGGTATGATACAACAGTGCCAACAAAAATGGAGTTTTATATTGTCAAGCCTAATGGGGCTAATAAAGCAGTTAAATAGCAACTCACAAAGCTGGCTTGTTGAAACAAGCTAAAATTAAGAGTATGTTTCGATCAACTAGGTCTAGACATTAGCTAGAGCTAAAAATTAACCCAAAGTAATCAAGGTTAGCCAGCTAGTTAGCTAACTAGTTAGAGACTGGACAAAAAAAATTAACCCACATGTTAACGGTTAGCCGTATCCATCTAAACAAGACCAAGGCTCAGTCGGTGTTCAAAAAGGCCGAGCCGAGCTGAACTGTGCCAACCTATGAACAAACCTTAGCTCGAACCTCAAGCTTTCATGGCAACCCAGTTCAGAGCACGCGCAAACTCAACCCGAATTGTTTAATTCACTAGCAGGAACCCCGCGGCAAATGCCGCGGGTGCTAGGCATAAATAACAGGTATCGACAGATTGACACATAAATATATATTCTGTAATTGAGATATGAAGAATGCTGAAAGTAGATTACAAAAATAGAAATTAATTGTTGTGGGGAGCCTGGCGTTTAAATGCCAATGTCAAAAAAGTCAAAATCGCCTATAAACAGAATATGTATAGGTACAACCTAAGCCCTATTGTTTCTGTTTGAAGTAGATGAAACATCAGAGTTCAAAGCACACTATGATCATATGCAACTTGGGTAGCACCACTCTTTGCTTGTCGAAGAAAGATCTCCAGGAAAAAAGGAAAGCTATCGCAGTGGTGAACAGGTGTAATGAGTTAACTGAGGGACTATGAGAGTTGTGTCATTGAATAGACCTTTCGGAATTGCATAGAAGCACTAAGCGAACGCCTATGTTTAGTTTGGAAGTGGTGATGCAAAGGTCCAGCATTGCTTCAATTTGAACTCTACTGACAAATTGCAGTGCATAAAGAGGTTGGAGTATATAGCTGTGCTGTCGTCATAGAACCTGAGGTATGATAGGACATCTTTGCTGTTGGTAATTGCAGAATCATCTAAGAGGTAATGGAAGCAGCAACATGAACGCCAGCTGTGAATAAAAACATGTATCAAACTATTCTTTGTAAGGACAAAGGTCATGTTAGCAAGAGCAAAGGTAACCAAATAAGGGAAGGATGTCCAATAAACATACCAGCAGGTTGCGCAGGTAAACATCTCATAGAACGCATAGAAGGCGAATGAGATGAAAGAACTGAAAGGGGCAAACCTAATTCAGAAGACTCTAAAAATTCTCAGGCGAGATTTACCTTTGCTGAGTTAGATCTTGACCTGAAATTAAGAGGCAAGGGGGTCAGTAAAACATCAAAGCACCTAGGTTGGAAAATATAGTGAACACTATTCCAAAATGTATGCACTATAGAAAATTGTTGTTAATCAGTTCAGGTATGCATTTCAGGTAAACCAAATCATACAACCTGAACCCAATCATTGAAACCAAAATATTCCTTTGGAGATAAACGGCTGGGTAGACAATATAGATCTTCAGTTTACAGCATTGACCAAAGTTTTGGGGACCATAGTAGATTCTGAAGTATCTTCCCAATTAGTATAAGAAAATATAATTTTAGGTTGTTGTTAAGGCCTTCACTTATTTAACACAGCAAGATGTGGTTTGTTGGAAGGTTCAAAAGTTTAAGTAGTACAGCTATATTGTAGGGAGGTGGAAATCTATAGTAAGTAGCAACATATGGTTACTGAATTAGTTGTCAGCAGGATGTGCCACACCTGTGCAAAAGCAATGGTGACAGGAAAGTACAGTAACCAAGTAAATTTGCTTACTCCAGTCAAGAATTAAACCTAAGCAAGTAAATTCAGTCCAGTAACCAACCATTGAGATTGCAAAGTTAGGAAAAACGAAATCATAAAGTGAATGGTTAATAACTAAAACCTTGGAGTTCCATCTCTGTCATCTCCCTTGTTGCGCTGCACCAATCGAACTGAGTTTGAAAGGGATAACACCAGAAGGCATGGAAGCTTTATTATAGAAATGGCTAAGGTCTTTTATCTGTATTGAGGAGATATTATATAACAATGGCAACCGTAGAAATTGGAACACGTAGATCAACAAAATAAATAAACATATGAACACAAAGACTAATGAGCAAATTTTAATGGTAACTATGATAATAGCTAACCAAATTTTTTGTTTTCAACATCAATGTCTCCATAAATAAGAACATGCATATACGCAATCTGAAATTCAACATATGTATGAGTGGAAGACTGAAAATGTTGGGAACAACAACATACATTTATCATTAGTGTATCTATAAAGGGACCAAACCTTGGAGGGGTCAATGTGCATACAGATGTGTCAACCGAAGAGAAACTGGACCTGATAGTTGATATATTTTAGTGACCCTTCCTTTCGTCAGAGGCTGAAAAAGTTGGCATGAAATTTTCTTACCGCTGGCTATTTTGTTTGCACTGAACCTGTGCAGAAGCAATGGTGAGAGAAAAGACCAAGTAAATTTGCTTCAAAAATTAAACCTAAGCAAGTAAATTCAGGCCAGTAACCAACCATTGAGACTGCAAAGTAAGGGAAAACGAAATCGTAAAGTGAATGGTTAATAACTAAAACCTTGGAGTTCCATCTCTGTCATCTCCCTTGTTGCCCTGCACCAATTGAACTGAGTTTGAAAGGATAACAGCAGAAGGCATGGAAGCTTTATTTGCTGTAAATCCATGAAATATTTCAAATGGCTGCTATAATTTTAGTCGGCCAGCTGAAGCAACTTTATGCAGGAACCTTGGCAGAGTAACTGGAGAAGCAATTGTGAATACTGCTTTTCATTCAGATATTGAACTGAGGCGAACTGAGGCTGTACTCACCAAACGCACGAATCAGGAAGCAGGTTGCGCTGAACGGTTGTTGAGGCGGACCTTGGAGAGCAGGGGCGTTCTGCTCTTGGACAACGACGTTGTAGGTCGGACATCTGGTGTTTCCGAATACAAATTGATTAGGGTTTGGGTGCCCAGTTTCGCACAGAAGCCAGGGAAGAGAAGGGGTGGGCGTAGCTGGTGGGTGGTCGACCTGGTGGCAGATCCAGCCGCCGAGGCACGGCGACACCGCCGACGGAGAGAGAGAGGAAGAGACGAAGAAGCCATACGCACCGGCGAAGCAGCGGTTGCGTTCGTCTGTGCGCGGCCAGGGCCGACGCCGGGCCCGCACCACCGGCGCGCGGAGGGGGTGCTGGATGCAGAGGGAAGAGCGACGGAGAGAGAGCGGCATGGTTGCGTCGGCGGCGCGGCGGCGGCCAGTGGCCACGTGGCGACCTGGGAGAGGGAGAGGGGCCCGCGGGCGACGTCCAGCAGCGCGGCCTCGCCGGAGGCAGGGCGGCGTGCCGCGGGGCAGGATTAGGAGCGGTGGAGGTGTGAAGACCGGAGAAGCTTCGGGACGATGCGGCGGAAGTGAATGCGTGGCCAGTCTTTTTTTGTCCGGCAGAGACGAACGTAGGGTCCTCGAACTTTCGAGAGGAGGCAGGAAAGGCCGGCTTGTCGTTTGGATCTGTAGAGGAGGCAGGAAAGGCAGTGTAGGCTGTTGGATCGTTTGATCAGACGGACGGGAATGCACAGGCGACGTGGCTGGCTGTGGATCGTTTTTGGTATACACGCATAAAGGCAATAGTTAGATGACCCACCAAATAAAATAAAATCTACGTAAGAACGATTGATCAACCGTAACTACTCAGTTATCTCAAGCAATCAATAGGGGAACTAAAATTGCAATAGTCCAGAAGTACGCAGAAAACCATATTCATCATGCATAGAAAGAGCATTATTACAGCAAATTGGCCACACATTTTTGAACGTCGTTCAAAACTTTGATGTCTTGCACCCTCACATTAGAACACAAATTTCAGGAACACACATCTGATTCCACAATCCTTTCAACCTACAATTTCATAAAAAAAATAAAAAAATAAAAAAACGGAGAATAAAGATCATTCAAGCTCACATAACAGCACATACGACAACGAATCCATTCCTTTAGTATTTCACATTAACGAGAACCATGAATAAACTTTTGATGACGAGGCAGCAGTGCGTTCAAGATTCAATACAAGCATTAGGACTTGTCTAGTTGAAAAAGGAGACAAATCCCATTTGGAAATTGAAACTTACAGCAAAACTAGTAAACAGACTTATATTTCAGATTTTCGAGTCCTGAACTGACTTAGAGCAAAATTGGTAGGCAGACTTAAAATGTTTCAGGTTTCCAAGTCCTGAACTAAAAGTAACACATATTTTAAAACAGTCTCTCCGAAACAGTTTCTCCATCCTTAAATATAAGGGATTTTTGAGCTGTCATGAGTTAAATTGTTGACCAAGTTTATAGAAAATAAAATAAGGAAAGACCACCCCGCGGTATTGCACTAAGACAGCACTCAGTCAAACTGACCAGGAAATACCCGAACCCTTTGACCGACAAAAAAAAACAACTACAGCCTACAGGGTCAGTGGGTCACACTACCTAGGCCAACCACAACCTTCTAAGCTGGGAACCACCGCAATTACCCTTAGTAGTTGGGGGCCCAAACCAACCACAGGAGCCGCAGGACGGCGCCCTACCACTACTTTTTGGGTTGCCAGCAAGAGGAATTTTTAAGTGCTAGCAGGATTTGAACCCTGGCCGATATCTCACCCACAACTCTCACCCACAACTTGGGAGCATAATGTTTATGTCATTAAATTAGCATCATTAGATACATTATGAAACGTAGATGTAGCTTTATAACTTACCTCTTTTATGCAGTAGATATTGATATTCTTCTTAACAAACTTAGGATAGTTTTACTTGGACAAACTTAGATCCCTTATATATATTCTAATACAAGGATTATTTGTTATTTACTAAAAGATGCTGACTTGCAGAACTAGTTCGAGAAACCAAGAGCTATATAGGCAAGGTTCCATCAAATCTGTATTGCCACCTAAGATGTGACCAAACTTGCAGTTATGAGGCACTCTGGTCAAAAGCAGAAAGCATCAATTCAGATCAATTAAGTAGGAGTATCCATGGGCACAAAAGGAGGTTGCCATAGGGGTAGCAAGTACTGTCCTGAAGTTAATCAAAAGAATTTAAAAGCAGGTCATTTGGGCACAAAATTAAGACAGGCAAAGCTCGTCTTTTGACAGTGGAGACTAGTTCGGTGGAAGAACTGGTTACACTTTTCTACCATTTTAAATCTTAATTGGTCAAATATCTTTAATACTAGCAAAAATTTACCCATTTCTAATTAATCTAATTTTAAAAGTTCCAAAGACCCTGCTGCATGGTTTTCTTTATCATGTAGAACCTAGAGATGTTGACAGGCATACATAAAACTTACAAGTCCATGTAGCTGTAAAACATAGTTTACTTGTACATCTCCACCATACGTGATTTATGAATCAGCAAAATGTTTGCACAAGTATACATTTGCCTCAGTAAGAACTTACAAATTAACCACCTTGGAGTCGAGTTAATAACTCTATAACTCTATGGCAAAATAATAAGACAATATAAAAACATTACCAAACAATGGTTAAATGCCTAGAAAGCCCTGACAAAAATAATGACTGGACTGTGAAGTGATTCAAGTTTTGTGGAAAATTGAAACCAGAATACAAAAGAACACTGGGAAAAATCCATGCAACCTCACATTTACGAAGGGCTACAACAACAACAACAACAACAACAACAACATAACCTCACATTTACGAAGGGCTAAAGGGAAACAAATGCTAAAGCATTATCCTAGAATCACAACATTCAGTTATTTATCATGGAATTGCACATGAGAGACAGCCTTTGCCTGAAGAATCATGATGTGCCATAATACCATAGGACAATCAGATTGAGATTTACAACAATAAACAAAACAAGGTGATAAGACCAAAGATCCTACGGCGACTGCAGAGGGCGTAGGGGTATGAGACAAGTGGCTGGGGCTTGAACCCACGGCGGCGAGTGGGCATCGTGAGGACAAGCGTGAGGAAGCAAGAGTGAGAGAGAGTGAGATGCAGGAAGAAAGCCCAGCAATAGAATTGTTGCTTTGCTTGATTTTCTGAACAAATGTTTAGGGGTATTTATCCCTTCCTAATACACACAAATCTAGGATCTCATCTCCTATTATTATGGGAACTAATTGGGAAATAAACCAATCAAAGGATAATTGGGCATCATGGGCCCATTGCCTAGCCACGGGCACGTTGGCGCCACTGGTAGGTGACGCCGGTCATTACACAAGGCATCTTTTAGTCCTGAGCATAACAGTAAAGCTCAAGATGAAACCCAACAAGAGCCACCAAAAAAGGTACTAGTGATACTAATAATGGTACTAAAACTAATAGTATAAGGAGGCTGATAGCCTAGGTTATGGTTTAGGCACTGATAGTTCTTTGGATATGTTAGCACTATCAAGTCAAGATAGTTATTTTTATTTTAAAATTATTGTTTCACTAATATTAGTATATGATAAGTTGGACAGATCATTAACAGCCAGGCAACTGACAAACTCTGGAAAATCTTTTAGCTAATAAATATAAACAGGGCCAGAGATTCCAAAGACAAGATGAAAAAAAAATTATGAAGTTCATGCACCACTATAGTACATGTCAGCCCCAAAAGTACCATAACTAGACATAACATCAAATCATCCATACCAGAATATTCTAAAGCAATTTTGGTGAGTCAAAAACACATTAAGCTGCACAAGTATTTATGTCAAGATACTAGTTGATCTTCAGGGCACACATCATGCAGTGCTATTATACGGCCAAATTGCAGAAGTGGCACAATTATTACACAGTAATACTTTCAGTTGTGCATGTAATTGATATGACTCCAATATATGCAGCTGGAGGATGGTAGCATACTTACAGTGAAAAGACACCCATTTGTCCAACTGATAACCGATTGTGCAGATATTTATGTAAAGTTTCCTCTTTTAAAGAGATGTATAGGCATTTGACCTGACATTCAAAGAAGCAAAGTGAATACGCAAACAAGCATTTTCCATTAATGCTACCCTTTCTCAGATGCAACAAAATACAACCATATAGCACATATAACTAGGCTGCTGAAGTCCATCCAGAAGAAAAACTGCAGCCAAAGGTCCATTTCCGGCACTCATTCAGATTTGGATGACAAACAAACAAGCAATAACACCAGGACAGCAAGAAAAAAGGCAAGTTGGTAGTTTTCCAACCCACTATCACCGATCCCTCATCACATACCACCTTTGAGTAGAAATTCCTAACTCTATGGTAAACATAATAATAATATAAAATAACAACATTATCCAATAATGGTTAATGACTAGAACACCCTGGCAACCATAACTTGTGAACTCGAAGTTGAGTCTTTGAAAAATTTACATGCAAAATAATGCCAGGGAAAAATCCATACAAGCCACATATTTGAAAGGAGGGGGGATGCGAAAGTGTCATACTAAAATATCTAAATTCTGTGATATATCCTGCATGGCATCACAAACAAGAAAGATCTTTTGGCTGCTGGATCATGACAGTTGTGGTAACAACTAACAACATACAAAGATCATGTCAACAAACTAGTATCTTTATTTGAAAAGTAATGTCTCAATAATATGGAAGCTATACAAATTGCTGTCTGGCAGGTGACAGGCAAACATCCAAAGATGTGCCAAAATTAGTAAGTTCATGCACCACAGCATTAGAAGGTAGTTCTCAAAGGAGCACAGTTTAACATATCGAATCGTCCGTACCTGAATATATCTAGAGATGTAGTGGCAAGTTCAAATCATACAAAGCTGCACAAGTATTCACATCAAGATACTAGCTGGATCTTCTGGGCACACCTCGCGCGGAGCTGGTATATGGTCAAACTGCAGAAAGTAAAATCATGACAGCAAAAACTTCTGCCTGGCATGTACATACGTGACAAAAATGTAGGGTAAATGTAAATAGCTAACAGAATACTTATATCAAATAGACACTCGTTAGTTGGTAACTGATTGTGCAGCAATCTATGAAGATTCCTCCTTACAAGACAAATACAAGCATTTGACCTGACATCCAAACAAGTAAACTATATGTGCAAACACGCATCTTCCATGAGTATCACCCTTTTGCCAGGTGCAACAAAATACGATCATGAAACACATATGGCCTTGCTACCAAAGCACAAGCAAACTAAATTCAGGAGACGGTATCTCTCTTTTTTGTAGCAGAATTCAGAAAACGCAGAAACAGACAGTAACATCAGGAAAGCCAGCAGAAAGATAACTCGGTAGCTTTCCATCTTCAGTTACCACCTGGCTCTCGGTACAGCATGCACCAATCAGGGCGAATTCCTATGCTGTGTAACTAAATCCAGTTGCTAATAAAGGCAAATAACAAAGAGACAATTGCTCAACTACATACATACACACAGCGAAAAAGAACATTCACACACGAACTGAAGCACCAAGATATAGAAATCAGCAACACTAGACGATTCACAAGAGATTAGACTCCGTTTGAAACATCAGTAGAACTCATCAACCACTTAGAAAGATACCATTTCCCCTCTTCTATTGCTACCATCTCAATCAGTTTTGCTACCTAAATCACCCACAATCCTTCCCCAAGGTAATAAGTTAATGATTGAGGTGTAGACCACGACCACATAGCACACATAATAAACCCTAAGCTACTAACTAACTAACCTTTGAGCCCTAAGCATAGTAACTGCCATTTGATAATCCTCTTCCCCCTAGCCTAGTTCTTATTCTCCTCCGCAGCGGTGCCAGAGACGGAGACAGAGGCGTCAGGGGACTCAGCGGCGGTGGGCGGTTGCATGAGGAGCGCGGTGTAGTACGGGACAGGCGTCATGGACGGAGCGGCCGCGACGGAGGAGACGGGGACAAGAGGCGGGGGCGCCTCCTCGGTGGTGACGCCGGTGCCGGTGGCGGCGATTATGGAGGGCTCGGCCTGGCGGAGCAACCACTCGATGGTCTCCCCGTCGGTGCGGTGTCCGAGCTCGCGCGTGAGCTGGAAGACGCGCGCCGCCACCATGGCCGGGATGCGGACCCGGCGGCCGCGGCCGGCGACCTTGGCGTGGCGGTCGGCGGAGGAGGACCCCACCGGGCGACGAACCCGGCCGCGGAGGGCGGCGGCCCCCGGCGCCGCCGCGACGGCGGTCGAGATGGAGAGATCGGCGGCGGCGGGGGCGTGGGGTGCGGGAGGGTTTAGGGTTTGGGGGGCGGGGACGAGGTTGTAGAGGACGAGCTCGGAGGAGGAAGACATTTTGGAAGAATTGGAAGGGGATTTTGGGGCTGCGAGGTGGGCCCGGCTCGCGCCTGCTGGTGGGGCTATGGGGACGGACGGATGCACGGAGGACTAGGGGTTATATAGGGTGGGAGGCCGGAGGGCTGCTATGTTCCTCTGCCGGTGGGGACCTCTCGGTAAAATTAGTGATTGGGCTGTATTAATTTTTTTTCATTTACTAGGATTGATCACCTCTTCCTATTTTCTATAATCAATTTACTTTCTTCCATTTATGTTTTTTTCCTGCTAGGCTATGAGAGTAGGTACAATAATGGACTTATAGCCAAGCTAATGCTAATGTAGAGGAGAGAAGAGAAGAGAGAAATAAGAGCTTGCTCCTATGTAAGCAGCAGCTGGGCACGGAAGCATAGGTATTAGTGGGGCCAAAGTAACATATGTTGTGAGGAGAAATAGGAGAGAGAGACTTTTTAAGACAAATAGGAGACACTTATTATATAACTTGACTCTTATAGCTTGTCTTATAGCCAAACAACTTGGCTCGATTATTGACCTTATGCCAGCTTAGTTTTCAAGGCGGACATTTTTTTCTTATTGTGTTAATTAAGGGTATAATTCAATCAGTTAGGTCTAAGACTAAAATTTAGCTTAAATTAGCTAGGCTTTACTAGCTAGTTGGCTAATAACTAGTGAAGGATTGACTATAAAATTGATCCACATATTAGCAACATATTTAAATGAATAGACTAAAATAAACAATTAACCCCATACATCAAATAGGCCACAACCATCGTCGTTAATATATTTTTCAATTATTCACCTAACTTGATGTCTATATGCACAATGTGGATGGCCCAGTCTCATGGTTTAGGCCTCGTTCAATTATATGAGATTGATTTCCAAGCTCACCGTTTCTTTGGTAATTTCTACAAGGCCGGAACCGTTCCTGGCTAGGAACGACCCGAAATGTCGTAAACGAACGGAGCCTTAGTATGTTCTTCAAAAATTGTGATGGATAAGCGATTAGGTACCCTCTACCACCCGTGGCGACCTCCTTCTTCTCCTCCCCCCTCTCATTGCTGCCATGGCCATGGGCACCCCTGCCCCTCGACCTGGCCTGGTCTCCTCCTTTGCCACAGGAACCCTAACGCCGGCCTCCCGCCATCCCCACCACCTGGCCGGTCTGCCTCCACCGAGCCCCTTCTAAGCTCACCATGGTTGAGCCGGGAGGGGAGGCCTACGCGGCTGTCCCGCGGTCGCCGAGGAGAGCACGAGTGGCCATCAGGAAGGCTACCATGGCCACCAGGGGCGCCTGCGCAACAGCCAGGAGGGGGTCGTGCGAATCGGATGGCCGAGCGGTTTTCACCCATGAATCAGATGGCCACGACGGTGTGCATGCCGCACCAATAGATCTTGCGTGCTCGAAACTTAGCATTCCCGAATATTAATTGCTTCTTTGCATCATCTTGCAAATTCACAGTCAACTGACTCAATCATCATGGCTCCACTAGTCTCTTAAGGATAGACAAGACTGATCGCATCCTGTCATTTTGAATTCTCATGAGATAACGTTACCTACAAGATTGGATATAGTGTCAATTTACACGGCTAACAACAAGGAATACATACGTCGGAAAGTACTTGACTTAAAACAGTAATTCTAGATATATTTCATTTCAAGACTTGTGGATCCACTGTAAGTAAATCCATATGCCTCCTAAATTCTTTTTTTCGGGAGTGTACGGTCTATAGTACTACCTCTATCCACAAAAGAATACAAATTCTAGGTGCATTCTTGATTAGTTGTGTTTAAAGTTTGACCAAATATATAGATAAAAATATTAATGCTTATGACACTAAATAAATGTATGAAAATAGGAAAAAGTCTAATTGACCCCCCAAGTATAGGGGGTGGTCTAGTTTACCCCTCGAACTATGAAATGGTCTAATTTACCCCCTGAATTTTGCAAAACCGGCCAAATCACCCCCTCGGGCGGTTTTGGGCGGTGGTTTTGCTGTAAATTTTGATCTTTTTTTTCTGTAATTAATTTGAATAATTCATACAACAAAAACTTTGTACTAAAGCATACAATATTATATATTCACTGTGTAGATCTACTCATGTGGAGTCCAATAAAATTGGATTTTTCATTTTATGATTTTTCTGTGATTTACTATGATTTTTCAAAAATTCAGACGAAATAAATAAAAAGGAAAAAGACAAAACCACTGTTACTGTAGGAAAACCGCTGACACTGTAGCAAAACCACCGCCCAAAACCGCCCGAGGGGGTGATTTGACCGGTTTTACAAAGTTCAGAGGGTAAATTAGACCATTTCATAGTTCGGGGGTAAACTAGACCACCCCCTATAGTTGGGGGGTCAATTAGACTTTTTCCTATGAAAATATATCTCATAGCAGATCTAATAATACTTATTTGATATTTTTATTTATACTTAATCAAACTCAAGATACTTTAACTCAGTTCTGTAATTGGTACTATGCTAGAATTGAATTATTTTATGGACGCATGGAGTATTAATAACTAATAACTTCTTGTCTTCTTCCAGTTACATAAAAAAATTAAAATTTTAGGAATTGTTTCCTGGTTGTAAACCTGTTGCTAAATATGCTAGGTGCTAATCTAGTTTGTACAAAATTCACAGTTCTATATAAGTTTTTTTTTTGGGGGGGAGACGAGGAAAAGTTGGTAGGACGAGGATTCACTTTGAGAGAAATTATTAGGCATTCCTCGAGAAAATAGAGATATTCCTTTTAGAGCCTATTTGGATCCTATAAATTGAAACCAATATCTAGAAAGCGCTTTCCATTTTATTATTAAATTACTTTTCAATATAATTCCTCTCAATTTTTGGAACCAAACAGAGCCCCTTTTTTGTCATTTGAGATATTCTACTAGCAGAAATCTACACTAGTCAATAGTTTTGCACACATGAATTTGCTGAAACTACAATGTCATCATTTGGTATTGCCAAAATATTGCTCCTTTGCATCACCTTCCAAATTCAGAGTAAACTGACTCAAGCACCATGAGACACCACTAGTTTGAGGGCAGACAAGAATTGATCACAACCAGTCATTTCAAATCAAATTCATGAGATAACGTTGCAACCCACCATATATTGCCCTATTGTGCCAATTTACGGGACTAGCAACAAGGAATATGTGGGGTTGAAAGCTCTATGTTTGGTGTTGGTAATTAGTGACAATGCCCAAGTACTAATCATGTGTTTAAGATTGTACGTAGCAAAGGATGATTAGCACATAGCATGGTGAAGCATGATGATCAAGTGTGGATGATGAAGTGCTTACCATGGTGATGAAGGAGGAACAAGGTGCAACCCTATGATGATCAAGGCAAAGGTATATGTTAGGGGTTGTACTTTGGTAACCAAGACACCTAGTAGGTGTGGTTACATTATAGGTTAGATAACCATACTATAAAGAGGAGAATTGTCGTATCAATTCTAGTCCTACATGTGCCTCTAGGTGACATTTCATTGAGCATATGCATTTGGATAGAGCTAATGACGCCTCGAAAAATGATTGTGAAAATGCTAACACACTTGCACATGACGATGATCACTTGGTGGTGTTAGCACATTTGCGTTGCCGATAGTGTTTGAGCAGTAGAGAGGGTTTGGGGTAATTCAGCGCTTTTCGGGAAATAAAACGTCTATTTTCTACTGCGCCGGACGCGAAGAAACGGAGGCGAACGGAGGTCACAGAGGTGATCGGACGCTGAACCGGACGCGGTCTCTGTTTGACCGGACGCGTCCGGTCAGTGCTCAGTGTTTGTGCGCGTCTCGGTCTTCTGATCGGACGCGGTGACACGTTTGGTCACGATCAACCGGACGCGTCCGGTCACGCATGGAGGCTTATTGGAAACAACCGAACGCTGGCACTGTGGCGTCTGGTTCGTCTAGCATGCGCGTCCGATCGCTGACTCCCTGAAGCGCTGCTCGGCTTGACCAACGCGTCCGATCGATCACGGGACCGGCGCGTCCGGTCGTGCTTCGCGCGTGGGTGGTGTGCGCACCTACGTGTTCGGTCATTTCGACCAGCGCGTCCGGTCAGCGCGACTGCAGCAGAATCAAGTGCCTAACTGCTAGTTCTTGTTGGGAACGTCTATAAATACTTGTTGGTCGGCTCTTTGGAGTCTTTTTTGGACATTTGACATACTTGTGAGCATATTGAGCTAAGCCAAAGCATCCCCTCTCATCCCAACTCATCTCCCTTGCATTCAATTGCAATTCTTGAGTGAGATTAAGTGATTCAAGTGCATCAATCATTGATTTGCATCTAGAGGCACTTAGGGGATTGATTTGCTGCGGTTTTTCTTGTTACTTTTGGTGGTTGCCGCCACCTAGATGGCTTGGAGCAGCTTGGAGGCATGGCAAATGTTGGTGATTGTTCTTGGCCACCTCCCGTGATCTTGTGAGGGGTTTGCACCTTCCCCGACAGAGTGTCGCAAGGTAGCATTAGTATATTGCTTGTGTCATTGCAACTCCTAGCCATTTTGTAGGTTCTTGTGGCGCCTTTTGAGAGGCTCGGTGTGTGACCGATTAGCCACCGAACCACGTGGTTGAGGGGGACACAACGAGGACTAGCGTGCCGGCAAACACGTGAACCTCGGGATAAATCGTCGTATCTTCACTTCATTGATTGTGATTGATTTGTCTCGGTGGTTTGGTTGTCTTAGATATTGTCTTTTGGATATTGATTGGTTGGCTCAATTCATCGCCCTTCGATGAAATCTCTCGTATCTCTAACATGCATTACATTTCAAGTAATTGGTTGTTTCCTCTTGCTAGCTTGTTGTTGTAGCTTGTGTAGTTTTAGTTTTGTGTAACTTGCTAGCTTGTTTAGTTGTCGCTCTTGCGGTTTGACTTGTGCGGTTAAATGAAATATATTAGGGTTTTCATTTGGATAGGTGGCTTGCAACACCCCTTTAGGCTAAGAAAAACTTACATCACGCTATTTGTTATATTGATAAACTTGTTTAACATACTTTGTAGGAATTTTTATTAGGCTATTCACCCACCACTAGCTATCAAGACCTTTCAGGGGCTATGGGGACGGACGGATGCACGGAGGACTAGGGGTTATATAGGGTGGGAGGCTGGAGGGCAGCTATGTTCCTCTGCCGGGGGGACCTCTGGTAAAATTGGAGATTGGGCCGTATTAATATTTTATTTACTAGTACTGTTCACCTCTTCCCATTTTCTACTATCAAACTTACTTCCTTCTATTTATGTCGTTTTTCCTGCTATGCTATGAGAAATGCTACCTTAGTTTTCAAGGTGAACATTTTTATATTTTCTATGATTCAATGAGTTAGGTCTAGTTATTAGCTAAGACTAAAAATGAGGATTTGCTAGCTAGTTGGCTAATAACTAGTTGGAGAATTGACCACAAAATTGATCTACCTATGTGGCAGAACCGCCCAATTTAACTCACTTTTACAGACATTTGTCTTCCACTAGACACTAAGCACCCTGAAAGTGAGTTAAACCCGGTAGTTCTGTCGAGTACACCCAACAGGAGAACTCGAACACTCCACATTTTACACCCGGGATCCAATAATGAGTACAAACTTACAATACTTAGTCCATTTCATACAACACAGAGTCTCAGAAAATAATTTATTACAATACCAGTGGTTCTGAGTGCGATAAATTAAATAGCGGAAATAAAATAAACGTTTAGCGGAACAAAATGAGAATCCGTCTATTACCCACCAGAAGAATCCTCCACACAAGACCTACCTGCTTAAGGTGCACCTGTAATAGGGGTAAAAGAAACCCTGAGTACACAATGTACTCGCAAGACTTACCCGACTAAGAGATATATTTCCCAACTCTCAAGGATTATGATAGGCTTTATGTCGTGTGGGTTTCTTGCTAGCGAAAAGCAGCACTAAGAGTGCGTCCTTAATTTCTTACTTTTAATAGCCATATTTTATTTCTTATCCAACCTTCTATGTAAGCACCTAGTCTATAATCAAGTACGGTTGAGCAAATGGAACCATTTCTTCATCTTTCAACTGTTAGTTCTTACTACGATGCCAGAGCGTAGTCAAGTCATACTGTCACGTAGAAACGGCGATTCGCGAATCAATGTGTCCAACTGGGTACCCCGAAAAACACACGTCTCGCTTGCACCCCAAGCACAAGCGAAACCAACCCGTTCCACTCCTGTCACGGGTTTCCAGGTCCCCGTCCAAACTTGGACTCCTAACTCCACTTGAGGCCCGGCCTCAATGCGGTGCTAAGACCTCCACCTATCTCCGCCTCCAATCAGTCGGTCCGGAAAGAAGCAGAGCCCATGACAAGAGAGTAACAAGCATTCCCGCTCCCATAAGCAAGTATGTGCTCGGGATAATAAATCTGTGACTTGACCATGGTCTATGCAACGAACGGTCCTTAATTGACACGGATAGGGAAACAGTACAACCCAGCTATGCCCCATGGCCACGGGACACAAGTTGTTACACCCACCAATACCCATATCCCATCCTGCCCGGTCACCATTTCCTTTCCATCATTTTATCATGAATGTAATTATAGTATTAATAACCACCTATTGTGAGTAATGACATGTTACTCACGCTACCGATAAACCTAAGCAAAGCAGCTACACGATCCTGTACTAGTAAGACTCATGGGTAGATATATATATGCATGTGGGTATCATAAAATTCCTGCAACGTAAATGCACAACATTTAAATATATATAAAGATTTGCAAAATAAGGGTTATGCACCGGAGCTTGCCTTGGACAGGTGCAAAGTTAGAGGTGTCAGTCACGGGCGGCTCCTGGAACTCCTCCGGCAAGAAGATCTCCTCCTCGTACTCCTCGATGACTTCCTCGTAGTCCTGCTCCTCCGTGGCCACATATTCAACTTCTTTGTGATCTACATGCATGCAATGATAATATGACACTTAATACGATGACAACAGTAGCTCTTATAACAACTATAACCACTGACCATTTAGCTAACTCTAATGGCAACATATCAAGTCATCCACTACTCCTATTAAGCAAAAGCTAAGCGGTCTAAATGTTTCCTACCCACTCGATTGCATCACTTTCTTTTGTTATCGATTTAACGTATACTCGATTAGGAGAATTTAGCTACCCCATCTAGCAAGCTATTAAAATGCTACAAAAATTACAGTAAGCATCTAATAACATCATGAAGCTACTGTAAAAATTGTAGAGCTAAAGGCATCGCGGTTTTGCCACAACAATTTCTACAAAATTAATTTCTCAACAATAGTCATTTTTGCATCCATTTAACACTACAGATTTAACGCGAAGCGGCCCGCAACAATGCGGCCCACATGACGCAGGCCGGCCCCCGACGAAACGGAGCCCACACGTGACGGAGATTAAGCGAAAACGCCCCTGTACTAACCGTCAATCATACGCCTACCAAGCGGACTATTCCTACAGACACACTTCAAGCAACTAGCCCCCTAAAGAAACTCGTCTTCACAACCCTGAGACCCCCGGGCGCCCCTGCTCGCCGGCGCAGCACTGGTGGCACAGGCCGGCCACGCCGGCTAACTAAGGCACGTGCAAACTTAACCAACGAGCCGACCTCCAACTACGTCTTAAAAGCCTGCTCTAAACGGAGATATGGAAACCGCGGAGCCGTAGAACACGGTGGCCACGGCGAGCAGTCGCTCGAGGCAGCGGCGCGGCCGTTCCGACGGCCCTAGACCCCCGCGCTGCCAACAATCAAGGGCATGAGCACCACTAACCTACCCTGGACTCGGCCGCAGCGCTCGCTGGAGCCGGTGGATGACAGGGATGGCTGGCCGCGTGCGACCAACGGGATGCGGCGGCGCTCCGCGGCGACACGGTCGCGTCAGCAGTGCGGGGGCAGCAGTAGCGGCTTGGCTAAAGCACGCAAGGCAAAGGAGGATGCGCGAGGGGTCTAACGGTGCTGCCACCAGGGATCGAGGTGGGCAGATTGGGAGTGTCTTCGGCCAAGGCAGAGACCAACCTTAAAACAATGGCGGAGGAAAAGAAATCCCAAGTGCCACAAGCGGGCCCAAGCTCAGGGTGGGGTGAGGGCGAGTGAGCAGGGTGGCTTAATCAGCGAGCTGAGGGCACGTCAAATAGAACCCGACGACCCCACGGGCCGAAATGACGTGCGGCACCGCTGACCCGGGAAACAGAGGAGCGAGGGGGAAAGGGATGGGTTCGGCCAAACATGTCGAGCCCAAGCGGAACGTGGGCACGGCAGCAGTTGACCCCTGCCCCGAACGAGCTCTGCACCACAGGGATACGTGTGCGCGCAGTGCCGTACACCGCAAGGCGACGGCTCAGTGCAGAGAGGGGGCAGGGTGCAGGCGGATGCAACGTCGAGAGGACGGCGGCCGCAGCATCGCGACGCGAGAGGATGGAGCGGATCAGCGCAAGCAGGCCCGCGCGCTAGCAGATGACAGGGTCGGTCGCAGCGCCACGACGCGAAAGAAGCAGCGCGCAGACGGCAGGCGACCAGCGGCCCGCTGCTGGCCAACGTAGCCAATACGGCGACGTCGGCACCCACGCGAGGTGACCGCGCACAGACGACAAGCAGCCCGACACAAGTGTCATGCATGCAATTTAAAGCACGCGAAACCTCTAACTCGCGAGGTGACCGCGCACAGACGACAAGCAGCCCGACACAAGTGTCATGCATGCAATTTAAAGCACGCGAAACCTCTAACTCGGTTTGACTCGGGCTCAAACAACTATACAATACCTGAGAGGGTACTTAAGGCTACCCCGAGCAACCAAAACCCGACCTAGCTCCTTAGCTAACATGCTCGAAAAGAAGCCACCACTGCAGCGTCGTCAAACTGCTACAAGCTTACGATCCTAAGCACATTTTAGGTTTTCCAAATTCGATTTCCAAGCCCCCTTGAATTACTAGCTGGCCAAAATACTTTTCCACCGCAAGGGTTGCATGGCGCTCTACCAAGCTAGTACTTCAAATCTTATTAAAGTGTTGCATACATGTTCTATAACAGTTTTGCTAAATAATATTCATTTTTGAACCTTAAGTGATACAACACGGTTATTGTGGCAACTTCTATTTAACATTTTCATTATCTAATTAAAATTACTAAAATGATGATGAGATCCCGTAGGGTTCGCTGGCCGATCTTTCGATGAGAGATGGTGGATAACTCGATTTATGGATGGAGACGACGTTCACAGCCCGACTACAACCGTCTAAGGACGCTGCGCCTTAGCAACCGATACACCTCCTCCGATGGCTGCCGTGATCTTGCGGCGCGACAACCAGCCACTAGAGCACCTGTTCTGCAGGCAATCGAAGAACCAGCAAGAACAAGAAGAACAAGCACTTAATTGCCAAATAAATATGAAGGTTTCAATCTAAAAACACAAGATGGTGAGGTTCTGAAAACAATCAGTCAGGCGGTTGATCCAACACGCGCGCTGAAAGGCGGTAGCAATAGCTAACTCGACGAAACAAAACCTAATCTGTTTGTGGTGGCCCTAGAGGCATATAAGTAGATGGGAGGACGACCACAAGGGTGTTTGAGTCGTTCTCCAACCCTAGGACGTGTCCCTAATGGATCCAACTTGATACATGGGCCATCGGCCCAAAATAAGGTGACGCAGCACCGTTGACAGAAAAGGTCTCGGTACAAAAATAGTTACTACAGAAGTATCTGATAAGATATATCTATGAGGCTAGATCCGTTGGAAAGTAGACTTGATAAGCTTTCCAAAAAGCTAGAACGTCCCAATCCGAGTCCGTATGAAGTCGTGGCATGCATCACAAGTTGGTGCTATCCTGTAGTCCAAATCCAGCCGGCGCCAATCCCCTGCCCTTCTAATCCTCTCCATCATTCCTAAGTAAAACAAGAGTGCACGTGTTTCTATTGTCTAAATATGATGGACAAGAGTTTAAGAATAAACTTACTTGATGGTTGAGTTGACGGGCACGAGCACGAGTAAGAGGACCAAGTGGTGCTAGCGATGGTGTAGGTGTGGTGTTGATGTCCTCATCAAATGATTCCACGAACTTTGACCCATGCTAAATCACATAAACAAGATGCTCATGATGCTTTGGTGTGTTGTTATGCGCGGTAACACCGAGGGTGTTATAACCTATTAGCACCATATTTAAATGGATAGACTATATGCACAATGTGGATGGCCCAAGTCTCATGGTTTAGTCCTTTCTTCAGAAATTTTGATGGATATAGGCGATTTGGTACCCTCTACAAGAATAAGTTTATTGAATCGGTATACGAAGATGAAATGACAGAGAATCCTTTTCAAAAATTGAAGCAGTATACCTTGCAAAGTTGTATCGTTGCTAGCAAACATGGGTGTTAATCTAGTTTATATACGGTCTAAGCTTTCGGGGAAAAGAAAGAGAGGAAAACTTCAGTCTGACTCATTGCCGTTCCTTGTGAAAATAGACATTCACTTGTATAATTTTTGTAGTTTTCAAATATTCTGTTTGCAAAATTGTTCACCGGTCAACAATTTTGCACACTTGAGCTTCTAGAAAACATTTACAAATGTCATCATTCGATATGGAAAAATATTAATGTCACTACTACGGCCCGTGTGCGCAGGCACACACGACTCTGTCCTCACGCCTCCTCCTTCCCCCACGCGCCCACTCTTTCTTGGCGTTAGTCTTCCTCCTCTCGACCCCTTCCTCCCCCACCCCCACTGCCCCCGCGGCTCCCTCGCTGCCAGTCATGCTGCCCACCTCCCGGCCGCGCCCCTGGTCCCGCCCTCCTCCTCGTCCTTGCCCCCGCCGCTGCCTATCACCCCATCGCGGGCAGTAGGGTCTCGCCAGGGCTCCGCGGCCCCCTACCGCCCACGGCGACCTCCTTCTTCCCCTCAACCCCTCCCATCGCCACCATGGCCATGGCGCCCCGCCCCCAACCTGGCTCGGCCGCCTCCTATGCTGCCGAAACCCTAACGCCGTCCTCCCACCGTCCCCACTGCTTGGTTGGTCTGCCTCCCCAGAGCCCCTTCTAAGCCCGCCAGAGTTGAGTCAGGAAGGGGAGGCCTACGCGGCCGCCGGAGATGGGTCGGCGTACCACGGCCGCCAGGGAGCGCCTGCACAACAGCCAGTTGGGGGTCACGTGAACCGGACGGCCGAGCGGTTTGCACCCACGAGTTGGACGGCCGCGACGGTGTGCATGCCGCACCACCAGATCGTGCGCGCACGAAAATTAGCATTCCTGAATATTAGTTGCTTCTTTACATCATCTTGCAAATTCACAGTGAACTGACTCAAGCATCATGACTCCACTAGTTTCTTAAGGATAGACAAGACTGATCGCATCCTGTCATTTTGAATTCTCATGAGATAACGTTACCTACACGATTGCATATAGTGTCAATTTACAGGGCTAACAACAAGGACCACATACGTCAAAAAGTACTTGACTTAAACAGTAATTTTAGATATATTTCATTTCAAGACTTGTGGATCCACTGTAAGTAAATCCACATGTCTCCTAAATTCTTTTTTTGGGAGTGTATGGTCCATATAGTACTACCTAT
Source organism: Saccharum spontaneum (assembly GCA_022457205.1). Classification (NCBI taxonomy): domain Eukaryota; kingdom Viridiplantae; phylum Streptophyta; class Magnoliopsida; order Poales; family Poaceae; genus Saccharum; species Saccharum spontaneum. Next base: position 8,533,250 of record CM039602.1, on the reverse strand, counting down.
GTCCACAAAAGAATACAATTCTAGGTGCATTCTTTGATTAATGGTGTTTAAAGTTTGACCAAATTTATAGATAAAAATATTAATGTTTATGACACCAAATAAATATAGTATGAAAATATTTGTCATAGCAAATCTAATAATACTTATTTGATATTATAAATATTTATATTTATATTTATAGTTAGTCAAACTCAAGATACTTTCTTTTATGGACACATGGAGTATTAATTAATAACTAACTTCTTGTCTTCTTCAAGTTACATAAAAAATTAAAATTTTTAAGACTTGTTTCTTGGTTGTAAACTTGTTACTAAATATACTGGGTGTTAATTGTACAAAGTTCACAGTGTTCTATATAAGGTTTTTCTTTTTTTTTGGTGGGGGGATGAGGAAAAGTTGATAGTCTGAGGATTCACTTTGAGAGAAATTATTAGACGTTCCTTGTGAAAATAGAGAGATATTCCTTTTAGAGCCTGTTTGGATACCATAAATTGAAACCGATATCTAGAAAGTGTTTTCCATTTCATTATTAAATTACTTTCTAATTCCTCTCAATTTTCTGGGAACCAAACATAGTCTTATAGTATTTTTTTTATCATTTGAGATATTGTACTAGCAGAAGTCTACACGAGTCAATAGTTTTTGCACACATACATGAATTTGCTGAAACTACAATGTCATCATTCAGTGTGCCAAAATATTGCTCCTTTAATTGCATCACCTTCCGAATTCACAGTAAACTGACTGAGGCACATGACACCACTAGTTTGAGGGTAGACAAGAATTGATCGCAACCCACCATATATTGCCTATTGTGTGCCAATTTACAGGACTAGCAACAAGGAATACGTCAAAAAGTACTTGGCTCAAACAGTCTTTACACCTTCTATAAATTGGGTACCACCACGAAAATACATATCCAACCAACCAAAGATCATTGCTTGCAAGGAGCTCCTTACAGCCGGTATGCCCAAAATATCACAACAGTTCTTTTGTAGCTCACTTCATATAATTTCTTTCAAGTTATAGTTTTTACTTAGTTTCAAATTATTGTTTTTAGACGTGACATGACGTATATCTAGGTACGTATATAGCATAAGTCATGTACAAAGAATATGTGTCTCTTAGTAATATGTGTGCATATTTATGTATATTCCTACTGTTGCACGAGCTTATATAGTCCTGTTCAGCCGGCTTATAATCCGTACTTTTCAGCTTGTTTTTTTCAGCCGGAACAGTGTTTTTCTCTCACACAAATTAGCTGGAACAGTGTTTCAGCTTGTTTTTTCAGCATAATCGAACGGGGCCACAGTACAAAACTCGACTACTTCTGATGATCTGTAAGTCAAGAATTATCTTTCAGACAGAGTCACTGGCAAGAAAAAAGAATCTATAGAACGAAGTTATATATACACACACAGATAGATTACCATCTCATTAATACTCATGACTTGTATGCCCTCAGGTTAATCGATCAGGTTCACCAAGAGCAATGAAGATTCTTGCGTGTGCTGTTCTCATGCTGGTCCCTCCATCAGCAATTGCACTGCGGAGATGCCCCCTATAATGGCTGCAGAAAAGAGCAGCCGTGATGAGGTCGCAGGACGAGCAAAGGCATATGCTGCAAACATTCAAGAAAAATCGGTAATAATAAATATGGGTGACGATGGACATGGAAATCGTGATGACGTCTCTCCCCCTCGCCACCCTACCGAAGGGAGACCATGAGGAGTTGAGGGACCCTTAATCTTCGAACTACAGCTATCCAGCACCGCTCCTATCCCTAGCTTCACGCTCAGCTTCCAAAGACCTGTCAAATACTTAAAATACAACTAAATTCTGGTAGAGAACTGACAAAAATCACTTCTGGTGGCTTAAAATACAAACAGATTCTGGTACAGAACTAACAAGAACACTTTGTGGTGAAGAACTGACGAGTATCGCTTCTCCATTTACACTACGAGCAATGAGCTAAAAAAATCTACTCTCCACCGCTTTCCACTACTCCCCATTCATTTGCCACAAGACGACGACGACAACAACAACATAGCCTTTTGTCCCAAGCAAGTTAGGGTAGGCTAGAGATGAAACCCAAAAGAGACGAGAAACAGGGAGGCACATAAAATGATATAAAGGGCACAAGACAAAAAGAGGTCACGGTTCAGGTACGTTGATTGCCAATCTCCAAGCGCTCCTATCTATAGCTAAATCCTTAGAGATATTCCACTCCTTAAGATCTCTCTTAACGGACTCGTCCCAAGTTAGTTTAGGTCAACATCTACCGCTCTTTACATTATCGGCCCGTTTTAGAACTCCACTACGCACCGGCGCCTCAGGAGGCCTCCGTTGGACATGTCCAAACTATCTCAACCGATGTTGAATCAATTTCTCCTCAATTGGTGCCACCCCAACCCTATCCCGAATATCGTCGTTCCGGACTCTATCTCTCCTTGTGTGCCCACAACACCAACGCAACATACGCATCTCTGCTACACTCAATTGTTGGACATGTCGCCTTTTTGTAGGCCAATACTCAGCACCGTATAACATCGCCGGACGAATCGCCGTCCTATAGAACTTACCTTTCAGCTTCTGAGGCACCCTTTTGTCACAGAGGACGCCAGAAGCTTAACGTCATTTCAACCAGCCGGCTGAAATTCTATGCCTAACATCTTCATCAATGTCTCCGTCCTTTTGTAGCATCGACCCTAAATACCGAAAAGTATCCTTCTTGGCCACCACTTGCCCATCGAGGCTAACGTCTCCCTCCTCATGCCTAGTCACGCTGAAATCGCACCTCATGTACTCGGTCTTAGTCCTACTAAGTCTGAACTCTTTCGACTCTAACGTGTGCCTCCATAGTTCTAACTTCCTATTAACCCCTGCCCTACTGTCGTCAACTAGCACCACATCATCAGCAAAGAGCATACACCAAGGGATACCACCTTGTATGTCCCTTGTGACCTCATCCATCACCAAAGCAAATAAATAAGGGCTCAAAGCTGACCCCTGATGCAGTCCTATTTTAATTGGAAAGTCACTGGTGTCGCCATCACATGTCCTTTTTAATTGGAAAGTCACTGGTGTCGCCATCACATGTTCGGACAAACGTCACCACATCCCTGTACATATCCTTGATGAGGGTAACGTACTTAGTTGGGACTTTGTGCTTTTCCAAGGCCCACCATATGACATTTCTCAGTACTTTGTTATATGCCTTCTCGAGGTCAATAAAGACCATATGCAAGTCCTTCTTCTGCTCCCTATATCTCTCCATCAATTGTCGTAATAAGAAAATCGCCTCCATGGTCGACCTACCAGGCATGAACCCAAACTGATTTTGGGTCACATGTGTGAAAGGTCTTGATGGCTAGAGGGGGGTGAATAGCCTTTTAAAATTTTCTACAAAGACAAGCTAAACAAGTTTATCAATACAACAAATAGCGAGATGCAAGTTTTGCTTAGCCTATGGGGTGTTTGCAAGCCACCTATCCAATTCACGATTCTAGTATATTGGCACTCAACCGCACAAGTCAAACTAAGAAGGTAACTACAACTACAACTAGCAAGCTACACAAAAGAACTACTCTAGCAAAGCTAACTAGCTAGCAAAGATAACTAGAAAGTAATGCGGAGTTGAGTTAGGAGAGTTTCACCGAGGGGCGAAGAATTGAGCCAACCAATATGATCAACAATGAATACCAAGACAATCGAGCACCGGGATCAATCAATCACAATATGAAAGTGATGACACGAAGATTTATCCCGAGGTTCACGTGCTTGTCGGCACGCTAGTCCCCGTTGTGTCCCTTTTTACCACGTGGTTCGGTGGCTAATCGGTCTCACACCAAGCCTCTCGAAAGGCGTCACAAGAACCTACCAAATGGCAAAAGGTTGCAAATGACACGAGCAATTCACTAATGTTGCCTTTGGCGCTTCGCCGAGGTAGGCACAAACCCCTTACAAACACCGGAGGTGGCCAAGAACAATCACCAACTCTTGTCAATGCCTCCAAGCTGCTCCAAGCCGTCTAGGTGGTGGCAACCACCAAGAGAAATAAGAATCCCGCAGCAAATCAACCACCAAGTGCCAACTAGATGCAATCTCACAATGCAAATGCACTTGGATCACTCAATCTCACTTCGAATATGCAAAGAAGCAAGAGAGATGAGTGGGAGGGGAGTTGCTTAGCTCAAAGTGCTCACAAGTATGTCAAATGTCCAAGAGAGATAGCCTTGAGCCGGCCAACGAGTATTTATAGACGTACCCCTTCGAATATAACCGTTAGGAACTTGAAACAGTCGAAGTCGCGCTGACCGGACGCGCTGGTCCAACTGACCGGACGCGCCGATCGCACAACGGATACTTTCGCGAAGCACCGACCGGACGCGCTGGTCACGCGGACCGGACACGCTGGTCAAGCCTGAGCAGCGCACAACGAAACAGCGACCGGATGCACTGGAGAACTGACCGGACGCCACAGTGCCCGCGTCCGGTTGGAGTCCAGTAAGCTCCCTCAACGACCGGACGCGTCCGGTCGACTGTGACCGGACGCGCTGCGCGTCCGATCAAAAAGCTGAAACACGCACAGACGCTGAACACTGACCGGACGCGTCCGGTCAAACAGAGACCGCGTCCGGTCCAGCGTCCGGTCACCTCTGTGACCTCCGTTTGCCTCCGTTTGATTTCCGAGTTCCGGTGTAGTGGAAAATAGTCGTTTCAACTTCTCGAAAACGCCTGAATCCCGCATCGCAAGCTCGGCGGGAGGGAGAGAGAAGACCCCAAACCCTCTCTACCGCTCAAACTTCATCGCCTTCGTAAATGTGCTAACACCACCAAGTGATCACGTCATGTGTGAGTGTGTTAGCATTTTCACAATCATTTATCGAGGCGTTATTAGTTCTATCCAAATGCATATGATTATGAAATGCACATTTAGAGGCACTTAGGAGTTCAATAGCCGCGTCATTCCCCTCTTTATAGTACGGCTATCTATCCTATAATGTAACCACACCCACTAGGTGTCTTGGTTACTAAAACACAACCCTTAAGCATATACCTTTGCCTCAATCACATAGGGTTGTGTCCAAATCCAAGTGTGGCCATCATGATCACCATGTCCATCTTGCCACCAACCTTGGAATGTACTAATCCTCATATGCTACATACAACTTAGGCATAGGATTAGTACTTAGGCATTGTCACTAATTATCAACACCAAACATAGAGCTTTCAATGTGTCACTTTCCTTAGGCGATGCTCGATAACCCTCTCCCAGAGCTTCATCATATGACTCATCAACTTAATCCCACGGTAGTTAGTACAACTTTGAACATCTCCCTTGTTCTTGAAGATAGGTACTAATATACTTCTCCTCCATTCTTCAGGCATCTTGTTAGACCGAAAAATAAGGTTAAAAAGCTTAGTTAACCATACTATCGCTCTGGCGCCTAGGTATCTCCACACCTCAATGGGGATACCATCAGGGCCCATCGCTTTACCTCCCTTCATCCTCTTCAAAGCCTCTCCGATCCCTGCTTCCTAAATTCTCCTCACAAAGTATCTGTTGGTATCGTCAAATAAGTCGTCCAACTCAAGGGTAGGACCCTCATTCTCCCCATTAAACAGCTTGTCAAAGTACTCTCTCCATCTGTCATTGATCTCGTTATCCTTCACCAGAAGTCGATCTGTCCCATCCTTTATGCATTTTATTTGGTTGATGTCCCTTGTCTTCCTCTCGCGGATTCTAGCCATCCTATAAATGTCCTTCTCCCCTTCCTTCGTGCCTAGCCGCTGATAAAGGCCATCATACGCCTGATCTTTTGCTACATTCACAGCTCGCTTTGCAACCCTCTTCGCTATTTTATAGCCCTCGATGTTGGCTGCACTCTTGTCATGATGGAGACGCTTGAAACACTCCTTCTTCTCCCTAATAGCCCTTTGCACCTCATCATTCCACCACCATGTATCTTTCGCTTCCCGTTTGCCTCCCCTACTCACGCCAAACACTTCCGAAGCCACCTTCCGGACACATGTTACCATCTTTAGCCACATGTCGTCTGCATCTTCTCCTTCTTCCCAAGGCCCCTCGTCTAGCATCCTCTCCTTAAACGTTTACGTTGCTTCCCCTCTAAGCTTCCACCACTTTGTTCTCGCAATCTTGGCCCGTTTGTCTCGGTAGAAGAATCCATTCAAAATTGATTCTCACCTGCTTTCCACCTTATTCTCCACCAGAATCATTACTTCAGAGAATCAAGAAGTGAAACCCAAGAATCAGGAACGAGAGCTCTACCAAAGTGGCCCATAATATACCTCATCCCCTCTAGCTTCCGCGTCACACCTCAGTAGTCAGAACCTCACCAAAAATATGCATTACAAAGAAAAGAAAGAAATAATATCGGAAAAGATCCCCGAGCGTCGCTACAAATTTAACGACGAAAAGCATACATAGCCATGAAAGAAAGAAAGAAAGCGAGCATAGATATTTAGGATCAGTGCTACAAAAGAGCAACTGTACGTCCTGCGGTGAACAGCACTGCAGCTCCACCGACTTCATCAGAAGACCAGCACCAGACATATTACACAGCACCGCTCTCACCTACTACCAAAAGCTAACGCTCCAGCACAATGTACATCTATTATCCCCTGTATGTAATAAACTTGTACATGGCCAAAAGGATTTACAGTGCCGAAAACCTAAACTCTCATCTAACTACTGAGTTCCCGAAAACACCACACCTGGTTATATACAGGCAACATAAATCCTTGATTATCTGCTAGTACCCTATTTAAACCATGTAGTAAAACTGAACTCTCTGCATCACTTACGCCACCTGCTCGTCGTATTTGACGCCAATGCGTAGAAGGGGATTAGCGTGTAGTCGTATTTGACGCCAATGCATGCATAAAAAGGGATTAGTGTGCGTCTACAGCTGTACAGTTCGGTGGCTGCTGATGTTGGCCACTCAGGGACACCATCCTTGCTCGCTTCTCTGAAATCAGAAAACGTGAAGTGTTTGGTTCAGTATAAGAGTACATCGAATCCTTTTTGCATCGCGATGCAGATTATTTGCTGTCTGCTTACCTCCTGTAACGATTAGCTTCTCGACACGTGCCACAATGTGCTTCCCGTACGTGTAATTCTTCAGTTCATTCAAGTGTAGTTTGATGCTTGAGAGGATCATCTCTAGGTATTTGTCATCACATGTCTGAAGAACTCTCTGTACAACATAGTTACCAAACTGATCCTTCATCAATTCCTGCAAAACAGATGGATATAGTCATGATTCATGAATGAAAAATTACATCAGCAATAAACTCCAAAAGAATTTAAGAGTGCCATCAAACTTGTTAAACTCAAACAAAGAGAACATGGCATGCATGTTCAATCAAACAGATTAAAAGCCAAAGCGCCATGCGCATGTACATACTGTTGGAATATGCCATTCTCTATTGCAAGGGCTAACCCTAGAAGGGTAGCTAAATAGTCTCCATACATGGGCCACATGGGCCTTAGCCTCATGGGCCTACAATACATGGGCCACATGGGCCTTAGCCTCATGGGCCTACATATACTCCAACACCCCCCCGCAGTCTGAACTACCGTCGCAGCGGAGTTCGAGGCTGAAAACAAGAAAGAACACACACAACCCCCCCACAGACGCAACTAGCCACTGGTGATGTTGAGGCTGGAGCGAAACTCAGCGAAGGTCGAGGACGGGAGGCCTTTGGTGAAGATGTCCGCGAACTGGGAGGTCGTCGGGACATGAAGGACCCGCACCTCGCCCATGGCCACCCGATCACGAACAAAGTGGAGGTCGATCTCGACATGCTTCGTCCGCTGGTGCTGGATGGGGTTGGTGGAGAGGTAGACCGCACTGATGTTGTCGCAGTAGATCAGTGTGCTCCTGGAGGGTGGAGTGTGCAACTCAACAAGCAGCTGCCGGAGCCAGGCGGCCTCCGCCACGCCGTTAGCCACGGCGCGGTACTCCGCCTCGGCACTGGACCGGGAGACCACCGGCTGGCGCTTGGACGACCAAGACACCAGGTTGCCGCCCAGGAAGACGGCGTAGCCGGAGGTGGAGCGGCGAGTATCCGGGCACCCGGCCCAGTCAGCGTCGGTGTAGACAACGAGGTCGGTGGAAGAGGCCCGGTGTAGGAGGAGGCCGTAGTCGAGTGTGCCCCGGAGGTAGCGGAGGAGACGCTTGAGAGCCGTGAGGTGGGGCTCCCGGGGATCATGCATGTGGAGGCAGACCTGCTGAACTGCATATGTGATGTCCGGCCGGGTGAAGGTGAGGTACTGAAGGGCCCCGGCAAGACTCCTGTACGCAGTGGGGTCGGCCACCGGAAGTCCCTCAGCCTAGGTTAGCTTCTCTTTCCCCTCCCCTGCCGCCCAGCCGCCGCCACCTCCCTGTGGCCGCCGCCGGCTAGCCGGTGAGCCATGGCTGGCCGTCCACCTCCCCCTCCCTCCCTCTATTCTCACTTCCCACCCCTCTCCTCTTCTTCCTCCACCTGGGCCCAGGTACTCACCGGCGCCACTTCCCCTGCTCCTGGCGCCGCCGCACTTCTTCCCGGCGGGGACGCTGCTGTGGGGCTTCTTCCCGGCGCGGCTGCCACCGCCGGCCTCTTCCCCAGCGCCGCCGGACTCCATGGCTCCCTCCCTGGTACCTATCTTCCCGCCGCCCCTGGCCCCCTGGCGCTCCTCCCTGGAGCGGGCCTGCAGGGGGCTGGCCTGGAGGGCGCTGGTCCCAGTGCCGGCCGCCCCTTCTCTCTCCCTGCCGCAGCGCTGTCCAGCCCACAGCCACAGCTGCGCCAGCCCATCCTTCCTCCTTCTGCCGCCACCGGCCAACCTGCCCCTGCCCAGGTGCTCTCCTCTGCGGCGGTTGAGGACCCGGGTGCCACTGATGGGGCCGATGGGGACCCCCAGCCCCAACTCCCGGCCACTGATGGTGCCCAACCTGCTGTCCAGCAGCCACCCATCCACCTTCCCGGCGCCGGGATGGACGCCGGCAACCTCTCTCCTGCCGGTGCCCAGGCCTTCCCGGCCCCGCCACCTCTCCTTTCCCAGATCTACGCCGGACGTGACGCTTCGTCTCTCGCCGCTGCCCTCGCCGCCGCGCGTGCCTCTGCCGCGGAGGGGCAGGCTCGGGTGCGGGCGGCCGCCCTCGTGTGGGAGCACGAGCGCGAAGCGGCCGATGCCCTGGCTCGCCAGATCGCCGAGGCGGAGCGGCTCCTCTCATCCCCCGTCGGCCAGGACGTTGGGGCCCACTCCTCTGCCTCGCCGGGTCGCCGCGTGTCTCACACCGCCGTCCTCTGGCATGACCCGGCCGACCCGCTCGTGGCTCAGCTGCACTACCAGGCGGGGGGGGTCCAGAACATTCGCCTGCTCGTTCCGGTCGTCCTCGAGCCGGAGTCCCCCTCGTACGCCCGCTGGCGGGACCTGGTCCTCCTCACCCTTCGCCGCTACGCCCTCGACGACCACGTCCTCGTCGACACCCTGGTCGCCGTCCAGACGCCGTCGTGGCTTCGTCTCGACAGCATCGTTCTCTCCTGGATCTTGGGGACGATCTCTCTGGACCTCCACGACCTCGTCCGCACCTCTCCGGATGCGCGCCGGGCTTGGCTCGCCCTCGAGGGCCAGTTCCTGGGCAACGCTGAGGCCCGGGCACTGCGTCTCGACGCGAGCTTCCGCACCTTCGTCCAGGGTGACCTCTCCGTCGGCGAGTTCTGCCGCCGGATGAAGGGCATGGCTGACTCCCTTGGGGATCTCGGGTGGCCCGTCGAGGATCGCATCTTGGTCCTCAACGTCCTCCGGGGGCTCAGTGACCGCTACGCCCACCTCCGGACGTGGATCACCCGCCAGAGGCCTTTTCCCACCTTCTTGGAGGTCCGTGACGATCTCGTCATGGAGGAGCTCACTCAGGGCCTCCAGCCGGGCCCTACCACTTCCTCGTCCTCCTCGACGGCCCTGGCTGCTACTCCGCCGCGTCCTACTGCTCCACCGCGGTCGTCGGCTCCGCCAGCGTCGTCTCTCCTGGGTCCTCCTCCCTCCGGGCCGAGCGGAGGTGGGGGGGGCCGTGGCTCTCGTCGTCGCCGTGGGGGGGGCCGCGGGGGTGGCCGGGGTGCTCAACCCCACGCTCCTGCACCGTCTGGCACACACGGGGGGGCACCGTGGCCTTCGTTCCAGAACCCGTGGTCCGGTCGCATCTCTATGTGGCCCTACCACGCCCCCGGAGCCGATACTCGCCCACCGCTGGCCATGCTCACCGGGGCTCCTCCAGCCGGTCCTTCGCCTGGTGTTTTCCCTGCTACGTCGTGGGTTCCACCTTTCGGGACTCCACCGGGGGTCGCCGGCTGGGATCAGGCGGCCCTGGCTCGCTCGTTCAGCACCATGAGCCTGACACCTCCGGCCGGTCCCGAGTGGATCGCTGATTCGGGGGCCACCTACCACACTACTCCTGACCCCGGTATACTTTCATCGATTCACACTCCTTCTTCCTCTCTTCCTTCGTCCATTATGGTCGCTAATGGTTCCTGTATTCCTGTCTCGTCTGTGGGTACCGCCGGTGCTCATGGCTCCTTTCGTCTTCCTGATGTTCTAGTTGCTCCTTCTATGGTTCATAATCTTCTTTCTATTCGACGTTTTACAGCTGACAATTCTTGTTCTGTGGAATTTGACTCTTCTGGTCTTACTGTAAAGGATTTGGCTTCCCGGCGTCCTCTGCTCCGATACCATGTTGGAATATGCCATTCTCTATTGCAAGGGCTAACCCTAGAAGGGTAGCTAAATAGTCTCCATACATGGGCCACATGGGCCTTAGCCTCATGGGCCTACAATACATGGGCCACATGGGCCTTAGCCTCATGGGCCTACATATACTCCAACACATACTACCTGTGCCAATTGAAATCTAGAATATTCCACAAAGCTCTTATGAATTAGCAACAGATGTAAAAATAATTCTAGATACACAAGAAAAAAACAATAACCATGGTGCTACTGATGTGTGAAGTGTATACCAGAATGCCATCTATTATTGTCATGAAAAATACAGCCATGACATGAATTAGGTAAAATTATGCAGATGTAATCTTGATGTCTTGAAACACTGTGAATCAAGTAAGCATAAAAGTGGAATGGTTTGTCTATGGAATGCTAAATGTACCAGCTTATAGCAATATAAAATAGGACAAACCTGAAATGTTTGACCAGATGAAATGATTTCGCCAATAAGGCTATCACGTTCTTCAGGAGTTCCAAAAGCCAAACATTTCTCAATGACATTAGAAGCAAACTTTTGCTTGCTCAAGATGACCACTTGCCCTGAGAGCTTTTGAATGATGGATGAACGCTCTTCTGGCTTCCCGTGTTCCAACACATGCTATAGAATGTTCGAAAGAGATTTCATAAAAAAAAAAGTACAACAGTGGTAAATGCAACAGAATATAAAAGCACAGCAGAGAAAGTAGCTTGATTTTGCTCAAATATCATTAGCAAAGTTCCTGAGTTCATCGAAGTGAATATTCCAATGTACCATGGAAATCAAAAGTTAGATATTCAAATAAGCACATGCAGGGATAGAAATAATTCACATACTTGAACAACATAGTTCCCAAATTTATCATCCGTCAAATGGAAAGTCTGCTGCACAATTTCATTCATGATAGCACTTTGAGTCACAGGATCATGACAATGCTCCAGAACTCTCTATAACAATGAAATTAGTTAGTACATGGAACAGGACACATCTTAAAAAAAGGCAATGATGTGTTATGTACCTGAATGACTCTGCAGCCATATTGATGGGTACATAGAACAAGAATTTTTGAAAGTATAGGATCAATAACAAACGGAATGCGGTCTTCAGGAACACACTCAATGCATTTCTGGATCACATGGTTACCATTTTGATCACCAATACACTTCAGAACATAATTCTTGAGCTCATGAACAATGTCGATCTTTCGATCCATATCAACTACCTCCAAAACCTGTTAATATGAACAACAGAAATTATCTCATAAAGCACCACAGGGATAGATTAAACTTCATTGGACGTGGTGCAGGAGATGAACAAAAAGAAATTAAAAAATCATAATGCATCTGGTTCTAATACCATTGGATTTCAAAAGGATCACAACAATTTACTGTGGATAGTTTGCCATAGATAGTAATAACAGGACTAAGGAGATTCAAGCAAACGTGTGCAAACCACAAGATGCCATCCATTAAGGCCAGAGTTAATATAAATTGAGTTGGCAATGAAGCTGTATGCAGAGATTTCCAAGAGTGAATTTAACTGTTGTTCCCACAAGCTAACAAATGAAGTTACAACGACCAAAATAATCATTTGATTGCCACATGATGACCAGGAAATCCTATAGTGGATTGCTAGACCCTTGAGTTTTCCAGTGAAAGTTCAGTAATTTGGGACATAAATCAGATAAAGCAAAATATAATTGGGGATGAAGCTTCCATAACAATGTCACATGTGAAATGAAGAGGCTGTTTGAGACTAATTTAAAAGGCACAGAACCACCAAAGGACTTGCAACTAGAGTTACAGATTAATTACAATTAGAAATAAAAATAACACCACAATGAACAAAGTAATGATGCACAACAAAGGGGCAAAGTTGGGTAGTCAGAAATCATGACAAAACAGTAAAAAAACAGTTTTGTATTCCTCAACTAAATATCCAGCATGTTAAAACTAAAATAAAATACATGTCACTCCAACTCAAACTGATCATAGAAATTTGAATCTAGATATCACAGAACATATTGGCGAGACTGGAGACCAACATACTGACTTGGTGCAGGAGGAGCACCTTTTTTTAAAAAAAAGTCAAACATCATGTATTACAACAATGAACCAAAATACAAACTAAAATAAAATACATGTCACTCCAACTCAAACCGATCATAGAAATTTGAATCTAGATATCACAGAACATATTGGCGAGACTGGAGACCAACATACTGACTTGGTGCAGGAGCACTTTTTTTTTTTAAAAAAAAGTCAAACTTCATGTATTACAACAATTAACCAAAATACATGTGTTTTGGTGTACAAAAATTTATACAATTAGACACGAACTTCAAATGCTTTCACACAATACTGGTTTTGCAGGACCAAATGATATATTTTATGAGAAAGCAATGGTGAAAGGTAACTTCAACGACCAGACAAAATAAAATATGCCTTGTATTCTTGAACAGAGGAAGTAAATAATGAAGGTAACTGGCAGCATTTATACACCAGAATAAATGCAATCATCATACTAAAATCATATTATATTACTAATGTTTTACACAAACTAATTGCAAGCCCCTGAAGAAAGCATCAATACTCGTGGGAAAGAAAAAGCAAGCAATTCCAAAATTTGCCAACTATGAAAAGTAATGTGACACCAATCTAGCCCGAAATTACTACATTAATAGGGAAAAAGAAATTTAGTATAAGTTTCTGTGGTTAAATTGCAATGTCATCAGGGACTGCCCAGCAACACCATTGTAAGCAGCATATGCCCAGCCAATAGACCCCTACCCCTTTATATAAGCAAATCTATTTCTTATGGCTACTTTCATGCAGAAATTTCTTTTGTGCTAAGTAAGCTGAAGACTAAATCCATTTATATGAAAAAACAGCATTAACCAGGTTAATGTGAACTAAAGAGACGAAAAAAATCATATAACATTAACCAGGTTAATGTGAACTAAAGAGACGAAAAAAAATCATATAACTTTTTTGTTAAACAACAGAAAAAAATTAAGAATTTAAATTCAGATCTTATATTTGGAAACGAAACCTTGTAAACAATTGCACAGAACATTGCATGTCCATACACAAAAGGTACAAAGTATAGATGGAGCACATATTTTGTTCAAAGCTTTGATGGCATAATATACATACACAATACTAAACATAGAGCAGACCTTCTGAACTACCCTGCAACCATACATCTGGAGGCTGAGTTCCAAAATGTGACCTTTGAGTTGATCTGCCAATTGGATTAACTGACTTTCTGTAGCGAACTCGAAAAACTGAGAACATCACAGTACAAGTGTCAAGATTACACAAGAAATATAAATAATCCAACTAGGATAGACAAATATACCTTCTGGATAACATAATTGCCGAAAACATCAGTTGTTAGAGCAATGGCATTGGACAATATCTCTGGAAATATTTTTTCCCGGACATCCGGTGATGCAATTTCGAGTTTTTGTTGAATAAACCGGCTTCCATATTGATCCATACTGCATTAGAAGAGAAATGAATGAGATGAAATTTTCCGTTGAAAAAATAGAAATGTAGAATGAAAGAAAGACTTGCCTAACTTCCTTAACGCGGCCCACTACATCAATCAGCTCCACTGAATCAAGTCCATTTCTATCTGCATTATCCAAAGAAGGCACATCCTGGTAGTTTGCTAATGTATTGTCGTGATAGACCTGTGATCCAATATTTCTACCCATTGCCTTTCTATTGAGGGAGAAGAGCCGTGATTGCCGATCACCATGTGATACAATGTGCCTCGAGTTTGGATAAAAATGAGATACAGATCTTTGCATTCTTGGATAGGGAACACGAGGCTCATCATGATAGATCCTACTATCATTATATGACAGATTATCCTCCTGCAGATACTGTTGTGCAAGTAGATCCTCAAGGAACGCCCTTCGACTCCTAACCAAATCAAAGTCTGTATTGCTGTTGTATCTATTGCTCATGGGGTTGATCATATTAGTCATAGCCACATTGCGAGAAAGATTGGTTCCTCTAGGCAAGTTGCCTGATTGCATTATAGCTAGCTGTTCAGCCAAAGATAAGTCATCAACACCCTTTATGTGATGGCGACTGATCCTTGAAACATTGGAACCATCTAATGCACTGGTCTGCCTCCGTAAAATACCATCTCCATACATTGGTGGTGGATGCACATCCGACCTAGGTGCGCGAAAAACATTACCAACCAAAGGTGATTGGTTTTCATCACCAATTTTAGAGAAATCTCTTTGACGCTTGAGTATTTCATCTAGTAGCTCTTCCCCATGATTCCTTTGGTCCATTACTGGGCTATTAGACAGCCTCAACCCAGATAAAGCATCTGAAAGATCAGAATCAACGATGTAGGAAGCATTAAGATCCCTATTGTCATAAGCATTCATCTTTTCTATGTTTGACATGAAGCGATTCTGGATATTTCTGCGATATTCAGCATTGTCGGGATCCATATCTGTCCAAAGCGAACCCATGTCAAATGCAGAGTAGTTTGACATAGCGCCACCACTATGAACTCTGCTTGGTCCAAACTGCTGTTCATCCAAGTCTCCAGTACCATTAAGTAGGAGGCCAGGTGGTCCAACAGATAAAGATGCAGAATTACCAAAATGTTCCTGAAGCAAATATATAAAACCCAAGTTATTTTGAATGAACAAGGCATTTTCTTCCAACAGTTGGCAAAGAAATGAAAGTAACAAAGTTAAACAAAAGAATTATGAAAATATCTTAGAGATACGAGGTTTTACAAAAAAAAAAAAGATAGGTACAAAATAAATCATTAAGCATGCAAACATAACAGTGAATATCAGTACTTCATACAGGGAAGGTGCTGCCAGGGCTGCAAAACCCCACCCCCAATCCAGCCCACCCACTGCACATGTTACCCCTTTTTAGCCATATGTACAGTACCTTGATTAAAGTGTATAACCATGATTAACATGCCCAAAAGTATGGTTTACATCTAATTTCCAATTACTAAGGACCCTCCTTGCCCTATTCCAAGCTCCGCCCCCGATCACAGTGGCACCAGCACAACAGATAAGAAAAGTTGCATGTAGAATAGAAAGTTCAGTTCCAAGCAAATACAGATTGAAGCTAATCGTCCAACAAACTGACATGTAAAATAATCAGTCTCTAAAAATGTAGGTAGAAACAGACATCTGCTAAAGTAAAGCTAGATTTTAAGAAGAATAATTGTCTAAATACTCCCTCTGTCGTGGAATATAAGGTATCCTAGAAATTCTAGGATTATGTGGTAAACCAAATGACACATGTAACCCTTCATGTTTACCATATTTAGGTTTGTAATAAAAGTAACCGTAGGTATGCATGTGAATGTTGCCTAGTTGGCGTGTTAGTTCACCTAGAAGAATCTCTTGTAGTTTGGGACAAATTTTGAATGTTTGGATACCCTGTATTTCAGGATGGAGGGAATAGATGAAACAGTGCATCTCGTACAACATGGAAGAGAGGAAGAGAAATTATCCCTCAAATTATGTATCTTGGTGAGTTATCTAAGCAAGCCATACTATCTGATGGTCCAGACATGGCCAATGGACACAGAAAACGCAGTTCCCAAGTGCTGGCGAACTAGATAGCAGCAAACATCATCAGCAGTAGGCGGCTCCCAATATATATCGCCTATACTGATGCTGATTTGTTCGTAAACAAGGACATGTGGCAAATCCAAATCTTTTGAGCAAAATCACACAGATTCCATGCTATATTTAGAAGATAACAACACATCCAACCTGACATCCAAGCATCTATCTAATCTAAAAGAGAAAATAAACACCTGCAAGAACCAACAGAATGTCACTCAATCCAAGGAACACTTTTGTTTAGCATTGGAAACCAAACAACACTAAAGACGGTAACTTTGACGTCTCTGCCAACTCCGTTAAACACAGAAACCTTAATCACCTGTTTAACAAAAGGGAAAATACGAATCCCAACCCAAGCACCAAAGAACACAAGAACATCGAATTAATCCGAGTAGCAACCGCG
This sequence comes from Saccharum spontaneum, assembly GCA_022457205.1. NCBI lineage: Eukaryota > Viridiplantae > Streptophyta > Magnoliopsida > Poales > Poaceae > Saccharum > Saccharum spontaneum. The sequence continues at coordinate 8,516,455 of CM039602.1, read as the reverse complement.
AGATGCATCTCTAATCTTCAGAGGCCCATCGACGGAACAATGGCAATGGCAAACCCCAACCTAAACGATCCAATCTACATCCACCAAAGAAACCAAAACCATCGATGAACTAAGTCAAGAGCAGCAACACCCCTCACCTGAGCTCCGGCGGCACCGCGACCGCGGTGCCTGCTCACCTCGTCCATCCTCGCGCCGAACCCGAGCCCGTCGATCCCGGAGAAGAACGACGCGCCGCCGCCAAACACCCTCTCCGCCGCCACCGCTGCCGCCGTGGCGCCCTCCATCGTCGGCGGCGCGCTCCCACTGCGCAGCGGGTCCCACCCCCGCAGCGCCTCCGCTCCGTCGCCACCCCCGCCGCCGCCGTCGCCGAACGGAGCCATCGTCTCCGCCTCCTCTCGCAACGCCGCACGCGCGCGCTCGCGAAAAATTAGGTTGGGTTTGAACGAAACCACCCGCAGGAGGCGCGGGCAACAAATGGGCACGCCCGGGTGGGGTGGGTTGGGTTGGGTTGGGTGGCGGCGCCTTTTTCTCTAGGGTTAGGGTTTTCCGGGGTTTTGGGCTCGTCGTGGGTTGGGTTCAGAGGGGCGGGAGGGAATGGAAAACTTGGCATCAGGGAGACAGGGACTAGGATTCGACGCCAGGAAAGCAGAAGATAGGAATGCGATTCCCTTCAGGAGCCGTGCGGGCTGGGGAGGAGAAGGAAAGGCCCTTGGTTTCAAATTTTTGCTGTTGCTTTCAAGTGGAAGGTTGCGACTGCTTCATTCTACGTTTTTTTAGTTTTGCTTCATGTTTTTTAGCTAAACAGGTTCAGCTTCACGCGCTCTATTCGAGAAAAAAAAGGTAGAGTTGTAAAGCACATAAAGGGGTGTTCCACAAACTCCAGGTTTTTCATGGAGCTGTTCCACGGTGAAATTTATAGAGCAGGGTTCGTGGAGCCGTCCCAAATAAGCCCTTAGATAAGATGGAGCAGTCATCTTTTCTTGTTCACTCTATCCTCAAATACAAGGTAACCAAGCAATTTTGTGATCAAACAAAGAGTTTGGCAAAAGGCTAATTTGTTCTTTACTAATTAGTTAATTTTCTTATCAATTTCTTATCTTAGTAAAAAGCATAGTTTAAAAATGCATATGTTGGTGCAAGATGTGACCACACACCAAAGCGCTAGAACATATGAATTGCAAATTGATGAGCTCATAGCAAGCCTACGCAATCTGGACCACCCCCAAATACTGAGTGACCTAGTTTGTCAAGTCTGCTAGAAAGCCTGTGAGAACATGATAAGGGCACCCTATTAGGGCTGGTGTTCCTAAGGTTATTCTAGGATCAGCAAGATTACCTAGAATGTCTCAAATCGTTGTGGAGACGAAGAGAAAATAAAAATTGAGGTTCCAAAAAAAATAGGGTTTAGAGATAAAGAATAGTGTTTTGTTTGATGGATATCCTCAATTGAGCATGGCCCTTTATATTTATAGGATGGGAGATCTATCTCGGTCTATAGTCTAAATACATCGAGAACTACCATAAAAATTGACTCAAACTCCATAACGAAAGCTAATTTCATCTTGATATCTAATCTGGCCGGCAAAACCGGACCACCTGGTATGCGTATCGGGTCACCTAGTTTGCATGAGTTGGATTCTTCTGAAGTCCATAACTCTATCATCTGGACCCCAAATTAGTTGTTATAAGAAATATAAACCCAACGAGGTTTTATTGATTTTGGTGATTGATTGACAATATAATCATTAGGATTAACAATATTTGCTAGTATACAAGGTATCCCCAAGGTGTTTAGTCCTATGGATGCAATAAGGATGGGCTTGAGCTAGGCTAAGGTGGGAGATCAAGCAATCAACACCTAAAAATCAAAGAGAGGCATTGAAACCCTAGAGAACAAGCAGAAACTCAAGACATCAAGAAAGAGAAGCACAAACAAAAGGACACAAAAAATTCAACTCAGAAGTGCAATGAACAAAGCACTAGAGATTTCTGGTGAACACCGAAGTTAGCAGGTGAGGTCAGTCCAAGGTGGTAGACAAGAAGTGCATGGCATACTTTCAATGCAGGCACTGAAGTTTAGCACCAAAGTTACACCACATAACCGTTGCATAGGTGGAATTGGAAGAGTAGAGAATATTGGAGCTCTCCGGTGTGTCCACCGGAATATTGAGGTGCATCCAGAGAGGCCCTAGCTAGTCCTTTGGATAGTACATTGTAACCTCTTTGGTGGAGCACCGGATAAAGAGATCGAACGATTGGCAATGACTAGTTGGGGGTAGCAGAGGGTGTGATATTTCTCTAGTGCAATCATCGGAGATCTCTGATGCATCCTGTCGAAGCAGCCCAAGCTTCCAACAATTAGTTGGCGCTTGTGGAGCTATATGTACCCCATACCTAGCCATTTGGAGTGTGTTTGAATTGAGGTAAGTTGTAGTTGAGCTGACCCAACATTTCATGATTCTGCGAACTCACTTTGTGAGCGTGAAGACTCGTTCGCGAGGGGCTACTGTTTAGGCCCCATAACCCTTGTAGTCTTCCCCCAATTGTGTATTCTAAAACCTCACCCTTGGCAAGTGACAAAGTCTAATTGTGTATTTCAAGGGAGCTCCGAAATGTCATCGTGGTGGGCGCACGAAAACACCTTCGGATAGTTTCAGCGGCGTCGTGGAAACATATTTGGCGGGCCTCACGAAGACCCATTTGGGAGAGTCCAATGACGCCGTTTACGGATGCATGTGCATGTCTTTGCAAAAAAAATACAAGAAGTCTAATCCAATTTGGTTTACTACTAGGGAGTACATCAAAAGGACCAAAGTACCCCTAAAGTCTAGTGAATATACTTGGGATCTAGTGGTAGCATAGGGATATTTTAGTCCACTAAGTATAATATTAACACTATAAATAGTGTTCCCATAGAATGAAAGTGGCGGTGTGTCACAGAACCTCCTAATTATGATGGCCCACAAGTACACGTCATTACCATAATGACCTCTGACAGTCGTACTTATGTTCACCATAACTTAAAAGGCCTGCTTTCCTCCGAACAGGATCCAATCACAGGAGTATTGCAATATTACAACAGTTTATTCAAAATATTCAACAGAGTAAAGTAGCGGAAGTCTTACAATAACATAGGTTTACAAACCAGTTTTCAAACTTCAAACCTTATGTACATTATTACAAACCATTAGTAGAGAAGTATCGGTAGTAACTTTTATTACAACACCCAAACGAGGTGCCTTGCCCAAAGGCCACACAGTCTACTCGTCGTCGCTTTCTTCAACCACGACGGTCATGCAACAAGGCTCGAAGCAGACTTGTTCATGAACCGCACCTGCAACAAGAGGTTCAACAAACCATGAGTACGAGAGTACTCAACAAGACTTACCCGACTAAGACAAAGACTCCAAGGGCATGCTAGCTTTAGGGAATCAAGGTACGGGTAATCTAGAGTCAAGATTTTCTTTTGCAGAAAAGCTTACTAAGGTAAGTCCTTATTTTCAACATTTTACTTTTACCATTGATGGTTCATTAACCAAATCTAGGTGATCCTAATCTAGATCAAAGTAATTATCATCAAAACCTTTCTCATTCTTTCTTTCAATTCCAGTTCTTAACTACGATGTAAGTCAGGTGATCAAGTCTCCATAATCGAGGAGCAACGACGATTCGAACCGATTATACCCAGCTGGGGATCCCTAACATCACGACATATGTAGAACCGAATCTGCATATATCAACCCTCATTTAGATCTCCCAAAACCAGAACGTGTCCATCGCCACCCGAGAGTACAGTACTCCTCGAACCCGGCCTGATTCTAGCCCCGAGGGTACACGTTACTCCCGCCATCTCTCCACTCCCAGTGCGAGGTTGGACGTTCTCGTAATGGAATCACTAACATGTTGGGCTTACCCAAGGCATGAGGCTAGTTGCAAAGTCTCGAACACAACAGGCTTACAACGAACGGACCTTAACTGACAAGGCGGGAACACTACATCGAGACTCCTTTCCCAATGCATGTTAATAATGGCCAAACCACCCGCCCGATCTTTCCAGTTCATTCTCATATTTTAATATTCATTCAATATGCCGTCATGGCTATATAAAGATTGCATTTAAAAGTTTAACTTCTAAGCATAGCGAAGCATACTACGCATTTTCCGTAAAACAGGTATCAAGGTTAATATTGTAATAATCAAGGATGACAATGCAGCAATTAGGTTATCACTCAACTCCTAATTACTTAATGCAATAAACCATAATATAAATAATAAAACATTTGTAAAAAATATCAAGGTAGGGTTTAAATGCACCGGGGCTTGCCTTGCTCTGACACGACGACTGACTCAGACTCGTGAACTCCTCCGTCTGGTTCGGAACCCGCCGACGATCGCTCTTCCCCGGAAGCTTGCTCGACGACTTCGGCTTCCTCGAAAGCGGTGACTACACGAAGGTATAACATGCTTTAACATGATGCTCGATGATAAACATGATGCTTGATGATAACATGCCACGGTTACGATTTGAGTACAACTTCCCTTCACGGTACCGTCGTAAACAGAAAACCTACTAACTAGTAGCGATGATTTCCCGCGATACCAGCTTTTAACCTAACAAGTTACTAACGAGCTCAATCATGAACTTAAGGTGCCAGAGATCACAAAAGGGTAGTGACCTAAGGACATCACTCAATCAAAAGGCACACAACACTTAAAGTTCTCAAATTAACATTTATTTACTATTTAAATAATTAGGGCATAATTAGAAGTTGATCAAACTTTATCTAAACAAGTTCAAACTTTTTCTATGGGTTAAGAATGATTTATAACAGTGTCATAATAAATTTCAAAATTTTTGGATAAATAAATTAATTATTAAAATTACTGGAAGTTGCATTTAATCTTTATTGGAACCAATTAATTCTACTGCATAAAGTATGCAAATTCATGATTTAATATTTTTCCTAGATAGTTTATACATTGAGAAGCTTATACAAAAATTTTCATGAATTTTGGAACTCTACACAATTTTTAAACAAATAAACAAATAATAACACTATTCATTTATTTGAAAAAGAAAAACAAAAACGAACTCGGGCCGACTTTTCTTTTTCCCCGCGGTCCGGCCCACTGAGCAGCCCAGCAGCGCGCGCCCGCGCGCTCACGCTCGCGACCGGCCCAGCCAGCGGCCCAGCCCAGTGGCCCAGCCCAGCGCCAGCCTCGCCCGCGCGCTCGCTCACTCTCTCTCTCGCTGACGACGCGGTCCCACTCGTCATCGTCTTCCTCCCGCCCGCTCACTCTCTCCCGCGTGCCCGTGCGCTTGCCCGCGGTGGCCGGCCGACGACCGGTGCCCCGGTCGACAAACCGAGCTGACCAACACGTTCTACATCACCTCACGACTCCGTTTTACTAATTTGCCCCGCGGTTCGAGCTCCGGTGACACTTCACCGACGACGGTGGCGGCTCGGCAACCACGGTGACCGGCGACTCGACGACACAAAGGTGCAAAGCTTAAACTAACTAGACAGGGAGCATCAGGGGCGTACCACGATCACAGAGGCGTGATCGGTTGAAGCGGAGAGGCACTGGAGGCGGCTGGCGACGGTGGCGGGGCTCGACTTGAGCGGCGGCGACCCGAGGTGGAAGACGACGGCTCCCCGGCGATCCAGGCGGAATTGGGCTAGCTCAACTGGTTCACGAGATGCGCAAGGATGAGGCGGAGCGATTGGCGAGATGGAGATGGCTGCGGTGGAGCAGGGAGGGCGAATTTGGCCGGAGAAAGGAGGACGGTGGCGGCGGCGATGGTGAAACCGACGGCGACAGTGACGGTGCCGGTCTTTATATAGAGCTGTGAAGCAAAGGAAGCAGCTGGAGAGCGCGAAGCGGTCCCTGTGGTCGCGGTGACAGGATGGAAGGCCGTGGAAGCGGCCAGCGCGACGTCGGCGGCTCGCCGGCGCCCATGCCGCGCGCTGCCGGTGTCTGATTCGCCGGTGCACTGTAGCTGCCCCCCCCCCAAACTTTTGAAATTCAAACTGTTTTCTCAAATTACTCTCAAATTTGTATAACAACTTGAAAATCTTCCAATGTATGAAATCTTCAGATTTTCAAGCTCTACAAGTTTGATATTGAACACTTTTTCAAATTCTCACTGGATTTTGAAATTTGAGTTTAAATTCAAAAAGGGACACATTTTTCAGATTTGGTAATTTAGAAATTAATTTTGATTTTATATTGAAACTTCAAAATCTCCAAACATCAAAGTTGTATATCTTGACCAGACCTACAACTTTGCTGTTCAAAACTTTTTCAAATTCTGCCTCCATTTTGAAATCTTAGTTTGGGGACAAAAATGAATAAAATCTGAAATTTGTTTATTTTCAAAATTGCTCCACATTTTTCACTAAAACTTTGAAAACTCAAAACACCAAAGTTGTAGCCCTTGAAAAGTTCTACAAACTTGGTTTTGAACTTTTTCCCAAATTTTGCTTAGATTTTGAATTATTTCAAAAGGGGTAAAACAGGGTTTTGAAATTTAGGGTTTTCAGAGGGATTTCAAATTGGAATTTGTTGCTACTTTGATTTGTGATTACTTAGTGATCAAAACCTCACCCAAGGGCATCATTTGGACCAACATGACATGGTTGACCAAATGCCACTCTTGGTTGACCAATTAGCTTTTGAAATTCTTTTACATTTCTCCCCAGATTTGAATTCGAATTCGAATCGAAAACTCGTGACAAGTTTTGGGACTCCAATTCAAACTCAAATTTGGAGCTTCATTTTAGATGTTTTACTTAAGCTCATACCCTACATTTGACACTAGTGTGCAACACAGTCACGCACCTCAAATTACGCAGGGCATGGACTAAGTATTTGCGGTGGTATTCGAAATTAGGGTTTTCGATTTCGGAGCACACCACAGAGAAACACATTCAACCTAATTAAGTAAACTCGTTTTAGTTGATGCATAACAATGTTAACCTAACAGGGATGCTTTGCGATGCATTATGATGACATGGCAGATTAATTAGCACTATAACACCCGGGGTGTTACAGCCCTTCCCCCTTAAAGAAATCTCGTCCCGAGATTTAAAGCCTTGAGTTAAGTAATGGAAAAGGAAACGTGTCAAGCGAACACGCCCAAGACTTGTCTACAACACATGTAGGGGTTTTCTGCATTACAAAGATTTTAAAAGGATAGGTTACAATTTAAAGAAGAAATTGCAACCTAGATAGAAGCAAAGAATTCCGGGAAATTCTCCAACAGGTAATCCTCAGATTCCCAGGTAGCTTCCTCTTCTGAATGTTGATTCCACTGTATTCTGTACCATTTAGTTGTTCTACTTCTGGTAACACGATCTTTTTGATCCAGAACTCGGACAGGATGTTCAGAATATGTCAAATCTGGTTCAAGTTCAACTCCCTCAACATCAACCACTTGATCATGTACTTGTAGACACTTCTTCATTTGTGATACATGAAATACATTGTGCACGGCGGACAGTTGTTCAGGCAACTTTAACTTATATGCTACCTTTCCACATTGTTGAATGATTTGAAAAGGACCGATATAACGTGGTGCGAGTTTGCCTTTGACTCCAAATCTGCTAACTCCTTTCATGGGTGATACTTTTAAATAAACATAATCCCCTACTTGGAATACCAAAGGTCTACGCCTTTTATCAGCATAACTCTTTTGTCTGGACTGAGCAACTTTCAAATTATTCTGGATCCGTCGAACTTTTTCTTCTGTTTGTTTCACAAGATCAACACCGAAAAACCATCTTTCTCCCGGTTCTGACCAATTCACTGGAGTTCTGCACCTGCGGCCATACAATGCTTCAAACGGTGCCATTTTTATACTCTCTTGATAACTATTATTGTAAGAGAATTCTGCTAAAGGTAAACATTCATCCCACTGATCTTGATAAGTGAGAGCACAGGATCTTAACATATCTTCCAAAATTTGATTTACTCTTTCAGTCTGTCCCCCTGTTTGTGGATGATAAGCGGTACTGTGCAAAAGTTTTGTACCCAAGGACTCATGTAGGTGTCTCCAAAATTTGTTGACAAACTGCGTACCTCTATCCGATACAATGGTCTTTGGTACCCCATGAAGACTCAGGATTCGTGCAATATATATTCTTGCATAAGTTATAGCAGAATAATCCACCTTAACTGGAATAAAATGAGATGACTTTGTCAGTCGGTCCACAATGACCCAAATTGAATCAAAGCCTCTTGAGGTCTTGGGTAACCCAGTAATGAAATCCATACTGATATCTTCCCATTTCCAGGATGGAATGGGCAAGGGTTGTAACATTCCTACTGACTTCAAGTGTACTGCCTTCACTTTACAACAAGTATCACATCGGGCAACATACTTGGCGATTTCAATTTTCATTTTGGTCCACCAGAATCTCTGTTTCAAATCTTGATACATCTTATTACTCCCTGGATGAATAGAAAACCTTGTACTATGTGCTTCATCAAGAATGAGCTGACGTAACTCTGGAACCTTTGGGACCACTAGCCGGTTCTTAAACCACATCACACCTGCATCATCAATACTGAAATCTGTCTGTTGACCAGTTCTAACCTTTTCTTTGATATGAGCTATTCCGGAATTTGTTCTCTAAGCAGATACAATCTGATCTTTGAGTGTTGATTCTACGGTGACATTAGTCAACTGACCTTGTTGAATCATTTCAATATTCAACTTTTCCAATTCGTAACACAAACTGTAATCCATTGGCTTCACAGTCATACAATTGCAATGATTCTTTCTACTGAGTGCATCAGCAACAACATTTGCTTTTCTAGGGTGATAGTGTACTTCCAAATCATAATCCTTTATCAATTCAAGCCACCTTCTTTGCCTCATATTCAATTCTGACTGAGTAAAGATATACTTTAAACTCTTGTGATCTGTATACATGTGGCAAGTATTGCCTAGCAAGTAATGACGCCAGATTTTTAATGCATGAACCACAGCTGCTAGTTCGAGATCATGTGTCGGATAATGTTCTTCATGGCGCTTCAACTGTCTTGAGGCATAAGCAATGACTCTGCCTTCTTGCATCAACACGCAACCAAGGCCAATACCCGAGGCATCACAATATACATCAAATGGCTTTTCTATATCTGGTTGTGCCAAAACTGGAGCAGTTGTCAATGACTTCTTTAAAATTCTAAAAGCCTTCTCACATTCTGGAGACCATATGAACTTAGTTTGATTCTTCAACAACTCTGTGATTGGCTTGGCTACCTTTGAAAAGTCAGGTATGAATCGACGGTAATAACCCGCCATTCCTAGAAAACTTCGGACTTCATGAACTGAGATTGGTGGTTTCCAATTCAGAATATCTTTCACCTTGCCCGGATCCACTGCTACTCCTTCGGCTGATAACACATGGCCTAAGAATTGCACTTCTCTCAACCAAAACTCGCATTTACTGAACTTGGCATACAGTTGATGATCTCTCAAACGATTCAAAACAACTCTGAGATACTCAACATGCTCTTCTTACTTTTGGAATATACCAGAATATCATCAATAAAAACAACCACAAACTTGTCAAGTTCCGGCATGAAAACTGAGTTCATCAGATACATGAAATGTGCCGGTGCATTAGTGAGACCAAAAGACATAACTAAGTATTCATACAGCCCATATCTGGTGGTGAATGCAGTCTTTGGGATATCTTCAGGTCGAATCTTGATTTGATGGTACCCTGATCGAAGATCGATCTTTGAAAATACCTTTGCCCCCGCAAGCTGATCAAAGAGCAGATCAATGCGCGGCAACGGATATTTATTCTTAATGGTTACTTCATTCAGCGGTCGGTAATCAACACACATCCTTAAAGTCTGATCTTTCTTCTTAACAAATAGAGCTGGACATCCCCATGGTGAGGAACTGGGTCTGATAAAACCTTTGTCACGTAACTCTTGCAGTTGATCCTTGAGTTCTGCCAATTCATTGGGTGGCATTCTGTAAGCTCTCCGGGATATTAGGGCAGTACCTGGTTTTAACTCAATCACAAACTCTACATCTCTGTCTGGTGGCAGACCTGGTAGATCGTCTGGAAACACATTTGGAAATTCACAGACTACCGGTATATCACAAATCTCTTGTACTGAAGTTGCATATAACCTTTCAATGGTTCTCTTTGGGATAGGAAGTTGGATAAGAAGATGAGATTTATTATCTGGCAGGTTCAACCTTATAGTTCTGTGCAGTGCATCTATAAGGGCTCCTCTTTGGTACATCCAATTCATACCCAGGATTACATCTATATCCTGTTTCTGTAATATTATCATTGAGGTAGGGAATATATGCCCACCTAACTCTATAGGTACGTCACGTACCATCTTCTTAGTACACAGTCGTCCCCCAGGCGACTGGATAAAGAAATCTTCTTGCGTTCCCATAATTGGAATGTCATGCTTAACAACAAAGGTGCGATTTATGAATGTATGCGATGCACCTGAATCAAATAACAGTACTGCTGGATGATTAGCAACAGGGAACATACCCATCATAACAGGTTCTCCCTCTGGGATTGCACTTGCTTGAGTGTAGAATACACATCCGGTCTTCTTCTTCTCATCGGTATTCACATATTCCGCTGCATACTGGGACAGATGATTGAATTTACCCACGTACTACAGAACTGTCTGGTTCCCTTGCTTCAGCGAGAGAAACTCTTCTAGCTTCATGGCCATGACACCATCTGGAATATAATGTGCTCTGAAGGCTTCACGAAACTCCTGCCAAGTGACACGGTGGCCAGCAGGCCGCGCGGCGACCAGATTCGCCCACCACGCCCCTGCGGCACCTCTAAGCTGCTGCGCTGCAAACACAGGCTTCTGGTGCTCTGTACACTGTAATAGTTCAAACTTCTGCTCCATGGTACGGAGCCAGTCATCCGCCTCTAGCGGCTCATCTGCCTTCGAGAACACTGGTGGACGGGTATCGGTGAAATCCACATAGGTGGTTTCCCCTCCATTGTTACGGCCTCTACGACCCTGATTTCCATTCTGATTCTGATTCTGATTCTGAGCCAACAAGGTAGTGGCATTAACCAGTGCAGCAATAGCTTCTGCCAAGGTGGGTGGAAACGGTGGGGGATTCGGAGTATTGTCCCCTTCCTGGGAAGTTCCAGTACCGTCCATCTGTTGTACACAAACCATATTTATTTACATCACTTTATTGAATTAAAAAGCAGTTAGTACAGTACTTGTATACACATACAAACTTCTCTTACATTATTTCATTACAAACTTGCTTTCAAGCAAGAAACTACCCACTAAGGTTCTTAGAAAGCAGGAAAGACTACTATATTACATAGCCATCCATGTCAACACTTCACTCCTCATCATCATCGCTGATCACGATCACTCCATCCTCAACCTCTGGAGCACTCGCACCAGTGATATGACTTGCATCATCCCCACTTTCCATCATGGGTTCATCTTCATCATTGTCCTCTACACCAGGAACAACCACGGCACCGACATCATCTTCTACTGCCTGGGGCTGGTGATTGGGATTCATCAGATCATTTAGCCTATGGACTTCCTCATGCAGAACTGTATTGTACTGCTCCAGGTGTGTCACATAAAGCTCCAACTCCCGAACACGAGCCCTGGCTTCTGTCTCCTTTTCCAGAGACTCGTTCTGGAACTGTTTCCAAAAACGCATGTTGCGCTTCAGTCGCTCCACTTCTGATGTAAGCCTTGCAACCTCTGATTCCGAATCCGGGTTCGGATTACGGCTACTGCTTGCTCCATCAACTTTGGCAGCCAACTGATGACGCGGCACTCCTTGCGGACCCATTTTCTTACGAGGAGTTGTCTTCACACGTGCCATCCTAAAGCAAGATAGAATTAGGACGATGAGAACAGATAGGGGGATCTGAAGGTTAGCATGAATAGGATTGAACCTTACTTAACCCAAACCACTTTAAAAGGGAAGGTAACTTAAGCAGGTTAATTAAACATGATGCATGCATCGTTCATACGATCTAACAGAAAGATTTAAGTAACACAAGCAAGCTTTATAACATAGGGCACTATACATGATACTTCACTACGAAGCTTTCAAATATGAGCTAAGGGAAACTATAGAATAGATTAAGATAAGCAAAAGCAATTTGGACCCAAAATATCAATATTAAGTTTGTTTGACCCAAATCATTTTGAAGTTTTGTAAAGTAATACTACAATAACTCGAGTGATTATGCTCTGGTACCAGCTGTCACAGAACCTCCTAATTATGATGGCCCACAAGTACACGTCATTACCATAATAACCTCTGACAGTCGTACTTATGTTCACCATAACTTAAAAGGCCTGCTTTTCTCCGAACAGGATCCAATCACAGGAGTATTGCAATATTACAACAGTTTATTCAAAATATTCAACAGAGTAAAGTAGCGGAAGTCTTACAATAACATAGGTTTACAAACCAGTTTTCAAACTTCAAACCTTATGTACATTATTACAAACCATTAGTAGAGAAGTATCGGTAGTAACTTTTATTACAACACCCAAACGAGGTGCCTTGCCCAAAGGCCACACAGTCTACTCGTCGTCGCTTTCTTCGACCACGACGGTCATGCAACAAGGCTCGAAGCAGACTTGTTCATGAACCGCACCTGCAACAAGGGGTTCAACAAACCCTGAGTACGAGAGTACTCAACAAGACTTACCCGACTAAGACAAAGACTCCAAGGGCATGCTAGCTTTAGGGAATCAAGGTACGGGTAATCTAGAGTCAAGATTTTCTTTTGCAGAAAAGCTTACTAAGATAAGTCCTTATTTTTAACATTTTACTTTTACCATTGATGGTTCATTAACCAAATCTAGGTGATCCTAATCTAGATCAAAGTAATTATCATCAAAACCTTTCTCATTCTTTCTTTCAATTCCAGTTCTTAACTACGATGTAAGTCAGGTGATCAAGTCTCCATAATCAAGGAGCAACGACGATTCGAACCGATTATACCCAGCTGGGGATCCCTAACATCACGACATATGTAGAACCGAATCTACATATATCAACCCTCATTTAGATCTCCCAAAACCAGAACGTGTCCATCGCCACCCGAGAGTACAGTACTCCTCGAACCTGGCCTGATTCTAGCCCCGAGGGTACACGTTACTCCCGCCATCTCTCCACTCCCAGTGCGAGGTTGGACGTTCTCGTAATGGAATCACTAACATGTTGGGCTTACCCAAGGCATGAGGCTAGTTGCAAAGTCTCGAACACAACAGGCTTACAACGAACGGACCTTAACTGACAAGGCGGAAACACTACATCGAGACTCCTTTCCCAATGCATGTTAATAGTGGCCAAACCACCCGCCCGATCTTTCCAGTTCATTCTCATATTTCAATATTCATTCAATATGCCGTCATGGCTATATAAAGATTGCATTTAAAAGTTTAACTTCTAAGCATAGCGAAGCATACTACGTATTTTCCGTAAAACAGGTATCAAGGTTAATATTGTAATAATCAAGGATGACAATGCAGCAATTAGGTTATCACTCAACTCCTAATTACTTAATGCAATAAACCATAATATAAATAATAAAACATTTGTAAAAAATATCAAGGTAGGGTTTAAATGCACCGGGGCTTGCCTTGCTCTGACACGACGACTGACTCAGACTCGTGAACTCCTCCGTCTAGTTCGGAACCCGCCGACGATCGCTCTTCCCCGGAAGCTTGCTCGACGACTTCGGCTTCCTCGAAAGCGGTGACTACACGAAGGTATAACATGCTTTAACATGATGCTCGATGATAAACATGATGCTTGATGATAACATGCCACGGTTACGATTTGAGTACAACTTCCCTTCACGGTACCGTCGTAAACAGAAAACCTACTAACTAGTAACGACGATTTCCCGCGATACCAGCTTTTAACCTAACAAGTTACTAACGAGCTCAATCATGAACTTAAGGTGCCAGAGATCACAAAAGGGTAGTGACCTAAGGACATCACTCAATCAAAAGGCACACAACACTTAAAGTTCTCAAATTAACATTTATTTACTATTTAAATAATTAGGGCATAATTAGAAGTTGATCAAACTTTATCTAAACAAGTTCAAACTTTTTCTATGGGTTAAGAATGATTTATAACAGTGTCATAATAAATTTCAAAATTTTTGGATAAATAAATTAATTATTAAAATTACTAGAAGTTGCATTTAATCTTTATTGGAACCAATTAATTCTACTGCATAAAGTATGCAAATTCATGATTTAATATTTTTCCTAGATAGTTTATACATTGAGAAGCTTATACAAAAATTTTCATGAATTTTGGAACTCTACACAATTTTTAAACAAATAAACAAATAATAACACTATTCATTTATTTGAAAAAGAAAAACAAAAACGAACTCGGGCCGACTTTTCTTTTTCCCCGCGGTCCGGCCCACTGAGCAGCCCAGCAGCGCGCGCCCGCGCGCTCACGCTCGCGACCGGCCCAGCCAGCGGCCTAGCCCAGCGCCAGCCTCGCCCGCGCGCTCGCTCACTCTCTCTCTCTCGCTGACGACGCGGTCCCACTCGTCATCGTCTTCCTCCCGCCCGCTCACTCTCTCCCGCGTGCCCGCGCGCTTGCCCGCGGTGGCCGGCCGACGACCGGTGCCCCGGTCGACAAACCGAGCTGACCAACACGTTCTACATCACCTCACGACTCCGTTTTACTAATTTGCCCCACGGTTCGAGCTCCGGTGACACTTCACCGACGACGGTGGCGGCTCGGCAACCACGGTGACCGGCGACTCGATGACACAAAGGTGCAAAGCTTAAACTAACTAGCCAGGGAGCATCAGGGGCGTACCACGATCACAGAGGCGTGATCGGTTGAAGCGGAGAGGCACTGGAGGCGGCTGGCGACGGTGGCGGGGCTCGACTTGAGCGGCGGCGACCCGAGGTGGAAGACGACGGCTCCCCGGCGATCCAGGCGGAATTGGGCTAGCTCAACTGGTTCACGAGATGCGCAAGGATGAGGCGGAGCGATTGGCGAGATGGAGATGGCTGCGGTGGAGCAGAGAGGGCGAATTTGGCCGGAGAAAGGAGGACGGTGGCGGCGGCGATGGTGAAACCGACGGCGACAGTGACGGTGCCGGTCTTTATATAGAGCTGTGAAGCAAAGGAAGCAGCTGGAGAGCGCGAAGCGGTCCCTGTGGTCGCGGTGGCAGGATGGAAGGCCGTGGAAGCGGCCAGCGCGACGTCGGCGGCTCGCCGGCGTCCATGCCGCGCGCTGCCGGTGTGTGATTCGCCGGTGCACTGTAGCTGCCCCCCCAAACTTTTGAAATTCAAACTGTTTTCTCAAATTACTCTCAAATTTGTATAACAACTTGAAAATCTTCCAATGTATGAAATCTTCAGATTTTCAAGCTCTACAAGTTTGATATTGAACATTTTTTCAAATTCTCACTGGATTTTGAAATTTGAGTTTAAATTCAAAAAGGGACATATTTTTCAGATTTGGTAATTTAGAAATTACTTTTGATTTTATATTGAAACTTCAAAATCTCCAAACATCAAAGTTGTATATCTTGACCAGACCTACAACTTTGCTGTTCAAAACTTTTTCAAATTCTTCCTCCATTTTGAAATCTTAGTTTGGGGACAAAAATGAATAAAATCTGAAATTTGTTTATTTTCAAAATTGCTCCACATTTTTCACTAAAACTTTGAAAACTCAAAACACCAAAGTTGTAGCCCTTGAAAATTTCTACAAACTTGGTTTTGAACTTTTTCCCAAATTTTGCTTAGATTTTGAATTATTTCAAAAGGGGTAAAACATGGTTTTGAAATTTAGGGTTTTTGGAGGGATTTCAAATTGAAATTTGTTGCTACTTTGATTTGTGATTACTTAGTGATCAAAACCTCACCCAAGGGCATCATTTGGACCAATATGACATGGTTGACCAAATGCCACTCTTGGTTGACCAATTAGCTTTTGAAATTCTTTTACATTTCTCCCCAGATTTGAATTCGAATTCGAATCGGAAACTCGTGACAAGTTTTGGGACTCCAATTCAAACTCAAATTTGGAGCTTCATTTTAGATGTTTTACTTAAGCTCATACCCTACATTTGACACTAGTGTGCAACACAGTCGCGCACCTCAAATTACGCAGGGCATGGACTAAGTATTTGCGGTGGTATTCGAAATTAGGGTTTTCGATTTCGGAGCACACCACAGAAAAACACATTCAACCTAATTAAGTAAACTCGTTTTAGTTGATGCATAACAATGTTAACCTAACAGGGATGCTTTGCGATGCATTATGATGACATGGCAGATTAATTAGCACTATAACACCCGGGGTGTTACACGGTGTGACCCTACTTGCTCAGAACTACACATCCTCCCCACACTGTTTAAGACCTTTCGGTCTCGGACAATAGAGGGCATGATGTTGGGTCTTGAAGAGCATTAGATGTTGATAGGATTACGACCATGGTCTATTATGTAATACCAACTTTTTTTAAAGTACGATGGAAAGATTGGATTTTTTGTCCAAAGCATATTGTTTGATGTATTCGCTAATGTGTTCATTTTCTATAATATGAATTAATATGACATTGTTTCAAGTTTTCAGGATGTTCATGTTGGCTCAATAATAATCCATTAATCCTAGTTCCTAACAAGTGAACACATGTTCTGCCACGCACTCTAGCAACGTTTGGACTACATGTTCATCAATTTGCCAAGTTGTTATACTAATAATACGAGCATTTTACAAGTTGTTCCATCAATCTGTACCCACTAGTGAGTACAATCTACTCTTCGAGGCCTCAATCATCCTGAGCATTGTCCTTTATGTGATTAGAAGGATGAAAATGTGCAACATTTGCTCACGTCATGTGTTTTCTCAAGACAACTCCGGTATTTAGTTTTGCCCTTGGTCGGATTGTAATAGCACACACTAGGCCCGGATGCACAGATCTTCCTCAAATCCTCCCCTCAATCCCTCCAAGAAAGGGGAAGAAAGCACAGATCTTCCTCCCCATTTTCTCTTCCTGTCTCACTGACCTCTTGGTGTGCCGCACCGCCGTCACTGCCTCCATAGTACGCCGCCATGCTCAGCACCGCTGCCCCATAGCATGCCGCCATGCCCCACGCCAGGAAGGAAAGGCCGCCATGCCCCATGCTAGCAAGGTCGCAGCACCCCCACGCTAGGGAGGCCACTGCCTTCCTGCAGTGCCCTATGACGCGATGGCGCGGGAGCAGTTGCTGCTGCCCCACGAGGCTGCCCACGCGCAGTGCGCCTCAGCTCTGATCTATTAGCGACGAGGGAAACAATGTTAGAATAAACCATGACATGTTGTCACGCTGCGGTGCATGGTAGTGTCCAGGGTGTGTTACATCGCAGTTGGACATGCCATGGTCAAGATGGAACCAGTGCTGTGCATGGAGGTTGCGGACACGCCGTGGTCAAGATGGAACTAGTCCTGCGTATGGAGGTTGCCAGGAATGCTCCATCTTAGTTGTCCGTGGTGTGCGCATGAGGTTACCAGAAATGTTTCATCTTAGTTGTTCGTAGTTGTGTGCATAGCTGTTTTAGTCATGGGTTGTTAGGAGTGAGTAGCGTGTGCATGTCTATTTTGAGAGAGTGAGTGGTGTGCGTTGTTGCCGGTTCGCATGGAGAAGCCATGATGTCCGAACGAGCTAGAGGCTCTCGACATCACTGAGCGTGTCATGCGGATCATGACATAAAGGTCCTGGTGAATCCGTGGCCTATATGTAGCCCCTGTATTCCTCTCTGTAAAAATCCCAAGTCCAGTGAATAAAGAAAAGAGCCAAGATACATGTAAGTTTGTCGCCGCGGCGTTCATCGCCGGAAAATCTACCATGTTCTTATTCCACCTCGTGTTCGTGTGCGTGTGTTCTTGGGCAAAGCCAACAAACAGGAGGGAGAGAAAAGAAAGGAGAAATAATTTTTTTGTCACTGACATGTGAGTCCCATATAATAAAAAGGATAGAGCATTCTTAATCTACTGGAACACATATCCCCTATATTCTACAATTTAGTATTCTCAATCTCCTTTATTAGATTTTAAGGGAAAGAAGAAAAGAGATTTGGTGGAGATGCTATAAGAGAAGGTAAATATGGATCGAAGGAAATATGGCAGCGCCATTATCATTACTAACATGATATTGAAAGCATCGCGGTTTTTCAAATTACATCAGGATATTAACAAAAATGACACAATAAGATCGTCAGTGGCAGCCTCTGCCATCACGAGAACAACTTCAGACAAAATACTCCTCCGGTAATACAACCTGCCTAATTCTATCCATTTCCTCCGATTTCTTTCATGCAAACAACAATTTTACATCAAAACAATCCCCCCTCTCCAGACCAGCAACACCATCCCAGAAAAGAAAACTGGCTATTCAAAACATGAACACAAGATAATTCTAGGGAAAATTCAATGGTACTGTTGTATTATCTTAGAAAGAGAAGAGTATGTGCCAACACCAGCACAGCAAAGTCCAACGGCAATGATGAGCACACACAGTACTACCTGCACAGAAATAGGGCTCATTAAAAATCCGCACATGTTTCAGTTTAAGAGTAATTATAATTATTTTTATTTGGATGATAAGTTGAATCAAGAACACAGGGAACATTATTTTTTCCCAAAAAAAAGTTTGCATCCAAGAAAGTGAAAGTTCTGAATGAAACAATCAGAGAATAAATAAGAAACAAAGTATTTAGTTTTGAAGACAGAAAAACATTTGAAGATTAATATAAATGAGTTTTTGGCACTCTTGAACTTTTCAAAAAATGGATGTTTAAGAAAAATATATAATTAATGCACAAGTAAAAACATATTTTACCTGATACCAGGCCACTTTACTCCTGAGGATAGACAAAAAGCAGGCACATGGTAGAATATAGGCCTAGAGGGAAATACAAATTAGCTACAAAGAAATATACAAGCGAAGACTCCAAAAATTCGGAAGGTGAACTCACCACAAACATGGTGAGAAAAGACCCGACCAGTGACATGACAAGTCCTGAAAAGGCTCAACAACCATTGAAACAGGAATCAGGTAAAAAAGGAAAGAGGAAAGTTTTTTGAATCTTAATAGGAAAACTTCATATTATTGCCACTATTTTTTTTTTTGATAAGTCAATAGAAGGGGAGAGGATCCCCCACCTGATTTTCATTCATCCATTGGCCTCTCAAGGCCTGATAAGCCACTACTTATAGAATGTCATCGGAAAATGAGATGAAAAAAATGAACAAACTTACCAAAAAATGGGACGGACAGAGCAATAATAAGGGAAGATACCACCAGAGCAGATCTAAGCATCATTATGTTCGGGTATGTCTGCTGATTTGGAGGTAGCAGTTCCTCCAAACTCAGGGCAAGAGGAGTCATGGTTAGCGCATATGTAGGTATTAGTTAAGGACATAGCATGCGATCTATGAAAACACTATTAAACAACACAGAACAATTAAAACTAAATTCGTTCAAAAAAATGGATTAGCTGTTAGAAGTTGATAGCAGACTTTGGGGAGGAGAATTATAGGACTTCCTACAATCACGTGTAAGTCCATCTATATTTGTCCTAAGTCAAATATTTTTTTTTACTTTGACCATGAATATCTAAAATTTATATAGAATGATAACATAACATTGACATTGCAAAATTCGTTATTAAAAACAAATAACTCTGTTCATTTAAGATAATACTTTTTATAGATAATTCTAGTCAACTTAAAAAATATGTTTGACTTAGGACAAACCTAGATGGCTAGATGGAGTTCATGTGATCAGAGAAAGTAAAGATATCATATAATGTTAATTGTTAAGTATGGGAACAAATGCACACGGAAAGCTGAAATAAAAGTCCAAGGATATTTGGTTATTGGATTCGTCACCTGCACCAAAAACCAAAAGCACAAACAGTCAGAAGAATATAACTTGCCACATAAAAACATTTTAAGTATTTGTAATGTGACTGAACTTGATTATACTCTATTAAATGCATCATGTGACTTTAGCTAGAGGCCATAATTTTCTTTTCTATCTAGAGCCCAGAAAAGAACAATTACCGTAGTCCAGACTGCAATCTTGGAAGCCACAAGATTTGGGGGTAAGTTCAGTGTGAATTGGGACTCTGTAGATTCACCGAACATAATGTATCCCATGATTGCAGCACCAGCGAACAGAACAGTAGACAGAGCGATACTGACAACAAACACATACCAAAGCATGAGATCATGAATATCTGAAAACAATTTACAGCTTGTATGATTTTATTACCAGGTGAAAAGAACAGCAGAGAACTGGTTGCGTTTCTTCAGAGAAGAGTAGATGTTAGGGAACACTCCATGGCCTGAGTAGCAGTACCCATACAACCCGATGGCAATGGGGATACCAGGAAGGTTCAGTGCCGTCCCTTCACTCTTGACTGTGCCAACGTGATCAACAAGTCCCACCCAGAACAAGCAGGAGACAATGACGATAGACGCAACGACTCCACCAGCTAGATGCACAAATTGCAGGATGAGTCCTCTCAAGATTGCCTTGGTTGGCAAACTATGAAATAGGCAAGTGTATTTGGTGAAATAAACAATTGAGGCAACAAGTGAGTTGGTACCTGAAATGAAGCTGAGGCAGCTGAGATCGCGAAGCCAAGTGGTAGGCATGACAATAAGAGCAGTCAGGATGGCAAATAGCACATGTGAATCCAGAGTCAAGCTACCTATGGTTAGGTGTGCATTTGGGAACAACTTTGATAAGTTGTCGCTCTCTAATATCAAATATTCAATACAACATGCCTGCAAGAAAGGATCAGGAACAATTAGCATATAGTTACATGTTCATAAGAGGTAAGGTAAGGGCAATATAGTGCAGGGCACTTTTTTACTGGACTACTGTAGTTTGGAGAGAAAAAAATATTTAACAGTGCAATATTGAAAGTTCAGGCAGTTTATGCAAGTGTTGTTAACTGTCCTTATTTTCTCATAATGATCAGAATAGATTTTTTCTATTAGAATATATTTCTTTTATTGCATACACCATCTAGCAGAGCAACCATGAACATATCAGACAGGTTATTAAAGGAAGCTTTTTTTTTTTTTGGAGAGGAACAAGTTTATTGTTTTAGAGCAAAAAGATATGTACTCTGTGCTAAGAGTGAACGAAACCAAATGGTGGATCTTATGTACTTACATATAGTTCCATGTACAGGATTATCTGCAGGTTGCAAAGGCATACAAAAGCAGAAGAATTAGCACAAAACCACCCTTCATTGCACTGCATAGTATAAAAAATACAAAACAAAACTGAATAACAGGTGAGCATTGTTAGTGTGGAAAATACTTACGGAGATGATGATACGGCCAGCAGTGCCAAAGGCAGCATGTCCAATATCAGGGTAGGTCTCGAGGCCATCCTTGCTGTCCAGGCAACGCCGCAGGAGTATGCCAGTGTACCATGCCAGTGCACCCAACACCGCCAGTATCACTAGTCCAAGCCAGCCACCTTGCTTGACAGCATAAGGTGTTGACAGGATCCCCACACCACATAAGACATTCACTCCTGCATATGACAGGCAAGTAACTGAACTAAAGCTTTGTCATACATAAACGAAAATAGTACATGCTAAGATTGATAACTCTATTATGTAGCTTAAATACTGAGAGGAAAAAGTTTGGCATTCTCTATGATACAGACTGATTTATCTGATTATTGAGATGTAACCAAGGTACTGAAGCTGCAGAACCAAAATTACTAATTCTACCGACTTCTCTCCCTGGAATACACAAAAGAAATCAACTGGCGTTGGTTTGAAATATTTCCAAAACAAGAACTTCACCTATATAAAGGGAAAATGAGTACTTAAAAAATGTGGGCTTAATGCCTCAAATGCATTTCATAGAGAATTCCCGCATGGGCAGATACTGTAGGCCTAATTTTCAGCATGGCCATTAGTATATTGCATGATCTGATTAGGACAAGGTTTCTCTTTCAACTTGACAAAGACAGATCTAATAAATCCATATGCCAGAGGACAATTGTAGCTCAGTTGTCCATGACTCACGTTCCTGTCACATGACTGTACTGACTCACCAACCATGTGATATGTTATATATAGACCGAGAATAAAAATGAAACAATCGATGTATCTGTAGCTTGGCATGCCAACAGAGGACAGATGTACCAAAGAAATATCCATGACTACTCTCTGCTTTTGCTAAATCTAGTGAACTGAAGAGTAGTATGTTCCTTGAAACTTGAAAGCATTTAGCTGATGAACTAATTGAAAGTGTATTATATTAATGGTGCTTCTTGAATAAAATTAGTTCAGGACATGATGTGAACACTGAACCTTTGGTTTAATTTCATGAGGATGCACCCATGTTATAAAAATAATTATGATATATATTTGTTAGATAGAATTACGATATATGATGAACATAATGTTTAAATATGGTAAAAATTGGATACTAATTCAGGTCTCATCATCAGCTGTCTATTACCATGGAACAACAATGCATAGCAGCACCACAACAGCAACATGTCCATTTGTCATATTTGTGTGGTGTGGCACATACCTGAACTGAGTATATATTTAATAGTAGTTGAATCCTCTAAGATGCCTCTAACATCTCACAATCAACATGACAATTCAGTGTATAATGCATAGTTAAATCTAGTGAAGTTTTGCTGGCTTTACACAAGGCCTGATGGTCTTTTTACCCTGATCTTCGAACATCTGCAAGGTTTGGAAAATTCAATGCTGCAAGCCTTCCTAGTAGTAAGTAGCACCAAATTTTTTTGTTGAATTTTGACCTGATAAGTTCTCTAATTTCCTTGCCCTGTCTGCTACCTTTTTTGCAATGGTGACTGGAAGCCTATTTACGTAAATATCCTTGAAACAGATCAGCATTTTATTATTATCAGACCCCACTCTGCACTTATGCATCAAGAAATAAGTGCTACATCTTCCAAAACCAACGTATCCTTTTATCTTTGCTCTTCTTCTCTTTTTCTTAAAAGGGAATGGGCATGATCTCTGGAATTCACTCAACTCAGGCTTGTTCCTATCTATGTAGCTTCACAAATTTTAACAACCATGCATTGCTCATAAATTAAAAATCAAAACCAACAAAGTTTGTGATACTACTTACCATTCATGACCCCTTGGGTATAGGAGCACTGCCGGTAGGGCCCCACCTCATGGCCCCCAACCATAGGTCTCTGGTCCTCAGGGATCCTCTGCAGCGATGACGCCTTCCGCGATGGTGGCAGGTAATGGGAGCTCTTCCTGACGTCCTCATGCTGCTGCTGGTGGTCATCGCTGGCGGAAGCAATGCTTGTTGGCAGTAATGGCTTGATTAAGCTGGAGATGATCTCAGGTGGCTTGCCCCGGAATGAGTTTGTCAGGAACGAGTTGGACAACCGGCTCAGTGATGGCGTGCCCAAGAAGCTCAGGTTGGGTGAGTGCACACTGCTGTACATGTCAATGGATTGCCTGCTCGTAGAAGAGGAAGAATGTGCTTACTATTTTTTGCTACTGGATGCATATAGAAGGGTTAAATTGAAGCATAAATGTCTAAAGAGTTTGTCAGGAAATTTAACATGACATGAAAGTGGTCAGTGGTAACTGGAGATCACAATATTAACTTCTGAGTTAAAAAAGGAAGGTAATAATCTGATCTCCCATTACGATCTCTGGTTGATTTATCTCATAAGTTTTCCGTTTTCCATATGATTTTCTCTTAGATTTGAACTTCGATGCAGAATATATTTGGATGAGCAGATGAGACCAACTGAATTTGCGACGTTAGCATAGCAGACCAGTGCAACTGGGACCCAGACAAGTGTACAGACTAATCACACATCGCTAACATGGGTCCCACATGTCAAATGTGGTACATCGTCCACACATCCACCTGTACATCTCCACCCTTAGAGAAACTAACGGGCCATAATATATATTTTTTTCCAACAAAAGCAAATATTCATTATATTTGAAAGGAGAAATACGCCCCTTGAGTACTGAAAAAGCCAAATTTCCGTAGACTCACACCGAGAATGACCACAGACTGCTTTTTCACTCATCATTTTCGCACGCCTTAGCAATCCCAGACATTCCACGGACAACCACATCAAAGAATGAATTTGATGGGTCTCTCTAAGTGTAATGGTGCTACAGGACAAGCCAGCATTACAGAGTACAGACAAAAACGAACTTGGTGTATTTTCATTTTCTCTGAGAAATTGGACCAAAATAATAATCAGACTACGAGCTGGTACATTGCTTAGTCTTCTGGTCCTACATAAGTGCCATTTTGGATCCTGATACTGTCTTCAAAGCGCAAGATTCACCTCCACTCCAATTTGTACTCACATATTTGTGGATTAGTAAAATCTACCCATATTATTTTCTGATGGCTGATCTAAGCATTCTTAGGGACATTATACTAGTTTGAATTCACCAGATTAGGGTGTAAACATTTGGTTTAGCTGGTGCCGGTAGCAGCAGCCAGCAGGTAAAGTAAACATTAACCGGTAGTAGTAATCTCTGGAAAGATTGAGAGGCGCAGAGTAAAAATAACAATAATTAATTCCAGAAAGAGAAAAAAAGGGGCAAGTTTGGCCGACGCGGCGGCCGCATCCTGCTTGCTTCCTACGTGTGCCGGACTGCCGGCCGCCGCCAGGGGGGCTGAAGAGATAGAGACGACGATGGGCGGAGCGAGCAGTTACCTGTAACTCTGCGGCCATTGCTGCGTGTATGAACTCGGCTGACTGCACCGCGCCGCCACCACCCGCGGGCTGTCGCACGGCGACGAGGAGTCCGACCCGTCGTCGTCGTCCCCTGACTCGGCGCCGCCATGGCCGCGCCGCTTCCCGTCCTCCACGGCCGCATCGTTCTCCTCCTCGTCGCTCTCGATGAGGAAGCTCCGCTCCGACACCGAGTTCTTCGTCATCTCCCACCTCTCCTCTCGGTCTCGATTAATGGTAACGAGCGAGAGAGAGGGGAGTAGAGAGCGCGCGGGTTGAGAATTGTGAGGAGGAAGGAGGCGGAGGCGGAGGCGGAGGGAGAGGGACGGGCTTATATATAATGGCGACGTGGCTTGGGCTTGGGGTTGGCCGTAGGGGCGGGGGCACCCGATTTCTATCGCCGGTGGTGGCGACGGGGGAGGCGGAAGAGGAATACGGGGGTATTTTTGTCCCGATATTTTTTTTTTGAAGCATTTTGTCCCTGATCGATCATCAATGGAGGAAATGAAGTAACGGTTTGGTGTTTTTTTTTAAAAAAATGTAACAGGTTGGTGTTAATAATAGTACTAATCTCTCCGGTTCCAAAACGTAAATTATGTAGATTTTCAAAAAGAAAATGTAAATTCTATCTAAGGTTAAACTTTTTTAAAACTTTGACCACCAATAGACTACTTTTTTTTCACGACCGCGCTCAAACGAGCCCGTATTTCATTAAGAGGGTAGCAGACAAGTACGGAGCGTAAGCCACGGCTTGCTACACGATAATGAGCAAAGTCAGAGAAAACAAGAAACTTTGAACAAAGTCAGAGCAAAGCCAATAGACTACTTTGATATAAGGTTAAACTTTTTGAAACTTTGACCACCAATAGACTATGAATGAAGATCCGGTTCACTATTATATATTCTATTAATCAGCATATAAATACAAAAATCAAAGTGCCGCATTTGAGGCTGTGTCACCACCTACTCAAGAAATCAGATGGAGTATATATTTCCCGTCTACTCACTCTGTTCTAAATTATAAGATGTTTTGGTATTTTAAATACATTGCTTTTAATATATATATATCTAAACATAGTTTATATCTAAGTACATAGCAAAAGCTATGAATCTAAAATACCAAAACACGTTATAATTTGAAATAGAATGAGTATTTAATAAGGTCTTTTACAACAAAAATGCTCTATGTATAATAACCGTTTGAATAAAGCTCAAGTTCATATCCATTTGTTTTTTAACTAATAGATGTATATCTTGAATTGCATTCCCTCAGTTCCAAATTACGACAGTTCCATATTATAAGATCATGATTGTTTCAGCTTTTACCTAGCTTTTGCCGATCAAAAGCCAGAAACTGAAACAAACAACCTTGTTGAGTTGGCTTTTGAAAAGCTAGAAAGCTTACTTCTGAGAAAATAAACTAAAAGCTATAAAACACATTTTGAGCAATTTTTGGCTTTTGGTGTGCTGAGAAACTAAAATTTATTACGAAAGCCAATAGCAAAAAAAACATAGAGAAGCTAAGAGTCTAGCTCAAAAGCTGCAGCTCAAACAAACAGGCCCTAGGGCCCTGTTTAGTGGGGGTCCGGGCGATTTCGGCTCTTGCTCCTTCATTAAGTGTAGTGAGCATCCGTTTTTTCTCTCGTGTCAAATGAACTAGGAGTCGGTGAAGCTCACTACTATTTTTGCTTCACTAGCTCCGGCTTCTCCATCTTTGAAGCCCCACCGCATTGACGGTTATGTGAGGCCGTAACCCCCTTCCTCGTGCTGGCCGTCGTGCTTCTCATCTGCATGTGTTCTACAGGATAGGTGAGTAGGGAGATGTGACACACGAGTACAAACGTCACATGTGGTGGGTCCACACGGCCTAGAAAACCCACTCATCAGAAGAAGCACCTCCGCCCACCCTTGCCGCCCCCTCCCCGCGCGCGACCGACGCTTGATCCACTCTCCTCTCATGCGCGGTGACGTCTGGATCTCTGGTATCCGCATGCCTCCATAGCTGGTAGTGTTTGCCGAGCAGAATGGGAAGGACGTGGGGTCCGCGCTTTGCGTCAGGTGTCGTGCTATCGGCTCTTGGCGGGTTAAACGACGTCGTCCTCTCTTACTTTTACTCTCTCTCTCTCCACGTGGCTCTCTATAGATAGCCAGTAACTACCCGTTTAGGCTGCCCTAAGTCATCTGCTAGACTGCTACTAGCTCCCAAGGCGATGATTGTGACCGGTGAATCCTCCCTGGTCTTCTCCAATGTATGCCCTGAGTGGTGCCAAGTTTGGAGAGAGAATGTTTCAGCATCACTCCAACCATTGCAGCAAGTGAAGCTAGATTTTAGCGATGCTAGAAAAAGGACGAGCGGGGCAAATACATGCACTGATGCCCCAGTAATGCCAGTAGATAAAATAATGTTTCCTTTGTCCATCACACTGCGACTTATACCTTGGTTGCACAAGAGTGCATACAATGGAGACGTGCGGGTACTCATCCTCATTAATTTCTAGGTGGGTCCCATGAGTGATACTTTGTGCTGCCAACATTGTGAGCCAAAAAGAGTGGTTCACAGGTGGTAGAAGAGTAGTAGGCACCACTCACACTGTAGAAGACCTAAGAGCATGTTTAATAAGCTTGTCTTATAGCCTTATCTTATAGTCAAGCCATGTCCTCTAGGGACTAACCTTATAGACTAGTTATACAACAGCTTATCTCTCTCACACATTCCAAAAGTATTTTTTATTCATGTAGGACCCACCATATTGAGAGAAGGGTGGAGGAGACATTGGCAGGATTTGGCTGCATGCCTGCCTGGGAACCTATGATGCGACCGGCACCGGATCTTGCACCCGATCCCTCTTTTCTCCCCTTTTCTCTCTCTTCCACGTAGAAATTTGCTGAGTTGACTTGGCTATAAGCCAAGCTGAGGTGTATTATTGTACTTACTCTAAGAGGCTGCACCTGCACCGCCTCACTGACGCCGTGTTGAAGGTAGGTGAAGATGCTTAGATGCTTCCAGGTTTTGCTGACGAGGCTGAAGTAATAAGACTACCCGCACTCATGGACCTCTATATTCATCCTCTATACGTCCTAGTTAGCAAGATTCTCTCCTCTATACTCAATTCTTCCGCACCCATCCATCCTTTATACCATCCTCTATCCACTCTATCCACTGTGGGACCCACTTGTCACTTTATCTAAATATATCCATGTGTGATCTAATTTTGAAGGATTTATTGAGACGAATTTAATGGTGCAATCGAAATTTAATTTGGATTTTTGGTTTATGAGTTATAGCATTTTTTCCCTTTGTTTAGCTAGTGGGGGCCGTTACTATAGAGTATAGAGTAAGCACTGTACTACTCTAAATATAGAGTGAGAGAAAGAATAGAGTATCGTTTTAGAGTACCCAGTGCAGCAGTTTTTACTCTATATTCATACTCTAAAGCTTTAGAGTATCGTTTTAGAGTATCCGCTGCGGCTAGTCTAATAACTACAGAGGTGAAGATCTTTTAGTGCGAATTTTTTTATTGTCACACGGCTGCCCTTTTTTCATACAATGTCTTCTTCGGCTCTGTCTCATGAATGAATAAAGTACATGCTGGCGAGTGGCTTGTTTAATTTGTTTTCTTTCTATAATACAAGAAAATTAGAGTGTTTAATTTTATTAATAACCCGGGATCGGAGTATGTTATTGCAATTGTTTTTAAGCTTAAGAATACCAATGGTTTTAAGGAATACTATTTAGATAAAGTTTGGCCGATTTGGTCCTTAACTATTATAGAGAGCTAGAATAACCGGAGGAACTGGTGACCTCTCCAGATGATGAAGGGACTAGAGTGTTCACGTAAAGATGAGGCTGGGAGCGCCTGGGACCTTGGGAGCGGAGGTTAGTTGCAGAGAATAATGGAAGCTGCAAAAAGTCTCCGTGTTCCTTTTTTCACAACTGAAGCAACAAACGAATGAAAGCTAGTTGTGGGATCGAGCGAAGATGAATGGGCTTCGGGTGACGCCAGACGCTGATGCCACAAGTCGACCGTGGGCGTGGTGGCGAGCAGGGCTTCGGGTGACGCCAGCGGATACAGCTCGCCGTGGCTGTTACATCGGAGGATTTCTGTTCGGGTGGAAAGAGCCTTGACAGAAAAACCGAACGGATCAAATTTAACAGAGACGTTGTCGCAAGTAAGAGCGCGAACAGAAATCAGGTTTTTAACTAGGGATGGAGAGACAAGGATGTTGTTGAGATGAAGAGGCGAATGTGAAGTGGCAATGGTCGTCAATGCCCGGTGAGTGACGGGCAGCGTCACGCTGTTGCCGACGGTGAAAGGTGAAGAGAATGGAAGGGGCTAGGGGGATGTAAAATTAGCGGCGTCGGAAGAAATGTGGGAGGACGCCCCGGTGTCCAGGAACCACTCCGTGCCCTGCGGTCCGCTCAGCGGGACGCCTGCAGTGGCGAGCGCGGCGAGAAGCGCTTGGTGATTCTAGACGCCGGACGCTGGAGCTTGCGGTGGAACGTCGATGGTGGGATGCGCGACGGGTCCGGTGAAGTATGCCTGATTGGCTGGAGTGCCGCGGCGTGGACCGAGGACGCCAGCGCCTGGAACTCGAAATGGCATGGGCCACACCAGAACCATGCCAGTCCACGGGTTCAGACCAGGAGCCCAAGCAGGAGCCGGAGCGCGGGGTGCAGAGGGTGGTCCGCCGCGACCGCGGCCGCATTTCTTCGACCCCCGGTTGTTGTCGGAGCGTGGAGGTGCGGCCTGGTTGGCCACAGGCAGGCGAGGGGCAGTGTTGGAGACCCCGGAACTGCTGTCGCCTGGACTGGAAGCAGAAGGACAAGCCCCGACAGTGGCCACCGGGGCATGATGGGCGGCCGCCTTCGCATGTTCCTTGTCGTAATGCTCTTCTAGGAGGAGGTAGGAGTGGGCAGAGAGGAACGTGTGAGGCGGTTGCTTCGCCGTCATCACCGGGATCGCGTGCTTGTACTTGGAGCTGAGGCCGCAGAGAGCAGATTGGGTTGACCCACATCACGAAGAGCATCAGCCAGCTGCTTGAGGCGCCCAATGTATTGGGTGATGTCCATGTCACCTTGCACCAGGTTCCGGTACTCGGCTTCCAGATAGACTGCCCGGTGAAGCTCATTGTCGCGAAACTGCTCCTGAATGGCGGTCCAGATGAGGTATGCCGTCGGCTTGTTGACGCGGACGATGGCGAGGACGTCCTTGGCGACGGAGTTGTAGATCCAGCTAAGGAGACACTGGTCGAGGACGCGCCAATCTGGATCGCGGCACTGCACCGGGGTGGGAGGAGAGGTGAGGTGGTCGCCGAGCCTGAATTTACCGATGAAGGCGTCGAAGAACGTGCGCCATTCGGTGTAGTTCGACTCGGTGAGCTCGAGGACGACGGGAACGTGGGACTTGATGTTCACCGTTTGAAGAACGGCTGTGGAGGGAGTGGTGATGGTGGGAACAGCGCCGGTGTAGGAGTCGCCGGCGACGGAGGAGGTCAAGGAGTCGACATCGGAGATGTCGGCGTCAAAAAGGGGGTTGACATCCATGGCAGCGAAGATCGGGGAGGGCACAGCAGCGGAGGGTGGGTGGGCGCGGTGAGCACGGTCACTAGAGTCGGCGCGCAAGATGACGGTTGCATGGCGAGGGTGAGCAAGAGGAAGAAGAACCTAAGCAAGCTGATACCATGTAGAAATGGAGCCAACAAGTATTTTCGTGTTGATCTCATGAATGTTTTATACACCAGTGTTACATGTGGTGGAAACCGCCTCTGTTGGACGCGTGAGCGCACGATGTGGGCGCGTGTGCGTCGTGGCGAGCGCGCGAACGGTCGTTGCGGTTGCGTGGACTCAGTCTTCAGGACGCTATACCTCAACACAAACAGTAGTAGGCAGCACTTACACAGTGGAAGCCCTAAGAGGCTGCACCTGCACCGCCTCACTGTCAAAGGTAGGTGAAGATGCTTGGATGCTTCCAGGTTTTGCTGACGAGGCTGAAGTAATAATAACTACAAAGTTGAAGACCTTTTAGTGTGAATTTTTTATTGTCACACGGCTGCTGCCCCTTTTTCATACAAAGTCTTCTTCGGCTCTATCTCTTGAATGAATAAAGTACATGTTGGCGGGTGGCATGTTTAATTTGTTTTTTTTCTATAATATAAGAAAATTAGAGTGTTTAATTTTATTGATAACCCAGGATCAGAGTATGTTATTGCAATTGTTTTCAAGCTTAAGAATACCAATGGTTTTAAGGAATATATTTTTAGTTTCTGTAATGTAGGAATTGTAAAGAAACAATGCAGAATCGAATTTTTCTTATTAAATTCATTTATGCTGCGTTCTAAATAGGACTAGACAATGCGGCAAAAAAGTGAAAAACTTCACTCCTACTCATCGTTGTCTTTTATTTAGATAAAGTTTGGCCGATTTGGTCCTTAACTGTTATAGAGAGCTAGAATGACCGGAGGAACTAGTGACCTAATAAATAAAGGGACTAGAGTGTTCACGTAAAGATGTGGCTGGGAGCGCCTGGGACCTTGGGAGCGGGGGTTAGTTGCAGAGAATGAAATTAAATTAAGCTGCAAAAAGTCTGAGTTTCCTTTTTGACAACTGAAGCAATAAACAAATCAATTAAAGCTAGTTGTTTGTGGGAATGAAGATGAATGGGCTAGCTGCTTCTAGACAGTAGTCAGGGTTGTTACTTTGCATAACTGCATCGGTTTTTCTTAGGCCAAGTGCTGTTTATTCAGGTTTATTAAACTATGGTTTAGGAACTAATCTACCTCTGTCGGTGCACGTCATTGGCACATCCGTTGGAGTAGCCGCGCGCAGAATGTGTAGACTCACGAGTCATATATATCACCTCTATTATTTCACATGTACGTACCGATCCGATCGAGCGTTTGGATAATACAATGATGGGTGTTTTCTTTATGGGAAAAGAAAATGATATGGGCCAATGCATGACAGACTGACAGATATGGAATTTTTTAGGCCTTGTTTAGTTGGCCAAAAGATCTAAAAAATTTTGCGTAATATCTGTCATATCGAATCTTTGAACACATGCATGGAGCATTAAATGTAGGTAAAAAAAATAATTAATTACATAGTTTATCTGTAAATGTCGAGACGAATCTTTTGAGCCTAGTTAGTCCATGGTTAAACAAATTTTATCAAATAACAACGAAAAGCGCTACATGAATTTTTTCAAAAAAATTTAGGATCTAAACAAGTCCTTAGTCACCTGTACATAAACTAGCTAGGCCGTGTTTAGTTGGGTCGAATTGGGGCCGGACGAAACACTGTGAGGCACTGTAGCACACTGTAGCATTTTGTTTTCATTTGGTAAAAAATGTCCAAATATTGACTAATTAGGCTCAAAACGTTCGTCTCGCAAAATACAACAAAACTGTGCAATTAGTTTTTGATTTCATCTACATTTAGTACTTCATGTATGTACCAATATTTTGATGTGATGGGAAATCTTCTTTTTGTATAGTAAAATTTGGAGAAATATTTGGAATCTAAACAAGGCCCTAGTGTGGTTTCAGATCTGCATCTGCTGTAGTGACTGATGACCAGGATGAGCAATACAGTTCACATGACCCGGCCCGGCCGGCCGGCCCTCCAACGACGGGATCACATCACATGC
Source organism: Saccharum spontaneum (assembly GCA_022457205.1). Taxonomy (NCBI): domain Eukaryota; kingdom Viridiplantae; phylum Streptophyta; class Magnoliopsida; order Poales; family Poaceae; genus Saccharum; species Saccharum spontaneum. The sequence goes on along the minus strand of CM039602.1, from coordinate 8,484,020 downwards.
CAGGATGCCAGGTGCTCCGTAGGTCGGATTGTTTAACGTAGGTACCCACGTCCACGTGTGCATTGCGTACCCGAAGAGCCCAAGAGAGGGGTGTGTCCTGTGTGTTTAAGCGAACATATTTTGAACAGTAACAAAAAACGAATAAACAGTACGATACACAGCGATTATGAACAACACCAAATAGCCTCAAACAACAACATGCACAGTAACCATCTGTGACTAATAGTGCGGAGTGAACACTAATGCACAGTGTTAGATGCTCTGGGAGTCCAGCGATTTATTGTCTGTTGAGGGAGTATATATTATTGCTGGCGGTGCCGAAGCTGCCGTTGCTCATGAGCTCCACTTTTGAGATAGGCGATCGACCTTATAGATGGCCATCGGGCCGACACGGCCTCGTGCCTACACGGGCCGCCGTGCTTGTCAGGCCGTGCCTCGCCGTGCTTCGTGCCTGGGCATCGGCCCAAGACACGGCCCATGGGCCGTCGGGCCGGCTCGAGAGCACGGCATGCCCTGCGTGCCGCGGGCTGCCCGAGAGCACGAGGCCACCCGCCGAGCACCGCCGCACAGGCGTGGAGGCATCAAGGAGGAGGCGGCTGGCCGCCGGACGGTGGTACGGGGTCAGCCGCCGAGTGCGGGAGCTCGAGGTCAGCCACCGAGCGCAGATGGCGGCGCTGCGCGAGTGCGGCGCGGGCGTGCGGCCGCGTGAGGAGGAGCGGCGGCGATGCGGCGCTGTGCGAGTGCAGCGCGGGCGCGCGAGGAGGAGCGGCGGCGATGTGGCGCTGCGCGAGTGCGGGCATGCGGCACAGCCCCGCAGGGAGGAGCGGTGGCGCGGGGAGGAGCGGCAGCGTGAGTGCGCCTGTGCGGCCGTGCGGCGTGGCCACGCGGGGAGGAGCAGCGACGCGGGTCAGCGTCTAGGGTTAGAGGATGGGGGTGGGGGTTGGCCGGTTGGCACTTGGGCTGAGTGGTGGTGCTGTTGGGCCTTAGATTTCAAGTGGGCTGGTGAGGTTTGGTCGGGCCACCACCGGGCCGCCTTGTCGACCGGGCCATGCCCGTACCATGCCACGGGTCAGGGTGGCAACCCAGGCACACCTGCCACCGGGCCGTGCCGTGCTCGGGCCGGGCCAACGGGCCACGGGCTGCATGGCCAAGTATAATCGACCTTATAATCTATTGCAACTTATGTTGAAAATAAAGCAAATCGATTGGCAACATAATTTAATCCAAAAAATAAACACACATATCGTAACAAATGTTCGCACTGTTCTGCTCAATCGACATGAGTAGCTATTCATTGTATCCTTTGTTGTTTATTTAAAAGGTTTCCCTTTTATTTTTTTACTGAAAATTTAATAAATGAATACTTAAAAAAATAAGAAGAGGGCTGGCCGTGTTGGGCCACTCAAAGCCCAATGGCCAAGCAGCCCAACGGGCCAGCACGTTATCCTAGGATATGAGGCATCGCAGCGGTGTCAGGAAAAGCCTTGGGTAAGGATCAAATCAAAACCCACAACGTGTGATACCTCTCAAATCAGGACGGATTGAGATTAATACGTGAATGTATTGCATTGAGCCTCTCAGGCTGTCAGGCAGTATATATAGAGAGAGTACTGAGACTTGAGACAAGACACCTTTTCAGATACGGACTATAATAACGAATTATAATACTAACTATCAATATACTCTTGCAAAATATAAACAGAACATGTTGTCTTCTGAAAAGAGCTTAATTTAAAGTCACAGGTCGTCAGGTCTCAACTTGCTCACATCACCAATGCATGATCATTTTTTTTGTGACTAATGCATGGTCATTTAATGCAAGAATCTAAAGATTTCCATCCAACTTGTACTCACCTTACATCCCCATGCTTGGTATAACCTAGACTTCATGAAAGGTTTGTTCAAGCTGTCTTCAATGCCATTCCATTATGAAAGTCCTCCAAATTTTGCATATGTTTGTTTACTATCATTTCCTTCGGCTATCTTACTTTCCTTTTACAGACAATCGAAGAATAATTGGTAGTCTAGTCTATTTTTTTTGCAGTTGGACATCCCAAATCATATAAGTAGGGCAAAATCACGCGTACATAGTCAAACAAAATTGACATCAATGCAACAAAAAGAAGTGCGATGACAAGCATACTTTCTAAACTGCAAACCAAAATTCATCCTCTTGACGGAACACCATTGCCATCGTTTGTTGGGTTGCTTGCGCCTAGTGAGGCTTCACATCCACAGCGGTGCTCAAATGGATGTTGGATATTTATGTGAGTGGACTAATTTAAAATTTGAGCATGTTCGATATACTTGTTTTAGGCTTATCTGCTGTGCTGTGAGATGAAACGAGTTTGTGGTCAAGGGTACGTTGAAATCATAAAGACATCGATTCGATCAATTCAAGGTTTTCATCATATCACAAGCTCTTGATTCCACTACGTAAATCAATAAAAAAATGTTCATATTGATAAGATGAGAAACAGTGAATATGAACCTACACACTGCTACACTAGTAGTACACTACCCAGTATTGCGAAGAAAAATCTGTAGCTACACTCTGAACATCACCAATCGAATGCCAAATGGCTGCATGATTAACCCCAAGCAGTGACGAGCAATCTAGTTCAAGCACCTTCTTCAGTTTTCTTCTTTATTTTGAGGGCAGCGCTGACGACGTTTCCCCTTGTAATCATCCCAACCTTGAGGAATGGAAATTGGATTGTGTTATTTCAACACAAAAAGGTAATGTTAAGGGTATTGAGCCATAGCAAACGAGCATAAATTGCAAGAAAGGGAGGATCCACTCACTAGTTTCCCCATGCTATCAACTACAGGTAATCTCCGGTATTTAGTTTCAAGCAGCAACCTTGCAGCAGCATCAAGATTAGTATTTTCACGCACCGCTAAAGGTGAAGAAGTCATTACATCACCAATGACCTTCCCATTAGTTTTGCTTAATAGTCTCTGTATCTCGCGGAATGTCTGTAGAACAGTGAGTATAAGTTAAAAAAAGTCTATCACGAAGAGACGAACAATAATTCGTTCATGAAAACAGTGGAAGCTAATTACATAAATAATCTGACTGTATAAACAATGAAGCAGGTTATCCTCGATTTAACAGCTTTGAAGGTATAGTGTACAAGATAGACTGACAGATTGAGTATTCCTGAAGTACAAAAATGTGGTTCAAACTGTACTGCAGAACACAGTAACTATAATAAATGTGAAGGTCTGATGTAGTTAAAACATTTTGTTATACCTAGGACCTGTTTTATCAACATATAAATTGCTTAATGAGGCCTCCACATCAAACCATAGTATTAACTAGCTAGAATGAATGATTCAATGTGTACTCCAGGCTATAAAAAAGATAAACAATACCTTCCATGTACTATCCACATCAGGAAACATGTTTGTATTTGTATCGGCCAATTCATTTCCTGAATGATGAGATAAATATCATAACTGACAGTGAATACTATGAGATACTATGCATACAACACTACATCAATTGAATTACATGATAGAAGAGAAGTAATGGAAAAGATACGACGTTCTGTATGAGTTGAAGTGATGTACAAATATACTGCAAATGACAAGTAAAAGGTAGACAGTTGTTGTACAACATAGGGTGTAATATGAGTTGTTTGTAAGCAACAGAATCCAAGTTCAAGGAAGAAATAAATACCTGACATCGAATCCAAAGCTAATAGATCATAATCTGATACAACCCCAATCTGCAGGAGAAAAATACTGGAAATATAATAGACATCATAGATACCTTTGGTGATAATAGCCAAGCTTGCAGATGTAATAGTCGAAGCTAACAAAGCACTAGTCAGCTAAGTTTGCGTGCTTCAATAACAAAAGAGTAAGCACTAAAAGAATACAGGACAGTTGTTGGAGAAAAGATTTACAATAAACTAACCAACTTCCCATCATCGTCAACCACAGGTAAGCCAGAGATCTTGTGCTGCACCAGCAGCTCCAGGGCTGCGCGCAAAGAAACAGCAGAAGTTAGTAACTTATTGGGAAACTGCGAAGCAAGTGAACACATGCGTCACGCTATAAGGACAGGTACCTTGGTCAACCGGTGTAGTAGGTTGGACAACATGGAGATTGTCCCTTCTTGTCATGAAGTCACCAACCGTGTACACTCCATTGCTATGCTGAACAAGGAGGCAGCAGGTATCGTCAACAGTAAATTAAAGGCTAAAACCATAGATTTGGTACCACTGAGAAAAATTCCCTCGATCGAGAGATAAGTAGTAGATATGTAAGTGCTTGGTGAGGAGGAATTTCAATGACACGAATGTGAATTGCACAGAAAATGAAAATGTGCCTCTTGAGTTTCAAATTTGGGACATGGAAGTATGGAACATCGTACTGCTAATATTGTTAAACGAAGTATACATATGTAGTGATGTTAGAAGCTAGTGATTATTGGGCTACATACTAAGCAGTAATACTTGGACAATCAAAGAAGCTAAGAAGGGACTTGAACAAGGGATGCTAGTGATGCTTGCTTTGGAAAAAAAAGAAGAATCAAAGGAGTCCAAGTCCAATGTTGGAAGAATTTTGGTAGGAAAGGAAGGAAGCGCTTGGTCTACCAAAGATAAGTAAACAATCCAATCCAACGGAGACAGGAAAAAAAATGAAGCAAAACAGAAAGCGATAGCCGTTGTACCTTACCCTGGCGATGCAAAAATATCTTTGTAAAAGAGTGGTGTTAGACTTAGTGGTAGTAGGGCATCACATAATCTACCAAGAATTTATAATGAGGCTATTTCAGCAACAACGACTGTTAATTATATTCAGCCTTATAATAAAGAAGAAAGAATCATGCGAAACTGAAATGAAAGGGGAAAAAATATCGATAGCCGTCCTCACCCCGGAGATGCCTCCCGCGGCTGGCGCGGCAGCGGCGGCGGAGCGCGCGCGGACGGGCCTGCACGAGGACGCCGACGCCCGGCGCCGGCGGCCCGGGACAACCTGGCGCTGGAACGCGGACGTGGAAGGGCGGGAGCGGGAGCGAGCGGCGGCGAGGGTGGCGTCCGCGGATACCAGCAGCGTAATGTCCATGGCGCCGAGGGGATTGGGGGAGGAGACGCGAGATGGGAGGGGATGGATGGCCGATGATTGCAGCCTAATGATGATGAGAAGCCGCCGATTGATTGGCTAATATAGCTTGCCAAAGCAAAAGCAATCGTGTTGGGAAGGGATGGGGATGGAGCAAAAGCAAAAGCTTGCCATTGATTTTTGGTAGGAAATTTGAGAGTAAAAGGAGAGGTTGTGACTACAAAGGTAGAACACGATAGAGACAGAGTAGAGGGAGATAGGCTATTCCATTCTTGCTTCTTCGGCCGTTCGGCGCACTGAGATTTTATCCCCTGCTATTTTCGGAAGACAGAATCTTTATTGCAGTGTATTCAGTTTAGCCTTCTCTTAACGTTACAGGCTTACAGCAGGATAAAACAGTGTATTATAGAAGATACTACACGGCTAACACTCTTCGTTTCGCTGGTTTATTGTGGCTGAAAATACTGTTTGCTGGTTTGTTGTGAGAAAAAAATACTGCTGGATAACTGCTGATTCTGCTGATAAGCTCAAGCGAACAGGGTGTAAGCATCTAAACCTCAGAGCGTCTTGTTCGTTTGGCTAAAATTTGGTTTATACTAATACTTATACTAATTTGTTGTAAAAGAAAAATATTATCCATCCGCTAAAAAATACTACCGAAGCGGTGCTTCGGAACGAACGGTCTGTAATTTTGTATTCCGTTTACCCGCTTCTTAAACAGGAAAACGCCTTTCTAGTCATTCATTACCAGCCGCCTGACATCTAGGCCGTCCGCGGGTCGCGGCCACCGTTTTCCGATCAACGTTCGACTTCCCCACGACGCACGTGCCCGGCCGCCCGCCGACCGTAGACTTGTATGCTTGTGCTGGCCGTCTAGCGATGATGAAGTGCTTGCTCTACAGAAAGAAAAGGAGAAGTTTTAACATAACTTCCGAAACGGTTGCACCTGTTTTAGATTTTTTTTCTAAAATCATACTCTATCTTATATATTAAAATTATTTAAATATTATGTAGAATCCATTTTATATTTATTTACTAGACGATGCTCTCATTATCTATTTATGATGAGTCTGTTTTTTACCAACCGAAATACATATAGAAGGCTAATAAGTGACGAGCATGCCTAGTGCCCCGGACAGACAAGCGCGTCCCGACGTCCGCGCTGCTTGCATCGTCCGCCTCGCTCTGACTCGCATGTGCACCTCGCCCTCGACGTTGTGCCCGCCGCTCCTCGCGTCCGGATGGACGGTTGCGCTGCCCACCCCACCTCGCACGCGCACTATAACACCCCTGGTGTTATAGTAACTAAAAACCTGCCATGTCATCATTTGCACTGCAAATCATCCATGATTAGGTTAACACTGCTATGCATCAACTAAAATGAGTTTGAATTCTTAGGTTCGATGTGTTTCTCGTTGTGTGGTTCGAAATCCGAAAACCCTAATTTCGATTATCACTGCAAATACTTAGTTTATGCCCTGCGTAATTTGAGGTGTATGACGGTGTTATACACTAGTGCCAAGTGTAGGGTATAAGCTCAAGTCCAACCTACAAAATGAAGCTTCAAGTTCGAGTTAGGGTTTCGAATCCAAAGCTTGTTACAAGTTTTCCGATTCGAATTCGAATTCAAATTTGAGGAATTACTAAAAGAATTTCTTAAGTCAAATTGGTCAACCTAGGGAGCCATTTGGTCAACCATTTGAGGCTTGACTCAATGATACCCTAGGGTGAAGGTGTGATTCCTAAGTAACCAAAGTTAAGAAAGAATCAAGTTTCAATTCAAAACTTTTCCGAAAACCCTGAAAAACAAAACCCTAGTTTTACCCCTTTTGATATAAATCAAAATCTAAGCAAAATTTGGGAAAAAGTGTAAAACCAAGTTTGTAGATCTTTTCAAGAGCTACAAGTTTGGTGTTTTGAGTTTTCAAAGTTTCAGTGTAAAATTTGAAGTAATTTTGAAAAGATTCAAATCTCAAAATTGTCCCCTTTTCATTTTCCCTACCCAATTTCAAAATGGAGGCATAATTTGGAAATATTTTGAAATGCAAAGTTGTAGGTCTGCCCTTGATGTACAACTTTGGTATTTTGAAAATTTGAAGTTTCAATACAAAATTCAAAGTAATTTTGGTTTTTCAGATTTCCCAAAAATGTCCCTTTTTGAATTCAAATTCAAATTTCAAAAACTAAGCCGAATTGGAAAATGTTCATATTGAGAAAGTTGTAGATCTTTGAAAATGGAACAACTTTTGTTTTTACAGATTTTCAACTTCTGTTGAAGATTTGAGAGTAATTTGAAATTTACTTCCAGTGGCAGTTCTGTAAATAATTTGAAATCCGCGCCAACCACCGAACGCCACCTCCCCCGACGCCGGCGACTTTCGCCCCGCTTCCAGGCGCGCCTGCGGCGTCCCGCGACCGCCTCGTCATGGTCATTTTCCTCCGCGTGTCGTCACCGCACCGCCTGGACTCCTCTATAAAGGCCATCGTCGTCGGCTAGACCGATTTCTCTTCCTCCTCCGCTTCTCGCCGCGACCGGCCACCGCCCTCCGCCGCCTAAATTCGCCGTCGTTGCTGCTTCACCGCCCCGTAGCTCTCGCCTCCAGCTCCGCAGCGTGTGCGCGCAACTCCTGGAGCACCCAATTGCGCCTCACCTCCTCTGCACTAGCCCGCACGCCATCTTCTTCCTCGCGGCCGGCAGCGACGCCACCGTGACCGCCTCACCATGGACCGGCCATTCCAGCGCCTCTCCGTCAACCCCAAGCTGCTCAACGTACTCACTGTGAGCCCCTGCACGTGATGCTTCCCTTATTTTAACCGCTACCGTCTTGTAGTCGTGTTTTGTGCGTCGGGTCGCCGGTCGGGTCGCCACCGTGGCCGCCATGGCCGCGGTCGAGCCTCCTCCGTGTTGTAGAAGTGCCAATTCGTGCCTTAGATGGGTTCGCGAGGTTCAGGTGATGCTGTTGGGGTGGTTGAGGTGATCCCGATGCTCCGAAGGCTCGTCGTCGGTGAGCTCACCGTCGGCGGTCGCCGTGGTAGCGCGTCCGCGCGCGCGGGAGAGAAGGAGAAGAGAGGGAGGCGAGGATGACAGGCGGGTCCCGGGCATCAGAGAGAGAGAGGAGCGGGAGCGGGCACGTGAGCAGGCCGGGCCGCGCTGACGGGCCGCGCGCGAGCGGCTGGGCCGGGTCGGGAGAGAGAAAAGGAGAAAGGCAGCCCACGTTGGAAATTTTGTTTTTTTTTCAAATTTGTAAAATAATTTTCGGTTTTGTTATTTATGTTATAAATTATTCATAATTCCAAAAATTGTGAAAATTTTTGAGTAACCCTTTTACACTGTGTAATGTTTAATAAAAATAATAAATATCAATTTTAAGTACTTTTTATAGATTATTTAATTAGTCCATTTAATTCTTAAGTGGTCCTTAATTAATTTTTTCTAGGCTTATTTATTTATCCAAAAATCATGAAAATTATTTTATCATCTAATTATGATATAACCTTCTTAAATTAAAAATTTTTGCTTAATTGGATTAAGTTAATTTTTATTCTTAAATTATGCTTTAATTAATTAATTAATAAGGTAATTAGGGCATGTTAATTAACGTTGTTTGACTTTATGATTGAGTGTTGAATTTAGGTCATTAACCCTTAATGACCTTTAGCATTGTTAATTGGTTGCTTAAGTTTTCCTAATTATGTTGTTAATTCCTAATTTACTGTCATTTCGTGTGTTTAACAAAATTCCGTAATAAGTTGTTTAGGGTAATCGGACCCTAGATTAGGGTTAGGTTAGAAGCTTTTGTTGTTCAGCTGTACCGTGAAGGGAAGTTGTAATCAAGTTGTTGTTGATATTTGGTAACGCAAGTAGGAAATAGGATCCGCAAGCGCACGGATATCGGTGAGCACTTCACCCGAGATGTTATCCTGGGTATCGTATTTATATTTTTACCACTAGGAGAAAGAGTGCATCTGACTAACCAAATCTATTACTACTAACCTTTAGGCTACAACCACTATGATTCGATGTGAGTGATGTATAGAGAAGACTACAACCGCACTCTTCTTCTAACCTTGGTAAGGATGATCTACTGTTCTATTGGGGAGGTTTACGGAATCTAGACACCACAAAGGATGTTCAACCCGCACCTATGAACCCTATCGATCCTGCTAACGGGATATGGAATACAAAGGTAACTCGGAATTGTCACGTTCCTCGCTACTACCACGGTTCGGCTAGACGAGGGGATATCTATGAGTATCCTAGCTTAAACACCACGTTTACGCTAGAGATGATTACTCTAAACTCTACGCGAAGAGATCAAAGTAAACTCATAAACCAAAGAACAATAAAACAAAGAACTTATTAGAATTTAGAAGTCGAAATACTGAAGAATCCTGAGAACAAGCCTCGGGTTAGAAGAACTTGCTCCCGCAGGTACAACCTCGGAGTAGACACCGACAGGCCGGCTTCCTCCGATCTACACCTCCACTCTATCTCTCTCAATCTAGTAGAACTAATTCTACTTTCACATTGGATGCTAAGCCCTAAGAGGTGGGAACCCTAGAGGGAACCTCTCTCTCTAAACCCTAACTAGAGATATGCAACTGAATAATGAATTGGGGTCTTCTCCACCAGGGGTCAGGGGCCTTGCTTATATAGCCCTTTTGGATGAATCTGGACCGTCGGATCAAACCGACCTTCATCCTACGGTTTTCCTTGATCCTCAAAGGCGGTGGAGCATAATCCGCGAGACTCGACCTGATTGGTCCCGGGGGCAGGGCGGGCGCCCTAGGGCACAGGGCGGGCGCCCTGTGTCCTGGCCCGTTACGGCTCCCGTTCGTTCCCGTGGCTTCTGGAATCTTCTAGATGTAAGATAATTACGTGTTCGGTTAATATCTCGTCATTAATCCGACATGTGGGCCTTTCTTCCGTATTTCCTGATAACCCCCTGCAGAAATAGATAAACAGCAAAACTCGTGGAATTCTGTTAGATCAAACCCTAATTCTAGGTGTTGCTTGCATATAGGTCCTTTTCTTTATTTATTTAATGGTTATAATTGATACTTAAGAACCGTCAACAAACACCCCCATACTTAGGCTTTTACTCGTCCTCGAGAAAAGGTTGGTTAATAAAACATCTGGGGTTGAAACATTCTTTCATACCTGCAGGGTGTTGTAAAAATCCACTGTGCACTTATAGTCAGGGAAATATATGGTCAGAGTAAAGAGCCTTTCTTCTTCTTAATCCCTATCACTTGGAGTTTTTACATATTTTTGAAAAGAAAAACTTAGCATACCTTTATCCTCATAGGTGCTCTCAGAGTCACTCATTATCTTTTATATTTCTCTCTGAGGCTGTTTTGATTTTGCAAAAATAATTCTTTAAGCATACATACCTTGCATTTATTGTATGGTCAAAACCGGATCCGAGGAGAAGAATGCCATACTCTTAGATCAAAGATTTTGAAAATTAAAAACTTGTCACTCTTACTGGCATATTGCTTATTAGAGGGACCATGGGCTATCATTTTCTTTCCATCATATTTTTATCATATCTCATTTTTTTTCATTTTGGGTGGATACCGAGGTACCCCTAATTCTACTGCCGGACACTTGTCCATTTTTTTCCACGAGGTTATCGAGCACTTGCTCCTTTTTATTTCCTCGATATATTCATAATTTTGCATAGCCCATGCCTCTAACGCAATAATACTTCGGAAGAGTGAATCTTTCTGAATAAAAATGTCTTGATCTTAGGAGTATGATAAATCTCTCAACAAGGGTCTAACTTGTTTTGAACAAACTCAATACAAAGCAGATAGCTTTAATTAATATTTTCATGTTAAGCAGGCATATAAAACTTGAGGATGGTAGCTATAATTTTGAGATTTTTAAAACAAATTCTCCAAGCAATAAAGATACTAAGAATAAGGTACTTATACCCTTACCATCTCTTATTCCACAATGACTTTTAGCAACACAGGGTTTTGAAATAATTTTAATAATTGCAGGTTTCCAGGAAATATCACAGAGTGAGATTGATCATGATTATAAGCATTTTTATCCTTTTAATTTATCATGTTTAGAGAGATAAAATTCTGCACAAACTAAGGTGAGTGTATAAGTGTATAATAAAAGTGTGCAGAGTGTGTACCTGGTTCATGGAGTGGTGCGATCGAAGTGTGTGTGACATGTCAGGGAATCTCCCCCATACTTGTTTTCTGCTTTCTTGCACAAAAGTAAAGTAGAGACACACAAGACATACTAATAATAATCTTTATTAATCTTGAGGCATTTATTACAACCGAATAATAATAATAACCGAATATAATAGATCTAAACTGATTATAAGCGAACCTAATCGAATCTAATAATAACTAAGACATATATAGCCCCAAGATCTAATCTAGATAGCTCAGCGACGCTCACGCCTCCTAAGATAAAAGCGTCGGGCTTTAATTTTTAATTGGAAGGTAAAAATTGATCACGTCTATTTCTTCTAATTCTTTATTGGGCTCTAAAAATAATTTAAGACGTTGACCATTTACCTTGAATAACGTACCTTCGTCATTTTGAAGTGTGATAGCTCCGTGGGATGATGAATGAATTACCTTGAATGGTCCTTCCCATTTGCTCCGGAGCTTTCCATGCCCGAAAAGCTTCACCCTGGAATTAAAAAGTAATACCTTATCTCCAGGTGAGAACTCCTTCTTCTTGATCCTCTTGTCATGCCATCTCTTGACTCTTTCTTTGTAGATCTTCGAATTGTGATATGCTTTCTCTCGCCATTCTTCTAACTCCGATAATTGCATTCTTCTATGTTTTCCGGCGATATCTAGGTCCATATTCCATCTTTTTATGGCCAAGTGTGCCTTGAACTCAAGTTCAACAGGTAGGTGACAGGTCTTTCCGTATACCAATTGGTATGGAGACATTCCAATTGGGGTCTTGTATGCTGTCCGGTAAGCCCAGAGTGCATCGGGTAACTTGTCCTTCCATGCCGTTCCCATCTCGTTCACCGTCTTCTGAAGAATGTTCTTGATTTGTTTGTTAGAAGTCTCTGCTTGGCCACTTGTCTGAGGATGATAGGGAGTAGCGACGTTGTGACGGATTCCATGTCTTGATAGATAGTGCTCAAAGCGCTTGTCAATGAAGTGTGATCCTCCATCACTTATCACTATCCTGGGGACTCCAAATCTTGGAAATATGATTTCCTCAAACATCCTCTTCGAACTGATATTGTCGGCATGTTTGCAAGGTAGTGCCTCTACCCACTTGGAGACGTAATCAACCGTCACCAAGATGAACTCACACTTCTTAGATGGGGGAAATGGACCCATGTAGTCTATTCCCCAGACATCAAAGAGTTCAATCTGAAGGTTGTTGGTGAGTGGCATGGCATCCCTTGTATTTATGTTTCCGTGCCTTTGACATGGCCCACATCTTCTGATATATTGCTTCGTGTCATCGTACATTGTAGGCCAGTAGAATCCACATTGCCAGATCTTTGAATGTGTACGGAATGCTCCATAGTGACCTCCGTATGGTGATGAGTGACATCTGTCGATGATCTTCAATCCTTCCTTAGTGGTCACACATCTTCTAAGTAGGCCATCAGCGCATACTCGGAAGAGATATGGCTCATCCCATATATGTGAACGACTTTCCTGAATAAGCTTCTTCTTGTTTGCTCCGGGTGGTACATAACCTGAAACCATAAAATTAACAATATCTGCATACCAGGGGTCAGATCTGTTAGTCCCGTAAAGCATGTCGTCCCGGAGTGAGTCATTAATGGGGGATTCCTGTGAATTCTTAAAGTACATTCTAGACAAGTGATCAGCAACAGAATTTTCTACTCCCTTTTTATCTTTTATTTCTAAGTCAAATTCTTGGAGTAATAAAATCCATCTGATTAAGCGAGGTTTAGCATCTTTCTTAGTGAGCAAATATTTTAGTGCAGCATGATCAGTGTAAACAATTATCTTAGCTCCAACTAAATAAGATCTAAATTTATCAATGGCAAAAACAACAGCCAGAAGCTCTTTTTCAGTGGTTGCATAATTAAGTTGAGCTCCTGTCAAAGTTTTACTTGCATAAGCAATTGCATGATGCTTTTTATCTTTAGTTTGTCCCAAAACTGCCCCCACAGCATAATCACTAGCATCACACATAATTTCAAAAGGCAATGACCAATCAGGGGGTTGAATGATTGGTGCAGAGATGAGTGCTTGCTTTAATAAATTGAAAGAATTTAGACATGCATCATCAAATTCGAAAAGAAGCATCCTTGGCTAGCAAAAGAGTAAGTGGTCTCGCAATAAATGAAAAGTCTTTTATAAATCTGCGATAAAAACCAGCATGGCCAAGAAAACTTCGAATTCCTTTTATATTCACAGGTGGAGGTAGTTGTTCAATTACTTCAATTTTAGCTCTATCTACCTCAATACCTCTTTCAGACACTAGGTGTCCTAGCACTATTCCTTCTCTAACCATAAAATGACATTTTTCCCAATTAAGGATTAAGTGCTTTTCTTCACATCTTTGCAAAACCTTATCTAAGTTCTCAAGACAACTATCAAAAGTTTTTCCATAAACTGAGAAATCATCCATGAAAACTTCCATAATCTCTTCAATCATATCAGAAAATATAGACATCATACATCTTTGAAAAGAAGCTGGTGCATTACATAACCCAAAAGACATTCTACGATAAGCATACGTTCCATATGGGCATGTAAAAGTGGTTTTGCTTTGATCATCAGGATGGATAGGGATCTGGTGATACCCTGAATATCCATCTAGAAAACAGAAAAACGAGTGTTTTGCTAACCGCTCAAGCATCTCATCTATAAAAGGCAAAGGAAAATGATCCTTTTTCGTGGCTTTATTAAGTTTTCTATAGTCTATGCACATCCGCCACCCAGTGACGGTGCGTTGCGGAATTAGCTCATTCTTATCATTAGTAACAACAGTCATGCCTCCCTTTTTAGGCACAACTTGAACAGGGTTTACCCACTCACTATGCGGCACATGATATATAATCCCTGCATGCAGCAACTTTATAACTTCTTTTTTAGCTACCTCTCTCATCGCGTTGTTAAGTCTACGTTGAGGCTCTCGAGAGGGTGTAATAGAAGGATCTGTCGGAATACGATGGGTACAAATCATAGGACTGATTCCTGTGAGATCTTGAAGTGAGTAGCCGAAAACAGAGTGGTGTTTTTCAAGAATGGTCATTAATCGCAGAGTTTGCTCCTGAGTGAGTTTATTACTAACGATCACATGAAACTCTGGATTATTGTTTAGGAAAGCATATGTAAGACCGGGTGGTAAAGTTTTGAGTTCTATGGGGGGTCTAGGTGTTTCTGCAAACTCATCTAAGGGTTCAGGTTCAGAAGGTTCGGCCTCTTCTTCAGTGAAGAAGGGGGCTTCCTCTTCTAAGTCTGGATCATCTAAAAGTTCTAGAGATGCAGCCTTTACCTCCTCCATAGGATCAGGCAAAAGATATGGCTCGGTCTTATTATTCAAGGAGTGAGTTATTGTCATAGGGAATTTAAAATCCTTTCCCAAGGAAATGTGGAGCTTTCCAGTTTGACCTTCATAAAGGAGTCTTCTAAAAGGTTGTCCAATCAATAGGTCGAAACCCCATATATCAAAGATATAAAAGTTCAAATGAACCATGGAGCCTTCTACCATAAAGGGTAGGACATTAATAATTCCAAGACTGAGGACTAATCGTCCCGAAGATTCCTTTATGACCTTTGTTGTGGGGGTTAAAACAAGTTTCTCAAATAAATTAAGTGCAAAAGCTTCGGACATAATATTGATCCCCACAACAGGATTATAGAGAGCGTTAAATTGATCAGAATTATAAGCACAGCGTATAGTTATAGAGGGTGTGTCCACTCGGATTACTTCAGAGGAAAGCTCTGACTCCTCTAACCATTCGCTACTCATAACCGAGATAAGCTCTCTCAATTGACGTTCACTTGGTAAACAAATGCTAAATTAGCCGTTTTGGGGTCGGTCTATAGAATGGTAGTTTGAAATGTTTCCAAAATCGGCAAAGAGATCGGATTCTATGTCTAGCATGAAATCAGATGGTAGAATTTCTTCCTTTTGTGGCTCAGAACCTGGGATAGCTAAAGTAGATGAAAAATTTGGCAGAGTGTCTACTCCGGCTTCGTAGGTTTTATCATGGAGGGCATTATCCATCTCAGCTTCTAGGATTCTATTCAAGATCCCCTTAGCTTCATCAGTAGGGATACGAAAGAAAGAACCTCTAGCCATAGTATGCAGTATTTGTTTATTATCTTTCTGAAGACCTCGAAAAAAGTGAAATAAAAGAACAGTGTCTTCAAGCAAAAGTTTTGGACCAGATTCTAAAAGATCAGAAAAACGTTTCCAGGATTTCCCCAAAGTTTCATTATCTTTTTGTTTAAAAGATAGGACTTCGAGTCTAAGGTCACCAGTACGGTCAAGGGAATAAAAATCTAGACAAAAGTTGGCTCTTAAAACTCCCGATTCACCTTGCTGTTGACTTACCTTCTGACTATACCATCGTCTAGCTTCTCCTCTTAAAGAAAAAGGAAAAAGCTTCCAACGTAAAGTCTTATCAGAGATGCCATCAATGCGAAGACAATCGCATGTCTGCTCAAAATCTCTAATATGAAGGTAAGGGTTTTCGTCTTCCTTTCCCGAAAAAGATAAATTTTGAATCATCGCAATCAACCTTAAACTTAACTTATACTGGGATGTTTGGATAGGCTGTGATGACTCCCATGGTAAAAGGTCAGTTGCTGAAGGTGTTGCGGCATCAAAGATAGATATAGAACCTTGGTTTTCCATTTTTGGTAAAAAGAAAAAGAAAGAATGAAAAAGATAAGAAAATAAAAAGTATGAATACAAGCTAGTAGTAAGACTCAAGGTTATCTCAGCAAACCGTCTTTCTCCCCGGCAACGGCGCCAGAAATGCTTGTTGATATTTGGTAACGCAAGTAGGAAATAGGATCCGCAAGCGCACGGATATCGGTGAGCACTTCACCCGAGATGTTATCCTGGGTATCGTATTTATATTTTTACCACTAGGAGAAAGAGTGCATCTGACTAACCAAATCTATTACTACTAACCTTTAGGCTACAACCACTATGATTCGATGTGAGTGATGTATAGAGAAGACTACAACCGCACTCTTCTTCTAACCTTGGTAAGGATGATCTACTGTTCTATTGGGGAGGTTTACGGAATCTAGACACCATAAAGGATGTTCAACCCGCACCTATGAACCCTATCGATCCTGCTAACGGGATATGGAATACAAAGGTAACTCGGAATTGTCACGTTCCTCGCTACTACCACGGTCCGGCTAGACGAGGGGATATCTATGAGTATCCTAGCTTAAACACCACGTTTACGCTAGAGATGATTACTCTAAACTCTACGCGAAGAGATCAAAGTAAACTCATAAACCAAAGAACAATAAAACAAAGAACTTACTAGAATTTAGAAGTCGAAATACTGAAGAATCCTGAGAACAAGCCTCGGGTTAGAAGAACTTGCTCCCGCAGGTACAACCTCGGAGTAGACACCGACAGGCCGGCTTCCACCGATCTACACCTCCACTCTATCTCTCTCAATCTAGTAGAACTAATTCTACTTTCACATTGGATGCTAAGCCCTAAGAGGTGGGAACCCTAGAGGGAACCTCTCTCTCTAAACCCTAACTAGAGATATGCAACTGAATAATGAATTGGGGTCTTCTCCACCAGGGGTCAGGGGCCTTGCTTATATAGCCCTTTTGGATGAATCTGGACCGTCGGATCAAACCGACCTTCATCCTACGGTTTTCCTTGATCCTCAAAGGCGGTGGAGCATAATCCGCGAGACTCGACCTGATTGGTCCCGGGGGCAGGACGGGCGCCCTAGGGCACAGGGCGGGCGCCCTGTGTCTTGGCCCGTTACGGCTCTCGTTCGTTCCCGTGGCTTCTGGAATCTTCTAGATGTAAGATAATTACGTGTTCGGTTAATATCCCGTCATTAATCCGACATGTGGGCCTTTCTTCCGTATTTCCTGATAACCCCCTGCAGAAATAGATAAACAGCAAAACTCGTGGAATTCTATTAGATCAAACCCTAATTCTAGGTGTTGCTTGCATATAGGTCCTTTTCTTTATTTATTTGATGGTTATAATTGATACTTAAGAACCGTCAACAGTTGTTAACTCTGTTAAGCATCCATCAAGCATCATATTTATTATCTCATCATCCTAAAGCATGCATTATCATTACGTATAGTTCCCGTAAAAGAGGAGGGTACCGAAGTCGAAACCGTCCCCGTAGAAGAACCGACGTCCGTGGAAGTGGGGTTTGACATCTGCGGTACTGAACCCGAGCCTGAGTTTCCCGTCGACCAAGGCAAGCCCCGGTTACATCTAAACTTACCTTGTGATTTAAAAAGTTTTACTTAACTTTTATTACGGCTCTATTGCATTAAGTGCTAGGAGTTGAGTGATAACCTAATTACTGCATTATCATCCTTGATATTCCAATACCATCCTTGTTACTGATTTAATTTAAAAATGCTTAGTATGCTTAGCATTGCTTAATGAGAAAACTTTAAAACTTTTAAACAAAGTTTGAAGGGTTGTTGGACAATCACTTGATGAATGTTAATGTTGATAATTTGGGACCGGTCGGTGGACTTGCATCGGGAAAGGAGTCCCCCTGTAGTGTCTCCGACTGAGTCAGTTAAGGACCGTACCGTTGTCTAAACTGTGTGCGTCGAGACTTTGTAACTGATCACATGCCCCGGTAAGCCTAAGACCTCGGTAACGCCAACATGTGAACGGCCAACCGCGCACTGGGAGTGGAGAGATGGCGAGAGTAGTGTGTACCGTCGTAGCCAAGGGCTGGATTAGAGGTGTACTATACTCTCGGGTGGCGCTGGACCCGGTCATGTTTTGGAGGATCTGAGTGAAGGTTGATATATGTCGGTTAAAGTCCTACATGTGTCGTGTGATTAGGAATCCCCAGCTGGGTCTAATCGATTCGAATCGTCGCTGCTCCTCGGTTAAGGAGACTCGATTCTCTGTTCAACATCGTAGAAAAGAAATGGAACTTTGACCGGAGAATCAGAAAGATATTGAATGAGATACATGATCTAGATTAGGGTCACTTACATTCTGTTGATGAATAATATTGAAATAAAATCGTGATCTTAAGGATTCACCATTAGTAGCTTTTATGCAAAAGAACTTGACTTCCTGCTGGAACCTCACCTTGATTCCCCTTAGCCTGCATTCCTGAGTCGTTCCACTAGTGTTGTCGGTTAAGTCTTGTTGAGTACTTTCGTACTCAGGGTTTGTTAAACCCCTGTTGCAGGTTCGTCTCATGAGCAGGTGTGTTTTGGACCCTGCTGCATGACTGTCTTTGCGGCAAGCGACGACGAGTAGAGATGTTTGGCTCTTGGGCAGAGCATCGCGTTTTGGTGTTGTAATAATGTTAATAATGCTACTCCACTACTATGGTTGTAACACTAAACTTAAGTTTTATAAGTTTGGAACATCAAGTTTGTAAACTTATGTTATGTAAGACTTCCGCTTTTGTACTCTGATGTAATTTATTATATAAACTGTTGTAATACTATGATGCCTCTGTAATGTGATCCTGCTCGGAAGATTGTGGATGATTCGGGTTTCCCGAGGACATCCGACAGACTTCTTAAGATCTGTGGTACACTTGTACAGTGATTAGAAGTCTTTAAGACAATAACAAGTACAGGTGGGCCATAGTAATTAGGAGGTTCTGCCACACGCACCCTGACCCCCTCCTCTCTCTCTGTGTGCAGGCGGGACCCGGGAGCTGGCCCCAACTCGTTGCGCCCCTGTCCGCCGGTCCCTAGCTCTGTCGCGCCCCATCCTCCGGCGCCTGAGTCGTGTGTCCATCACTCAACGTGCCCCCATAAAGCACTTGCAACATGAAACACTTGAATGCAACATATGTCAGAAACAGATGAAACATTTAAAATATAATGAATATATATATATATATATATATATATATATATATATATATATATATATATATATATATATATATATATATATATAACATCTAGGTAAAAGACTTGCAATATGTGTGTGAAACATATGCAACATTCAGATAAAACTCTTGCAACATGTGTGAGAAACAATTGTAACATCCAGATAAAACACTTGCTGCAACATATGTCTGAAAACAGATAAACATTCAAATAAAACACTCGCAACATGTGTGTGAAACATACGTAACATCTAGATAGAACACTTGCTGCGGCAACATACGTATGAAAACTGATGAAATATTTTTCAAAATGCTTGCAACATACCACTGAACAAACTTGCAAAAATATGCAACATGTGCAACATCCCGATCTACTTTTGCAACATCCATATATAACAAATTGTGACGTACATCTGAAACACTTGAAACATACATTTGTAACATAGGGGAGAAGAAAACGGGGCTAGCTGATTCCGGTCGTTGGGGTGGGATCTGACGGCGAGTGGCAACGCGCGAGCACCACCAGCACTGCCCACACTCGTGGGGTGCCATTGGCTCGACCGAGGAACACCTGAGGCGCTACGGCACGTGCGCCCCAGGGGCCATGACGGGGGTCAGCGGCGCACCCGACAGCAATGGGCGACAGACGGACCGCGAGGGAGCGAGCGGCATGAGTGTCTGGACACAGGAGAGCGCTGCAGGAAGCGAGGGCGCGACGCGGCCGCGATGGGGGAAGGGCACGACGTGACAGCCCGACGAGCGCGAGGTGGGAGAAGAGGGCGGACGGATGAGCGGCCACGCTGTTTCGGGCCCGAGCGGATAAGCCTACGAGGGAGTGGGGATTTGTTTTTGTTTTTTTTTTGTTTCTGAGAGATATGGGGCATGCTCGTATGGAGCCACGTCTGGACGTCACGGACGAAGACCGTGTTGGATCATTTTGGCCATGGTTTTTCTCTATTTCCTCAACTTTCAAGGAAACACTTCTCTCTATAGATATACCAAACAGAGCCTAAATAGGATCAGGTATGATGTGATTATATGACACTTATTATCATCAAAAGGTCACCTAAACTTTTACATAGTCTTGTTCATCGACATGAACTTATTATAATAGATACAAGAGCATCTAATAGTAAGTCAAAAACCAAATGAGACCATAGAAGTATCAAATAGTTCCTTTTTAGACACCATAACATATGACACAATTTAAGAAAAACCATGACAATGGTTTCATAGTTTTCTAAGCTAAAAAAACTTTCTATGATTTTTTTTTCAAAATTAAATCATATCTAGTGATATTTAATTGCATAAATTTTCTAGGAAAAATAGTCGAAAATAGTTGTTATCTTATTTACCTCCCTAACTATCAATGAAGTTCAGTTCATCCCCTTTGTGATTGACATGGTGTCAGTTTAGAAAAAAATTCTATCCAAAGCTACCAAGCTGGAAAAATAACGGTCTGAAAAGTTAAATGGGGTTATATTTATAAAAAAATAGGTAGGGAACTTCCCTACCGGCCCCCTAAAAAAAGGTTAAATGGGATTTGAAAAATATGGTTTTATAAATGAAGGAGCATAATCGGATTATCAAGAAAATTGAGAGGGTTAAAAGGACTTTTGTTTTTCTTTCAAAAGGAGAAGTATAGTAGTACAAAAGAGATCATCAGGTCTGAAGAGATAAACGAGGCTGACCACGCTAACCCTGCTAGCAGCATCGATCTAGACGGCGACGACGACGACGGTTCAGCGGTCGCCGGCGAAGGGCGACCCCGGTACGGTGCTGCTTCCGACGTCGCTGTTCTGTTCACGGCGGCCAACTCGTGTTTCTCTTCGATCTCTGTCTGCGTCTGCTACTACTACTTTCTACTATCGGACGAGAATATCTACTCCATGGACGCATCAGGAGATTCTCCCCTAAGCTAACGGACAAGAGACACCACAATCAACCGCCGTGGATTGCTTTCCATTGCTAGGAACGACCACACTGCTTCGCAGTTTCTTTCAGCTCACGGCATTAATACAAGGAAGGCTTTATCGTGCACAAACCCAAACACAATTCGCACCATGGACCTTTTCTTTTCTCTTTTTCCTTAAAAAAAGATGTTTCCCTATTAGCCACCACAATTTTTGCTTATTTTACATATTATTAGCAATTATGTCTATGCGCTGCAACACGAGGATAGGTAAAATCCTTCTACGCCTATGGAGTCCATATCTTTCCCATTAGTACATATAAGGTGTGTTAGGTTCTTGTTTAAGAGCTAGCCTGGCTAGCCAACTAAGCCTGGGCAGCTAAAGCTAGGGTCGTCATCAACGGCAGCTTGCTCTGCTGCGTACGGCTTTCCATGGCGCAGCTGGGGTCTTCATCAACCGTGGTGGTGGCTAGCTCCGCGGCGCATCGCACGTCCCACAGCGGCGGCTTGCACTACTACAGAAAAGATTTATAGCAACGGGACATTTTTTGTAGGGGTGGCTGGTGATGGAGCCACCCCTACAGTGGGTGTGCTCGGACCCAGGAGCCCAACCGCCCCACAAATGGTATAGTAAGGACGGCTGGTGATATGAGCCACCCCTACAAATGGATCGATTTGTAGGGGCGGCTCACTCACCAGTCGGCCCTATTGTTGCGATTTTTAGGGGTGGCTCGATCACTAGCCGCCCCTACAAATACTTCACGTATAAAAGGCCGCAGCCCCAGGTCACTCACTCTTACTCGAGAAAAAAGTCTTGGGAGGCCTCAGTGTAACACCTCTAGTGTTACGAGCTTGCTTAGTACTAAGATTAGGGTCTAAGAGAAATAATCAAAACAAATTCCTTGGATTTCAGGTGTAAAGCACCCATGAAATGATAAGCAACTCTTATGTAACCTATGTTTGTGGTTGCGAGAAACCAAATCCGAAAATTAAAAATGAGTCCTTTCGTTGCATCGGTAAGAACGTGAACTTAGGTTTAAGAGTACTATTTTTATAAATTATATTGAGTAAAATAATTAAATAGTGCTTAATATTTTATTCCTATGGGTTAGTACGAAGTATGGACGATTACACGAAATACTTGTTGGTTGATATTAATAAAGTTTAGACCTTTTAAAAATCAATGTTTCATTTACATGACTTGCCTGAGCCTTAAAAGGTGACATCAAATATGTCTGTATTCTTCAGGTATCTTTTCATTGTTTTAGCTTGACTCCTGTAGTTATAATATTTATACATTGGTATTTAGTAACAAAATAATACATGTGAATAAATTTAAACAATCTATCTAGGTAGCTGTGTGTCTTATCCTACAGTCAAGATACTCATTAATGCATAATCTCAAATGTACATGTGCTGTGATTTATATACAGTGAGACACGTGCAATTAATTGATCATTAATCGTTAGCAAATATTTCTAATCTGGCTTTGGTCGCTTCTTGTAATTAGTACATATATATACGATTATACTTAGAAAAATAGAAAATACACAAGTATATATACACAACACTTAAATGTATCAACTCTGATAACATTTACATTCCGCTGTTAAATTCAAATGATGATGAATAACTCTGATGTTGTAATAAAAGTGATGTAAAAAATTGCTAAAAATATTGTAAGCTTTATCCTCTCATTTATGATCCTGATAGAAAAATATGAATTTTTGAGTTCTCCCATGGGGTGTGCTCGACAGAATCACATAGTTTAGTGTATGCTCTTAGGTACTTAGTGTCTAATGGAAGACAAGTACTCTTAAGAGTGCATTAGATTAGGCGGTTCTGCCACACTTTGGCACCTCCCAAAAATTGCTCTACTAAGGGAGAGGTTTTAGTCTGAAATCCTTTGGTGGAGAGGTTGTTGAAGGTAAGGAAATGCTATTCCAAACTTTTAAGTTTTAATGGTTGGTTAGTGAGTAATTAGAGTTTTGTTTTTCTCTCTCTTCTATAGTGCTTGAGCTACTTATGAAGCAAATTAGACCCAAGTTTTGAATGTACTAGGGTAAATTAGGTAGGGAAATAAAAACATACCCTTATTTGGTCGATGTTTTTTGATTTTAGTGAACAATTAGTTAGTTCTATGGATGTTTCATGTGCATCTAGATCTAGATCTAGGGTTTGGTTTTTTTTATTAATTTCATTTTTGCAAATTTATGTTTGATGAAATTGGACTAGGGTTAGCATGAAAGATATTGGGTAAAATATTAATTGTTGCTAATTGTTGTCTTTGAAATTATTTATTGTAATCAACAAATATGTATTTTTAATTATTTATGGATAAATAGGTCATTAATTAATTATCCTCTACCATGGTGCGTTTGATATGCTTCATGTATATATATATATACAATTGTTCTCAAGTAATTATCAATTTGATTCATTTTTATATATCTCTGAATAAGTACAGATGAGTGGGTTATGAAACAGCACAAGTAACGATTAACTACATGGTTGAAGGACCAAAACATACCGACTGAGAAACTACAGATGACATTACCATCAGTAGGTTGGCGGCAGGGCCATCGAGACAAGTGACATCTTAGAAAGCTTACGAGATCAATGGGTACACATACTATACCCACGTAAAGGATAGTACATGTGTGAACCAAAACAACGGCGTTCGAATAGAAGCACTCGATAGAGTGGGATGAAAGATCCAATTCTTTGGCATCATCGGAGATATATGGGAATTTAACTATGGAATGAATATAACAGTGGCCCTATTTCAATGCTGCTGGATCAAACAACACCAAGTGAACGAGATCGAGTTAACAGTCGTGGACCTCGAGAATCTAGGCTACTATGAGAACCGCAAAATTTATATAAGATCAAGTACGGCTGCCCCTGCTAACACGTTGGTACGCACACACTTTCACTTATATAAATCCGGTAGTCCACCGAGTGTCACGAAGGACCTCGATAAATCCACATCACAACCAATACCGTAATAGATTGTAACACCCTAAAATTTACACCTTTGGAAATATAGTTAAAATGATTTATTTATGAATTTTGTGCTCATAAGAATATAAGAAAAATAATATTTTTTTACTAAATTAAAACTTCATCATAGGGTGTAGCAACATGGTTGTGCATACATGCTGGTGCATATTCTTTATTATGCTAAGTGATTTTGATTCAAATTCAAACCGGTTTAAAAAGACACATGAAAATGGTTTTCAAATGGCTTTTCAAGATAAAAGATAAAAGAAAAAAAATAAAATGAAGAAACTTTCTGCTCTCTTCCTTAGCCCGAAGGCCTACTCTCTCTCTCGGCTTCCTCTTCCACTCGTCCCATCTCCGTGGACAGCCGCCGTGTGCTCTTCTTGGCAACCGGTCTTTACCTTCCTCGCGTCGTGCAGGGGACAGACTCCGTCCACGGAACTGCCGCTGCCCCGCGCCCATGCCTCGCGTCGTGGGAGCGTCTCGCGCACCGGCCTCCATAAATGGGAACCTGCACCCGTCGTCGCTCCATGGATCTGCAACTTCCGTGCTTGCCTGCCATGTTTCCTGCCGATCTCCAAAGTGGCTCCGTCCGATCGAGTCATTGCTGATAATCTGCTTTTGCTTACCCACAATCACAGGGTGCCTCGCCGACAGTATGCTGGCGCCGCCGACCACCATTGCTGTGCCATAGAAGACATTTAGAAGGCGTTGTGAAGAACGCAGCCATCGCCAGGTCCCTGGGAAGCTGTTCGGACCTAACGAGTATTGTGCCGTGGCCTGATCATCTACGCTGCAGAACTCCGGCCGTCGATCCTTGTTTGCCATCGCCGCAGCCTCTCCATGACGGAAATTTGCTATCTCGCTTCCACCATGCATGTCTATCTGCACACCGAGATGCTTCTGGTACAGCAGATGCAACTCACGATCAACCAGCTTCTACTGAGCAGCAGAAACACCATTCGCTTGGCATCAGTATCAAGCGTTATGCACGTTAATTAAAGGTCAGCCCACAGATCCACCTCCTTTTCCATTATTTTATTGACCAAACATTGTGCTGATGTCATGCCTTGTCATTCATACATCATAAATCACCATTCTCTATTTATTCCTCAATCAAGAAGTATCTTTCAAATACATCGTGGAGCTGCTCAGGTTGTCATTGAGTCTCCGAACGGTTATATATATGCTGATCACTGCCATTATCTTATTTCCATCATATCTGAATAGATGTAGTCTACTGTATGGCAATGACGTTTAACATGCTACATGTCTTCTAATTTTTAGTTTAAATATTAATTTTGACTAATCCCTGTTCACGCTGCTTTTCAAATTATAAACAACATAGAGATTAACAATCGACTTTTTATGTGCCACGTTAACTTGATTAATGGCAATGTAAATATGTTTATAATTTATAATTTGCTTAGTTTAACAACGTGTCATATACAATTCCACTAGATACTCTCACATGCTTATTCCTTTGCAAGGAAAATTTTAAATGGTTTAATTAATATATGAGATATATTTATAAAATAAAACATGATTAGTTTTAGGCATGACTTTCAATTCAATACATGTTGACTATTCTGAAACAATATTACTCTCATAAATTTGTTCAACTAAAATAAATCAAGCTTGTAGTTATTTCTTTTTTATAATATATAAAACTCCCAATAATCGTTTCTTTTTAACGATAGTTCTTTATCGACGTTTCTCGTGATCTCGTGGCCGTAGCATTAGCTCTCTTTTAGTACGTTGTTTTACTTTGTGTGGTGTACTGTTCTTAGTCGATTTTATTTGTTGCTTGTATGTTTGCCTACGTGTGGAGCTTGCTACGAGTAGAACGAGAACCATTTGTGAGCGCTGAAGATCGGAAGGTGACGACCAAAAGAAAAATATGAGGAAGTTTGAACAAGTGTTAAGGCAAATATAGCATGGCTTACCTTGATGTCCTATTCATTATATAATCTACTCATTTGCTTGTGTCTAATATTGCTCGACTATAAGGACATCCTAGCCAATGATGACTTGTACCTTGATCCCTATGGGTTTTATTGCACATGGGTAGAATGCTAGCGCTCTATTTAAACATGATCAATACTAGGACTAATGGAACAAATGGATAAACATGATGGTGACAATTGAACTATAGGGTGAAGGTGCAAATGATGTTGATCATGTTGCCCTAAACCCTCCGTAAGGACTTATCTGTAGGGCAAAAGCTGGGACATACAGTGCAACCGTGAGAGTTATATGGCTCTGACTTTAGCTCAGTAATAGGATCTTTTCTAGCTTGTTAGAGGTTACCCGAAAGGGTGCAAGAGGGGCTTGCCACTTTAGATATAGAACTGCCTCTGTTCTGGTGTGTATAGCCTGCAGGAATTGTGCCACAGAAAGGGGGTTCTCTATATCTGCCCGCCAAGGAAACCTCGCGGCCCTAACTTGTTAGACGAGATCTATGGAAAGCTTCATAGTGTACCCTGCCCGCTCACCTCGAAAGTGTTATGGGAGTAATTAACCTGGGCATATGGGCAACACGACTCATGGGTAAAGATGCACAACCTCTGCAGAGTGTTAAAACTGTTATGACAGCCGTGCTCACGGTCACGAGCGGCCCGGAAAACTCACAGCATAATTGGTTATTTATGATGTTGTTCAAGGTGAACTATGATGGTATTATGATGATGATGACGACGATGATGATATAATGTTGATCAATAACTCTATTTAATTCTAGTATATGATCATGTGGATTAATTTGGGAGCCTAAGCATAAGTTGATGTTAACCAATGATAAAATGTTGACTTACTAAAATGCTAAATGCAGTAAACCGTGTCTGCCTTTTGAGCCTCATGAATCCCCATGTTATGCTTGTGGAGTACGAAATGTACTCACGCTTGTTTATTTTCAATACTTTGGAAAAATCCCGGATGGGTACCAGATTTCCAGAGATTGGGGCAGATAGGCTTGTGATCAACCAGTCAGTTGTCCCTGTGGAGTGGAGTCCTCACCTGAAGACCGGAGTTGTCTTTCCATTGTTTGATATCTAAGGTTATATCTTTTATACTAAGTACGCTATATATTAAGCATTGTCATTTGATAATACCTTTATTTGTTGCTATATGTGAGATTTGACTTCCTGGGCTCACATATGGTGTGTATCTGGTTTTGTTCTTAAAACCAGGTGTTACATAGATTAAGCAAATACACATCACATACACTGAGTTTGTAGCAAAAATAATATTACAATTTGTTTCATAAATAAATAATATATTATTGAGTTTAAATCTGATTAGAAGAAACAATATAACTTTGAAATAATTATAATAACATAAGTTGAAATATACTGCTAGCTCAAATGACATCCTCCAACAAAAACATGTAGATGAGAAATAAATACGGAGTCACTGAGCCCATCGGCACTTAGTCACCACCTTAAGCAGGCCGATAACTTCACCTGTAACACAGTGAGATAAAACCCGGAGTACTCGAATGTACTCAGCTAGACTTACCCGACAAGAGAGAAATAAAATGACTCTCAAGGATATACAAGGCTTATTTGGTGGAGTTGTTTGGATAGTATAACTTTGCAAAAGAGCATTACTATCGTAAATCATTACTTTCAATATTTCAGTCAATATTTTAGCATCAAATTTAGTGGAGCTTATTATAGCTATATTTACACCTATTCTATAGCAATCACTTGATTATCATTAATAAGCATCATAGTAATAACCATATTCAGTTTATTATAATAATCAATGTAACCATCATGTTTCATCAAGTATTATTACGATGCTGAAGCTAGTCGAGTTTCTCACTATCCGGACGACGATTCAAATCGATTACAACCAGCTGGATAGAAAATCCATAACACAAACCTCAGCATACCGCACGAAGGCAGCCTTAGGTCACCTTTGGTACAATTCTTGAACAGTCATGGGTTTGAGCTGAGCCGCACACTCAAGGACCAATCGGAAGGCAAGATGTTCAGATAACGGTCTGCCCAAGGTCCTATCCGTGTCCCCGCACAATTTTCAAGAATAAGTGTGATTTCTCTTTTTAGTATGTGGCTAAAATTTGTAACAGTCTTTCTTTCTCGTACTAACTCCAAATGCTATGGTTTTTTCTTCTAAAATTTTCTAAAATCATGCTCTATCAAATTTATATTTGTCATTTTTTCATGTGATAAATTTTGAACAATTTAAATTTTCAATTTCAAAAAACTACAACTTAAAACTAGATTTTAAAACACTAAATGATCTCAGCTGAAAAAGTCATCAATATAAAAGTTATATAACTCATCAAGATCTATAACTTTTATTTTGGTCATTTCTTCATTTGACAAAGTGTTAACAAACATTGTTCACAAATTCATGATCTTATACATAGTTTATGAAATTAGATGAGAGATATATCAATTTATGAATAATGTTTGCTAACACTTTCTCAAATGAAGAAATGACCAAAATAAAAGTTGTAGATCCTGATGAGTTGAATAACTTTTATTTTCATAACTTTTTCAGCTGAGACCATTTAGTGTTTCAAAATCTGGTTTGAAGTTGTAGTTATTTAAAATTCAAAATTTAAATTGTTCAAAAATTTTCACATGAAAAGATGACCAAAATAAAAGTTGTACATCTTGATGAGTTATAAAACTTTGATGTTTACAATATTTTTATTTGAGGTCATTTAGTGTCCTAAAATTCTATTCGAAGTTTCGAATTTCAAATTTTCAATTTTTAAAATATGTTTTTATTTTTTTGTAAACAAGAAAATATGTAATTATATATATATATCAACAAATTGTTAATATATACATACATATATATATAGAATAATAAAAAATATTATATTAATTTACTTTGTATTATAATATATAATATATAGAATTAACAATTGAATAAATTGTAAAATATTTTCAAGGGCGGCTAAATCAGGAACTGACCCTACAAATAGTTTTGTAGAGGTGGCTCATAACTTCAACCGCCCTTACAAATCGGTCCTCTTATATAAGGAAAGGGGTGCGTGAGCTAGAAAATTGGCTAAACCTGGGCGCTATTCTCTGTTTTGACGCTGTCAGGCTGCCTGATTTTTTGGCGCTGCTGCCGTCAGTCGCGCGCTCCCTCCCCAGTGGTCGTATGCTCACTGCCACCCTCCCAGTGGTCATGCGCTCCCTCCCTCCACGGCGGTCCCTCCTCGGCTGACATCCCCACCGGCTAGGGTTTGAGGCGGCAGCGGTGCTTCCTCTCTCCCCGACGGTCAGATCCCTAGCTAGGGTTTAAGGCGTCGGCGGTTGCACGCTCCCTCCCTCCCCAGCTGACATCCCTGCCAGCTAGGGTTTAAGGCGACGGTGACGCTTCCTCTCTCCTCGGCGGTCAAATCCCCTCGGCTTGGGTTTGAGACGGCGATGGTCGCGCGCTCGCTCCCTCCCTCCCCGGCATTATCTCCCTGGCTGACATCCCCGTCAGCTAGGGTTTGAGGTGTCGGCGGCGCTTCCTCTCTCCCCAACGGTCAGATTCCCGCTGGCTTGGGTTTGAGGTGGCGGCGGTCGCGCGCTCCCTCCCTTCCTCCTCGGTTGATATCCCCGCCGGCTAGGGTTTGAGGCGGCGGCGGCGCTTCCTCTCTCCCCAGCGGTTAGATCCCCGCCGGCTTGGGTTTGAGGCGGCGGTGGTCACACGCTCCCTCCCCGATGGTCGCACGGTCCCTCCCCGGCTGTCACACGCTCCCTCCTCCGACGGGCTATGCACCTATCCCGAGGAGCCACGCCCCCTTTCCCGGTGGCCGTGCACTCCGGCGTCATCTCTGACCTTGAGATCTGTCGCACAGGCTAGTCTCGGACCCGACATCCCCCACCCCCATCCATTGCTTAGGTGTTCTGCAAGTATGCCCCAACCCCTTCTCCTACAATCCTGCTGCATTGATGTATTAGTGACGAAGAACAGAGCTTTGGCCTTTTTGTGGATTATTAGGTTGGCAATTTGGTAGAAATGTATATACCAAGTGGAGTACATAGTCTAACTTGGCTGTATGAGCAAGAGGTGATGGAGTACATATTATTCTAAATGTTTTGAACATGTCATTTTCTGTTCATATATAGTGGGTATGCTTGTTGTGTCTTTGCTGGACTATGATATCGGCGCATAATTGTTTAGATTCAGTAACATAATGTACTAGCCTTTGAATAGATGAATGATTTGGTAGCTAGCTTAAGCAAATTCTCCTTTCCATGTCATATATAGTAGGTCTGGAAAAATTGTTTGTGCCATAAGTCTTGAAATTAAAATTTTTGAGTCAGTCATGTTACTGCTATGCTGTTGAATTGTCAATTGCACCTGCAACATTGCTCAACTGAAATGTTGATTGATTGTGCATGCCGGCATAATTGTGATAATTGAAACCAATGTCTAGCACTGCCACCCATCTTGGTTGATCCCCATTGTAGGAAAGTTGGCTCAGCTCATTAGCCACCTATCTATGTATTAAATATTAATTAGCTTGTTTGTGTAGCAATGCTTCCTTCTACTGAATTTTCAGTTAAGTGTGAACCTGATCCCTATATGTTATATCCCTGGTACTATGGATTACTATGTGTTATATCCTTAGTTAACTTGCTGTTTTTTCCTTTCATTTGCTCTCATATCCTTTGCAACAGGTGCCGCTATTTCTATGATTATATATGGTAGTAGCTGATGCTTTTTTGGCCTAGTCTCCTCCCCTCTCCTCTTCTCACTTCCCTCTACTTCTCTCCTCTCCTCTACTACTACTACTACTACTACTACTTCTACTACTCCTCTCCTCTTCTCTCCTATCCTACTATTTTTACTACTCCTCTCCTTTCCTCTCCTATCCTATTACTTTTACTACTCCTCCCCTCTCCTCTCCTCTCCTCTCCTACTACTTCTACTACTCCTCTCCTCTCCTCTACTTGTACTACTCCTACTCTCCTCTCCTCTCCTCTCCTCTCCTATATGTTTGGTAAGCAGCAGGTGCTATATTTTTTAGGCAGGCAGCTGCTGCTCTATTTTATTTGGCAAGCACTAGTTGCTTCCCTCTACTCTATGTTTGGTTTGGTAGCAGCTGCTCTATTTTTTTGGCAACCGACCTGTTGCTTTTTTTTGTCCAACTCTCCTCTCCTCTCCTCTCTGTTTTTGCCTATGATGAAAATTCCATACATTATCTGGAATATGAGCTGATGATCTAGAACTTATAAGAAACTTGACATCATTACCAGCCGCCCCTACATTACCTTCTCATACTTCTGTTATGATGTCTTTATGCTCCAAGTTCATGATCAAATGATGATTGACATGTTTCTGAGGCCTCTACTTTTACTCATTTTGTGATCTATTGCTGTCAAGTATTTTCTACTATCCAACTATCCTTTCCTATCCTACTACTACTTCTATTCCCTACTACTCTTCCCTGTACTTCTACTACTACTAACTACTACTACTATTACTATTGATGTCCTGCTACTAATGCTACTGCTGCCACTACTACTCCTGATTGATGGCTATTTTCTTAACTTCCACTCATAGGAAATGGGCCCTTGCTATGTTGTTTTCAACGGGAAGAAACCTAGGATTTACATGTCTTGGCATGTGTGTAGTGAACATGTGCTTGGGTTCAAAAATGCTATACACAAGAAGTACAACAACTATGACCATGCACTTAGAGATTTCAGTGCCTATGTTGGAGCAGCAACTACCTCCCCTAAACTGGTCCTAGCTGATTGTGGTGAAGCATCCCTCCTCAGGGTGGTAAGACTGGTTTTTAGAAGAATGTGGTGATTATCAGTCTGTTGGTGATGGCGCTTGGACTTTGGATGAAGCTTTCCATGAGCTACCAATGAAACTGCAATACTTAGGCCTGTGATGACACAATTAGATGGCTGATGTAGTTGGATAACACAATTGTATGATGATTTAATTATGGTGTCTGAGGCCAATTAGTTTGGATAACACTTATTGTATGTTGACAACTATATTTTGGTTGTAATGCAACTCCATCTATTAATACTATTGCTGTTGCTGTCCTACTATTAATACTACTGATGTTGTCCTACTACTACTACTACTACTACTACTACTACTACTACTACTACTACTACTACTACTACTACTACTACTACTACTACTACTACTACTACTACTACTACTACTACTACTACTACTACTACTACTACTACTACTACTACTACTACTACTACTACTACTACTACTACTACTACTACTACTACTACTACTACTACTACTACTACTACTACTACTACTACTACTACTACTACTACTACTACTACTACTACTACTACTACTTACTACTACTACTACTACTACTACTACTACTACTACTACTACTACTACTACTACTACTACTACTACTACTACTACTACTACTACTACTACTACTACTACTACTACTACTACTACTACTACTACTACTACTACTACTACTACTACTACTACTACTACTACTACTACTACTACTACTACTACTACTACTACTACTACTACTACTACTACTACTACTACTACTACTACTACTACTACTACTACTACTACTACTACTACTACTACTACTACTACTACTACTACTACTACTACTACTACTACTACTACTACTACTACTACTACTACTACTACTACTACTACTACTACTACTACTACTACTACTACTACTACTACTACTACTACTACTACTACTACTACTACTACTACTACTACTACTACTACTACTACTACTACTACTACTACTACTACTACTACTACACTACTACTACTACTACTACTACTACTACTACTACTACTACTACTACTACTACTACTACTACTACTACTACTACTACTACTACTACTACTACTACTACTACTACTACTACTACTACTACTACTACTACTACTACTACTACTACTACTACTACTACTACTACTACTACTACTACTACTACTACTACTACTACTACTACTACTACTACTACTACTACTACTACTACTACTACTACTACTACTACTACTACTACTACTACTACTACTACTACTACTACTACTACTACTACTACTACTACTACTACTACTACTACTACTACTACTACAGGAATCTTAACCGAGGCGGGCAAAACTGATTTCCGAGGCGGGCATCACAACCGCCATGACCAAAAGGTCATGGTAAATCAGGTATTTACCGAGCCGGTTGAAATGTCCGCCTCGGTAAATCAAATAAAAAACAAAAAAAAGCTGCAGCCCAACTGGGCCTGGATGTGGGCCCTCCCCACCACTGTCCCTGCACGCTCCCCACTGCCGCCCCCTGCACACTCCCCGTCGCTGCCACTGCAGGCTCCCCACCGCTCGATCCACCGCTGGGGAAGCTGGATCCAGCCTCCATGCACTCCCCGTCGCCGGGGAAGCCGGATCCAGCCTCCACGTGCTCTCCGTCGCCCGATCCGCCACCGGGGAAGCCGGATCCATCCTCCACGCACGAACCACCGCTTGATCCGCGCCCGTCTGGAGAGGGAGAAGAGGGAGTCGATGCTGGATCTGGCCTCCCCACCACCGGATCCGGCCTTCCTGTGCACGCCGCCGCCGGATCCACGGAGCTAGGGGAGGGAGAAGAGGGAGCTGCCCGATCCTCCGCTGCTCCGCTCATCAGAGGGAGAGGGAGGCCGCGTCACCGAAGGGAGAGGGAGGCCACGCCGTGGGGAGAGGGGCACCGTGGGGAGAGGTGGGGGAGAGAGCCGCAATGGAGGAGAGGGGCACTGTCGAGAGACGGAGGAGGTCGCGAGGGAAGAAGGGAAGTCGTGAGGGAAGGAGAGGGAAGTCGCGGTCGCGGTGCCGAGCGCGCCACAAAGAGAAGGGCATGGCCTACGGGAAAGAGAGGAGAGGGAGAGTGAGTGTTAGGGATTCT
This sequence comes from Saccharum spontaneum, assembly GCA_022457205.1. Classification (NCBI taxonomy): domain Eukaryota; kingdom Viridiplantae; phylum Streptophyta; class Magnoliopsida; order Poales; family Poaceae; genus Saccharum; species Saccharum spontaneum. The sequence continues at coordinate 8,450,080 of CM039602.1, read as the reverse complement.
GATTTCGTTTATATATTGGTGATGGTAGTGGGCTAGTGTGAGCTAGCGTGGGCTAGCTGGCTGGGCCTGATTTACCGAGGCAGTTGAGTTAGAATGCCCACCTCGGTTAATGATTTACCGAGACGGTTGTCTTAGGATGCCCGCCTCGGTTAATGCCTATTAACCGGGCGGTTCTGTTATATTGCCTTAACTGAGACGGTTGCTGGGTCGGTTGCCCTGCCACGAATAATCGAGGCGGACAACCGGCCCACTCTCCTCGGAGGCGGAAACGCCTTTTAAAACTTTTGTGTAGTAGTGATACAACCCCCATTTTTATGACTCAACATTTTGTTCCTAAGCTACAGAAGAATCTCTTGAGCATTTCTTCGTGCGATGTGCATTTTGCACAACAAGAATGTTGGGCATTTTTTCCATCTTCACGGTTTTTCGGCTACTCATGCATGTGCAATACTTGGTTGAATTAGGGCATTCCTAATAATTAAAAACCACGGGTAGTTTCTATGTCAATTGATTTATGCAAACACTACATATAGAAAGTTTTCACATAATATTTTTTATCCAATCACATGTCTTCTTTCTCCATCATCTACTTATCATATCTCTTTATGTCTTGGTCCCCGTGTAGAAACGGTTTCTTATCTAAGAAACTATTTCCTCCTGTCTTTTCTTTAATTAGAGTACCACATCATCTTTTTTGCTTAGTTAACAGTCTAATTAATGAACATAGAAACCATGTGGTTTCTGGGCTAGGAGTGCCCTTACAACTCCATGATATGGAAGTACTCAAAGTTATCTTACTTTCTTGGAGCATATGGAAGGTCAAAAATGGTTGAATCTTGAGAGGGCACACGGACCACAACTAAACGTTGCATGTCAATCTTCATGCAGTCATGGGTTCATGGAATCATGGCTAGAAGCTCACTTGTAATCTTTCATATATATTTTCTTTGTTTCTTAATCTCCTATTGCATTGGGTAACTTGGTGTGCCTTTTACTTTGTATCAGTTGGCAGCAACGGCAACTGCAACCCCTCCTAGCCTGTGTTCATCTAAAAAAAGTGTTAATCAGCAATAGTTGAGGAACTCGGATGAAAACTTCGTTGGCTGGTTATATAAGTTAAGGTACTGTTAGTTGTAGTATGGGAGAGAGAGTCAGCACCTGTTTCAAACTCATTTGAAATGGAATGGAGGATGCATGAGACTCCTATACAGTACGTAGTGCAAAAGTCCACGCACGCAGACGTAGTGGCGGAATTTCCGGTGGGATGTGAGTGGGATGCCGCCTGCGCCCCGAATAGCTGCTTCCGGGAATCAAACGCGCGTAATTCCAAACCGGCGGCACGAGGAATTTGTTCACTTTCGGAGGCGGCGCGCACCCAGGGTGGAGAGGGCAAGGATATTTTCTGATCGTATTTGAGACCGAATTCGTTTAGAGATATTTAGATCTATTCATATTTGAGTCTAGATATTCAATATTCGATATTGTATCCGTATCCGAATAATCAAATCGCATATTTATGATGCCGATATCCAATCGTATCCTATCCGACATGATTGCCAATATCTGTATTCGAATCCGAATCCGAACAAAAATATGAAAATAAATGTAATATCAGTGATATCCGTTCATATCCGATCCGTTTTATCCCACGCATCTGCATCTGCAATTCTGCATGCCCAGGACTCGGGACTCAGGAGGCATCAGCAAACACAACTCACCTGCTCATTCGTTCCAATCGCCTCTGCTCTGCATCTACCACGCACTACTACGAGACCATTTAAAAATTCTTATTCTTTAAGCTTTCTACGTAATTGCAAATTTGCAATTGCTACATTTCAAACTCCTGGGCACTACTCCTTCTAATCCAGTTTATGGTTTAATCTTCCTAGGTAGGCTTATTTTCTTCATCTCTTTCTTTGTTTCTTGAACTCCTGCTTTGCTGCTGCTGCTGTCTCTGTACTATTTTCCTTTTAATAAAATTTTTCCAGTAGAGGCGTGCCCCTCCTGTTCATTCAATAAAAAAAAGACCCAAACATATACTCCCTCCATCCCAAATTATAAGACGTTTGACTTTTTTGATCCCAAGTTTGACCATTCGTCTTATTCAAAAAATTTGTGCAAACATAGTCAAATTTAAGTCATTCTTGAGGAACTTTTATTAATATACCAAGCCACGATAAAAGAATTGATATTTTGCACAAATTTTTGAATAAGATGAGTGGTCAAACTTGGTGTCAAAAAAGTCAAACGTCTTATAATTTGGGATGGAGGGAGTATTAAGATTCAGAACTATCTTATTGGTTAGGGTAAATAAAAGGCAGCATGTGTTTTACAATAAGCCAACAGTAACGACATTTATTAATTTGCAATTATCTTATTGGTTCCATGGACTGGGCCCCACCGTTGCAGCCCCAATCCCCCAAGATATATATAAAAAATGCATGATGAACGCGTTTACATACCGTACAGGCGTACACACGTACGTACGTACGTACTATTCTTCCTTTCCGTGTGCACACATCCATGCAAGGGCCCAAGGGGAGAGGCAGGCAGGAATGCATGGCACCACCGCACCACCACCCCACCAGCACCGCACGGGTCTCCATCGCTGCATGCGTTGCGTGCGTCCACTGTTGCTCGCTGACGTACGTGACGTCCAGAACGTACGTACAGCTCCCGCGTGTTTCACCTTTACGGCCGAATCGGAGCACTGCTCCGATCGCCATGCATATGCATGCAGCTGCAGCTACCTCCCACTCACTGGCTATGCATGGCTCGTGGCTACACCCACGTACGTACGACAGCAGCTGCTGCTGCATGAGGCGATCGAGGCCGGCACCCGGCATGCCGGCATGCATCGTCAGTTCAGCTTGCGCGCATTTGCTTATACACGTACAGGTACAGTACGTGCTCGCTCGGCCCTCGTACACACGACACGAGAGCCGAGAGCAAGCTCCTTGTAGTTGTAGAGCCAAGTAGCGTCACGTCCGGCTCCGGCCGCCTCCACGCAGCACACGTCAACTCAGCTAGCTACCTCTCACGCTCAAAGACACTGAACTAGTGAAGTGCCACATCATCTCCAGCGATCCGTCCAGAGCCCAGATCGAGGCCGGCAGATGCATGGGTCGTTTTATATATACTCCGTACGTATTTGTTTGCGTGCATGCATGAAGCATCCACAAGAGAGTAGTGGTGCACTGTACGTACTCTCTTGTCACTTGGCAACAAGCACACGTACAGGCGGACAGGCCGGCCTTGCATTGTGAAGTTGTGACGATGAGACGATGCATCATGTACATAACTACATACAGCCATAGAGGAACGAACAGACCGGCCTATACACAGTAGGAGATGCTGTTGGGGTCTTGGAGCCCAGCTGATGAAGGGACTATAGAGGCAAAAGGACCCCTGTTGCCAACAGGGCGAGCGAGCTGTGCTACACGTACAGTGCACACACATACACGCATGCAGGTGATTTGATGTTGTGGATCGGGGAACCCATCAAGTTTTCGTTTTCAAATCTGGCGGGCCGAGAGAGGCCGTACTGCTACTGCTGCTGCTGCTGCCATCGTCGTTCGTTCCTTCGCTTTTGAATTCAATGCTCCACAGGCAAAGATACATGTCGAGAAATTCCACCATGCATGTGATGCTCGTCGTCCACCATCGCCATCACCATGCAGGGCCCTATGGGTGATGGGTCTCCGATCGAACTCTGCTTCCTGTCTGCTTGCTTGCTCGCTCACTGCACTGTCGCTGCTGTGTGCTGTGTGCGAGCTACTGCTCATTGACCTACACTGGGGCTTTTGGACAAGGGAGACGCACTCGTAAAAACCTTATTGGTAGACATATATGCAAACACATAGACGACGTAATAAACTACTGAAATGGACATTTATGAGTTCGGCAGTGTTTAGTTACTTCAAAATTTCAAAATTTTTACAAGATTCTCCGTCACATCGAATCTTTAGACGCATGCATGGAGTATTAAATGTCGATAAAAAAATAACTAATTGCACAGTTTGTCTGTAAATGTCGAGACGAATCTTTTGAGCCTAGTTAGTCCATGATTGAATAAATTTTACCAAATAACAACGAAAAATGCTACAGAAACTTTACACCAACTTTTACACCATCTAAACACTAACTTCTTTAATTAAAGAGCTTCAAGAAGCAAGCATACTGTATATACAGGGTTCCACTTGCACAGTTGCATGCATGCATGCAGTTGTTTTCTTTTTCTTTTTTCTTTTCTGCCAGTCGTCCTCTGAATGATAGCTCTTTGTCTAGCTAGATAGGATAGCTGATGACTAGCTAGGCCACTAGAGCATGGTGCTGCCTGCGTCATGGCCTTGTTTAGATGTCCGATTATCACTGTGTTGCACTGTGTAGTACTGTAGCAATTTTGTTTTTATTTGATAACAATTGTCCAAACATTGATTAATTAGGCTTAAAATGTTCGTCTCGTAAAGTATAACAATAACTATGCAATTAGTTTTTGATTTCATCTACATTTAGTACTCCATGCATGTGCTGATATTTTTATGTGATGGAAATCTTCTTTTTGCATAGTGAAATTTGATGGCAAACTTTGGGATCTACCCATGCATACATACGGACATCTACTTTGGGATCTACCCATGCATACATACGGACATCTGAATTCTGCAGTATTGTAGTACAGTACACTGGTACTACTAGTAGAGTACTAGGAGATGAGACAGCAGGGTAGTAGGCTGGTTTAAAAGCGAGATAACGACGCATAGCTAGCTGCGTCGTGTACAGTAATGCTAGGATAGGGACTTGTAACCAAACGGTGGATCGACATACTGATGGATGCATAGCAGCTATCGTATGCGTGTCTGTCCAACGATGAGGCAGGTGCAGTGCAGAGGCATGCGCTACCTGCATTTTTGCACCAGCAGTAATACTAGCAATCAGCACACTAGAGTGCAGCTAGGCTATAGATAGGCTCCATATTTACAAAATAACTAGTGTGCATAATTAGGTTTTCTGAGATTATTAGCAGTACACGAGGAGGAGTATTTGCAAAGGGAGCAATGTGGAATTAGCCTTTTCTTTGTGCAGCTGCAGCAGCTAGCGGCAGAGCTGAGTAGTAAAGGAAGGTAAGGTGGTGGATGAGGCAGGCCAGTGCAGTGCAGGGCAGAGGAGAAGAAACTTCCTTGGAAACATCCATCTTCTTTGGCAGGGGAAATAATGAGGCCATCCATTTCAAATGTTGCCCCTTGTTTAGATTCCAAAATTCACCCCCAAATTCCACTATGCAAAAAGAAGATTCCCCATCACATCAAAATGTCGGCATATATATGGAGTACTAAATGTAGATGAAATCAAAAACTAATTGCACAGTTTTGTTGTACTTTGCGAGACGAACATTTTGAGCCTAATTAATTAAAATTTGGACAATTATTACCACTAAAAAACAAAAGGTGCTACAGTGTCGGGGGTGGCACTGTGCAGAGTCGGCCACCCCCGACTCAGGAAACTAAACGAGGCCTTGCAAGCAAGAGCTAGCCAGAGCCACCACCTGTGGTGGATCCGAAGAACGTTGGACGATGCTGCTGCAGCCTGCAGGGAATTCATGGCGATCGTCGATCGGCGTGGAACACTGGAATGTGTCTGAGCACGCAGCACGTCTGCTAGGATGGCAAACTTTTTTTTTTTGGTAAAATTTCTGTAGCACTTTTCGTTGTTATTTGGCAAAATTTATTCAATCATGGACTAACTAAGCTCAAAGATTCGTGCAAAAAAAAATTTTTGGCTCTTTTTGCCATCTAAACAGGCACCGCCGCATTATTGTTGTTGCTTAATGGAGACAGACCGTACGTGCTCTCCATGAAATTTACAGTACATAATAGTATCCTGTTATGTACTACAAAACATTTCCTGTTATGAATTGATTGTCAGCAGTAGCTAGCTACCACAAAGAATGTGGGTGTGTTTGGTTCGTCGTACGTCCAGGCAACCTTGGCAGTGTTTAGATCCCTTTAAACTTCCAAAAATCCCCGTCACATCGAATCTTTAGACGTATACATGAAGCATTAAATATAGGTAAAAAAATAACTAATTGCATAGTTTGTCTGTAAATGTCGAGACGAATCTTTTGAACCTAGTTAGTCTATAATTAGATAAATTTTACCAAATAACAACGAAAAATGCTACAGGAACTTTACACAACTTTTACACCATCTAAACACTATCCTTGTCTTGAGTCTTGACCAGGCAGCTAACAAGCCGTTGATTTTGAGGCATGTTTGGTTTCCCGCCACCCTTTAAACACATGCCTAGACCAGACGATTGCCTGTAAAACACATCTGGGCCAGACATTAACACCAGTCGTTCGATGTGGTTACGCGGTTGCCCGGGGGTGCAAGGCAAGGATTCAAACCAAACACGTCCTGAAACTCCTGATTGTCTAGTGGTTGGAATCGAAACAAGAGCTGCCCTACATGCATATAGATCAGTGCAACCGACGATACATATAGCCATATAGGGCCCTTGAGCATAGATAGCAGAGAGGATGGGGTGTTTTGTTTTGAAAGAGCAACACGGCACGTTCCTACCCGGTTGAGTTCATGAACCTATAAAACTTACTGTAGGTGAAACAAGGAGAGGAGCAGGACACTACAGAGTGGTACAGTACAATTGTACCAGCATATAGGCTGCAGACTAGAATTGAGGGACGGTTTAGTTCCTAGAAAATTTTGCAAAATTTTTCAGATTTCCCGTCACATCGAATCTTTAGACACATGCATGAAACATTAAATATAGATAAAAAATAAAATTAATTACACAGTTTAGACGAAATGGACGAGACGAATCTTTTAAGCCTAATTAGACCATGATTGAACACTAATTGTCAAATAACAACGAAACATGCTACAGGCTCATTTTGCAAATTTTTTTGCAACTGAACAAGCCCTGAATCGCCTAGCGCCTTGTTTAGTTTGCCTCAAAGTTCCAAGTTTTTTCACTCTCTCTCCATCACATCAATTTTTAACCGTTTGCATGGAGTATTAAATGTAGGTACAAAAAATAACTAATTACACAGTTTAGTTAGAAATCACGAGATGAATCTTTTGAGCCTAGTTGGTCCATGATTGGACAATATTTGCCAAATAAGACGAAAGTGGTACTATTTATCGGGTTGAAATTTTTTTCAATCTAAACAAGGGCTAGGTCTCGTTTAGATACCCTCTAAATTCCAAGTTTTTTCACTCTCTCCGTCACATCAATTTTTAGACGCATGCATATAGCATTAAATGTTGGTAAAAATAATAATTAATAGCACAGTTTGGTAATAAATCACGAGACGAATCTTTTGAGCCTAATTAGTTTAAAATTGGACACTAATTGCCAAATACAAATAAAAGTGCTACAATAGCTAGAGTTGAAAAAAAAATGCAATCTAAACCAGTCCCTAGGCTGCTCGATCGAGCTAGCTACTGAGTGCCCTATAGCATGCAGTCGTGGCGACGCAGCTACAGGCTCGGCAACCCATCCCAGATGAGGAAAAAATGAAACGATGCAGCCGACACATGGTCCACGCACAGCTCCGTGGAGAACAGTTTCCGTTTGCGTCCATGGTGGCCATCAAACGGGGGCGGCATGACGCAGGAGCCAGCGCGGCGAGCAGCATCCTGTGTGTCCAATGCAACTAGAGCCTGGCACAGTGGCATTGCTCCAGTGCAATGCACAGAGGCAGCGGCAGTGGAGGGCTGCCGGTGCACCTGTCCTAACGATACGTCGCCTCCCCGCCCGTTCACGTGCGCACGACGTAGTAGTAGTAGTAGTACGCGCCAACAGTGCATGGATGCGTGCTGCAGCTCGATCGGCCACGCTCCGGCCGTTACGGCGAGAGAGCAGGAGTATTATGTAGTTTACTGCGGCACGCACTGGCACGCACGACGTGGCGGCAGGCCGGGGTTAGGGCCTCTGTTGGCTGAGGATCTGATGGCTGAGGCTGTGTTCACTTCCCATACAAACCCAAAATATTTATTTCCTCTTCCATCCATCACATCGAATCTTTGAACATATGCATGGAGCATTAAATATAGGTAAAACAGATAACTAATTGCATAATTTGTCTGTAAATGTCGAGACGAATCTTTTAAGTCTAATTAGTATATAGCTAAATAAATTTTACCAAATAATAACAAAAGTTGCTACAGTAACTTTTCGCTCACTTTTCACCAACTGAACGATGGGAGTCTCGGATTACCGTACCATGGATTTTTCTTTGGGAGTTGCTATGTGCATGTGCATCTGCCTCTGCTATACGTTGTGTCGTGTGCATGCATCGGCGCATGGCATGCCATGCCCTCCCCCGAAACAAGGGTGCGTGTTCCCGCCTGTATCCTCACTGTGCTTGTTCCTCGTGCATGCGACCATCGCCGTCTCGCCGACCCCATGCCAAGGCTGAGGTGCTGCTGCGTGCGCTGGTGGTGACCGATGGCCGGCCGGCGAGGTCATCGGGTGTCCGAAGCGCAACCAAGCGAGGTGGGCGGGCGCGCGGGACACGGGCAAGAGGCCAACAGTGTGGGGTGAGGTGCAGCGGGCGGCGTGCCCTGCGTTCCGGCTCCGAGCCGTCGCCGTCGGCACCCCCTCCTGAACCTGTGATCTCGGATCGCGGAGTGAGTGAGTACGGGCACCCTGGACAGGTACCCCAGCCGGAGCCGCTAACAGGACACGTTGTCCGTCCGTCCGTCCCGCCGGCCCCCACTGCCCAGATCGCGGATGCTCCGGCCGGCTGCTCACCGATTCTTCTTCCTTCACCGTCCGTCACCATGGGATGATTACGATGATGATTCAATCCGATGCACGTCCTTTTCGACCTCTTCATTTTCATCATTCATTCAAAAAGAAGCCAAAAATGCACCCCTTTCATTTCCTTTATTATCCTTTTCTCTAAAGAACAGGGGCCTTTTTAGCTTCGGTCCTAACACAGACTTCTTCGCTTGAGCTACTTTTCAGCTATGGAACAGTGTTTTTCTCTCATAATATTTTAATATAAGTATCAGTATAAACTAAATTTTAGCATAAACGAATAGGTTGAATATACATAAAAAAAGGCAAACCCAGTGCCAGAGGCTCCCACACGAGTGGGGTCTGGGAAAGGAAATAACCGAAGCAAAGTCTTTCCCCCGCAAAAAATTCTGCAGAGAGACGACTTTAAACCCAGGACCTGGTGACTCGGCGAGCTAGCACTTACCTACTGCACCATGCCTGCCCTTCTTTCAGGTTGAATATACATACGAGCAGAAAGACAGAACAGTCCGTGTCAGGACCGGAGCTAATACAGTAATCGCGAAGAGCGTGCACGAGGGATCTCTGTCAGAATGCGATTATCCGTAACCCAGAACGATCACCAGCCGTACTACTACTACGTCTACGTGCACCCCTGATGTCGTCTACATCCACGGACCCAACACGTGACCAGCTTTTCCTCACGTTTCCTAGTGCGCGGACGGACGCACTCACCAATCCAATTCAAACCGCACGACGCCACTGCGGTTCCCTCGCACGCTTCCCGCTATATATAACCACCACTCCACCACCACACTCGCAGCCCGGCCGGCGGTGCTCCACTGACCACTGCTCGCAGAACCACCACCACACCACCGCCGCCCCGAGCCAGCAGCAGCGGCGTCGGCAATGGACCACGGCGGCGGCGGGAGGAGCAGCAGCCGGCTCCGGGACCGCCTGGCCAGGATGTTCCGCCCGAGCTCGCTGCTCCGCTCCACCTGCAACACCACCGCCCGCGCGTCCTCCTGCGCCTCCTCGTCTCCCGCCGGCGCGGGGGCCGCTTCCACGGCCAAGTCTCCGCCACCGCCGCCGCCCGCGGCGGCCTCCGCGTGCTCCTCCAGCCGCGCGCTGCTGGCCGCTGCCGCCGTCGCGCGCGACGGCGACGGGGACTCGTTCCTCGCCTCCTCGCGGCGCTACCTCGTCGGCCGCACCGAGTCCTTCTCCACCGCCGTCGACCGCCTCCACAACCGCCGCCGCAACCGGGACGCGGCGCAGCCCTCCCGCTTCTCCGTCGGCGCGCTGGCGCCGGCGTCTGTGGCGGAGAGGAGCAAGGACAAGGAGAAGAAGAGCCCGCGTGACGACCATCGTCTCTGCGGCAGGAAGAACGACAAGACGATGATCAGGATGAAGCTGCTCTCCAACCCCTACGGCTTCAGCAGCTCCGACGAGGACGCCGACACCGACGTCTTCAGCAGCGACGCCGAGGACGACCTCGCCGGCCGCGGCGTGTGCAGCAGCAAGAGGCTGGCCGGCGAATCGGCGGAGACCTTCTTCTCCTCGTCGCGGAGCTTCTCCTCCGACTCCTCCGAGTTCTACACCAAGAAGCAGAAGAAGAAAACGACGACTACGGCGAAGACCAAGCCGCCTAAGCCTCCGAGAGCACCGACGACGACGAAACCGAGCCATGGCCGCCAGAGCCAGGTCCATCCCGCCGCCAGCGCCAGGCGCCATCACCGGCGCGCGGCGAGCAGCTGCGACACGTGCGGCGTGCGCGACGGGTTCCGCCCCGTGGTGTCGGCGGCGGAGGAGCAGGTGCGCAGGGGGTTCGCGGTGGTGAAGCGCTCGCGGGACCCGTACGCCGACTTCCGGTCCTCCATGGTGGAGATGATCGTGGGGCGGCAGCTGTTCGGCCCGCCGGACATGGAGCGCCTGCTGCGCTCCTACCTCTCCCTCAACGCGCCGCGCCACCACCCCGTCATCCTCCAGGCATTCTCCGACATCTGGGTCGTCGTCCACGGCGGCTAGCCGGCGGCACTGGCACCGGCTCCGGCTAGCTGCTGCTGCTACTGCTACATAACTACCAGTACCAGCTTCGTCGTCCATCGTCATCAATAAGCTTGTTAAGAGTGCGCCGGGTTAATGAATGGAGCTTGTTGTAATCTTGTTCATGCAACTGTTCATGCATGATTAATCTTGTTAATTAATCCATTTCACATTGACTGATTTTGGTCTGTAATTTCGTGGATGCGGATGACAGCGACCGTGCACTGTGAATTTAGTACTCTAGTGTTTCTAGGCTCTGATGAGCTCCTGAAGCTGAGCCTTCAGATTTGGAAGTGGATTTGAGATTTGTTTGACCACAGAGATCAGACTATCAGAGAGAGACAGTGTCATGGCTTTGTTTGGTAGCTGAAACATAGATACTCCTAGCCCTTGTTTAGATTCCCAAATTCACCTCCAAAATTCACTATGCAAAAAGAAGATTCCCCATCACATCAAAATACCGACATATGTATGGAGTATTAAATGTAGATTAAATCAAAAACTAATTGCACAGTTTTGTTGTACTTTACGAGACGAACATTTTGAGCCTAATTAATCAATATTTAGACAATTATTAGCAAATAAAAACAAAAGTGCTACAGTGCTACAGTAGCACACTATACAGAATCGGACGTTACCGATTCAGGTAACTGAACAAGGCCCTGCACTGCATGTGCTGTTCCTGTGCGGCCGTTTGATTTTCAATCGGGGGTCAATCATTTGGACTTTTAGAAACCATGATGATGGCAACACTGCACGTACTACTCCAGCTCCATCATGTCACATGCATTATTTGTGTCGGCAAGGCAAGTGAGGCTGTGAGGGCATCTCATCGATCAACTGAAATTTCAAAACGGACCGGCCGATGAATCCTGTCGATGGCTGTCGTGAAGCAACTAGCAGCAGTACTGTCATATGCATGCATGACATCAGTGGCGGATTTTACACTAAATTTGAGGGGGTGCGCCTGTGGATGCATAGGACCTTATTGGAGGGGTGCATATATGCTGAAAATTCGATCATTATCACAATTTTTTTTTTTCATATTTTCGTAGGTGCGGCCGCACCCCTTGCCACTGCCCATGCATGAACACCAACACCAACACCATTGAAAAATGCACGCGTGTTTTCGGCCTTGTTTAGATTGGTGAATTGGGGAGAAAAACACTGTATCAGAATTCCTGTAGCATTTCGTTTGTATTTGGTAAAAATTATCCAAATTTTGACTAACTAGGCTTAAAATGTTCGTCTCGCAAAGTACAACAAAACTGTACAATTAGTTTTTGATTTCATCAACATTTAGTATTCCATGCATTTGCCGACATTTTGATGTGACGGGGAATCTTCTTTTTGCATAGTGAAATTTGGGGAGAGAATTGGGGAACTGAACAAGGCCTTCGTTTCAAAATCTGGAGAGTTGGCGGAGCACGGAACGCAAGCAATGCGCTGACAGTTAAGAGCTAGGATGCAGGACAAGCAATGTGAGGTCAGGCTCGGCACAAATTGACAGTGGCTACACGTCAAAAGGGCGCTTAAATAAATTGTAACACCAGCACCAACCACTTCAGTATACTACTACACTTGCTGTGTGTGCTGAAAAACGAGACATGCTGCCAAACAAATTCGAACAACCAGCTCCTATTCTAGCCATGTACGTAGAGTATACAGGTACAGCCAAGTCACAAACCGATAAAATTCAAACAATTCAGCAAGCAGGGGAGTGAGGGGTCGATATAAATTCTCCTGTGAGTGAGCATTACTCCTACTACATGGGTATGGACGCTCTTGCAGTGCTAGTTCTGCATCATACCATACCACAAGTCCACAAGGCAGATACGGAGTACTCCGTAGAGGCGTCTCCTCAAAAGAATATCACTTTTGGGGCTGTGGCTGCGCAAGAGGTCAATGGGAAAAAGGAATGGAAGATGGCAATAGAGTACATGCCTCGTCACTAGCTTGGGATTTGAGCCCTTTTAGCTTGCTGCCTGGCTTTTAACCTCTGGCCCTACCAGAATCAGATCAGCAGGTCCAAATCAAACTGGCTGGTGCAAGAGTGCAATTCTTGTTTGTGGAAGGGTTAAAATTTTTTAAGCCTAACCAAATGTATAATACCTTGGAGCCGGCGCTACCTTGGAGCAGGAGCTCCGCCTTTTCTCCAAGCTAGAAGAGCTTACAAAAGTGAATGATCTATGCATGCACCGAGACGGAAAGGCTCAGGCTGTAGGATAGGATACTCCAAACTCCAAAGAACATGCAGTAGAGTTTGCATTTGAACTTTGAAAAAGGTGACACAGCCTTGGCGCATTCTCCGAATCATGCTAATGGAAGTGTCTTGCTCGCTCGAGGTAGTAGGTTGGGATTAGGTTTGTGGGGCAGTGTTTCGTTAAATAGTATATTTGCTGAGCTTAAGGCCTTGTTCGTTTCTGCTTACAAGTATTGTAGAGAGCAAGACAAGAGATAACTGAATGACACGCCCTCTATCTGCATATGCATCGTCTTCGTTCAGTAACCAACCACTAGTAGAGCTTTAGGCAGGCACTGGTATATATCCGCTAGCACTTGTTGTATGCCGTCGGTCTCGGATACGTTTAGCTTCCTGCCTCAGCATTGCACGTGCCATGTACTATGTAACACTGAAGTTTGACTGCCTAGGCTTGACACTTGCCGTCCCTGCTGAAAACGGGCCATTTTCAAATGCTTGTTTACGTCCGGCCGGACACCTTTCCGGGATCGCCATCACGTCGTATCTGATCGAGGTAATGCCCATCATCAACGGTAATTTCACTTGGTATCGTTAGCTGGAAAGTTGTACTATAACTATTGTTTGACAGTGTTGCAATGTCCATCCTATGACTACATAAATAAACACAGTTAAAAGACTGTCAAAGAAAGCATGCTTAAGCATAGTAATGTAGTACTCCTAGGAGTATACATATGCTCCATAAAGCTAACTGTGTAGGCAAGATATAGTCTAGTATATGCTCCTGTGGTTAGTGCTCTCTGACGAATTTTTTTTCTTGAAACCAAGTGCATGTTCTCAGTCTCTCACTCGGAAGTCAAGCAAAAGGCTGTTCCTCTTTGACCTGGGTGTGCCGCACTGATCTAATCTGCTGGCGCTAGCTGGAGAGACCCATCGCCATGTGTGGAAGTCTGCTGGTTCGTTCGAGTTCGATTTCGATTTCGATGCATCCATCATGGCGTGGATGTGTCGTCCTCCACCTCCCGCTGTCGGAGGAAAAAAGAGTTTGGGAACAGAAAAAGGCGACCGGCCGGTCCGCCGTCGCTGGGCAGTGGCTAGTTTTCCGCCGGCCGGCGTGTGCATGCCTCGGTGTCCACGCACGCGCGCGCGTGACTAGTGGCGTGGAATGGATCATCGCGCAGCCTATCATGCACGCATCATGCGCCACATCACTGCACCTGCATGCGCTCCCCTCTGTCCGAAACGTCACCTCGGTCTCGGTGAGTGCATGGCCTGTGCGGCTGCGCGCGTCAGATCGGCTCGCCACGAGGAAAAGTGACCGTCATCGATCACAGGACGCTCGACGTACGTCGCCGTACGCGTCAACAGCCCGGCCGGAATGCCTGTGCCTTTGTGTAGTCACGCGTGCGTGTGTGCGCGCCCTGCGCCTCCTATGTTGTGTACAACGTGTCAACCTGTACGTACGTACGGCCCTGTGTTTTTTTTTGAAAGAGCTGAAGCAAACGATGATATGAATATGAACATGATGTCCATAGATCGAGCACATACAGCCGTGTCTAGCTTTTTCCCCTGTACAGTACGTTCCCATGTGCCCCTGCAACGCACGGAGGCACACCTGTACACTGTACTCCTACTTGTGTGTATAAGTGTATTCTGTAATGTACGCGCGCGTTGCCACTGCAATGCCCCGTGCATGCGTACTAACAGGCAGGCCGCAGGCGTGGGGCGGCGCTACACGGCCTACTAGCACCTTGTTTTGTTTAGATGGTCAGAAATTTAAATCTGGACTACTGTAGCACTTTTGTTTGTATTTGATAATTAGTATCTAATCATAGACTAATTATGCTCAAAAGATTCGTCTCATAAATTATAGCCAAACTGTGCAATTAATTATTTTTTTACCTACATTTAGTGCTGCATGCATACGTCTAAAGATTTGATATGATGGAGAGAGTGAAAATATTTTAACTTTAGCTCTCAACTAAACAAGGCCTGGCTACTCCCTTCATTCCAAATTATAAAAGATTTCAAGAATCTTGGAGAGTTAAAGCATCTTAAGTTTAACCAAAATTATAGAGAAAATTATAAAAATTTATAACATCAAATAGGTATACTATAAAAATATAATTAATAAAGAATCTAATGGTACTTAATTGGTGTCATAAGTATTATTTTCTTATCATATAAATTTAGTTAAACTTGTGATCTTTTGACTCTCCAATATAGTTTAGGGCCTCGTTTAGATCCGAAAATTTTTGGGGAAAAATTCCTGTAGCACTTTCGTTGTTATATGGCAAAATTTGTCCAGTCATGGATTAACTAGGCTCAAAAAATTTGTCTTGACATTTACAGATAAACTGTGCAATTAGTTATTTTTTTATATACATTTAATGCTCTATGCATACGTCTAAAGATTCAATGTGATGGGTACTGTACAAAATTTTTTAAAGTGCTTTTGAACTTAACAGGGCCTAGGATGGAGCAAGTACTCTAGCTAGGAAGTGAAGCAACAAAGCGCATGCCGCAGTTATTGCTGGGCCAACCCAAAAGCGAGCGAATGCGGTTGCAGCCTCGCAGGAGAGGATCCAGTCCAGCACAGCAGGAAGCTGCGGGCTGCGCTGCACGACGCGGCGCCGCAGGCTGCCCTTGGGCTGGCCTGGCTCTGCCTCTGGCTCTGGCTGGCCCCCTGGCCGGGATCCCGTCGCTGGCCGGCCGGCGCCAGGCAGTCAGCGGCTGCGCCGGCAGCATGCATGCAGGCAGCAGGCGAAGAAAGAGCTCGACTCGTTCGCCGGCACGGCCGCGCTCTGTCGTCGTTCTGACCTGCATCGGAATGCATGCCATGCGCAAAGCCTGCCTTGGGCACCGTTTGGATGCCAAAATTTTTGGCAAAACGCTACTGTAGCATTTTCGTTGTTATTTGGCAAATATTGTCCAATTATGGTCTAATTAGGCTTAAAAGATTCGTCTCGTCCATTTCGTCTAAACTGTGTAATTAGTTTTATTTTTTATCTATATTTAATGCTTCATGCATGTGTCTAAAAATTTGATGTGACAGAGAATCTGAAAAATTTTGCAAAATTTCTTGGAACTAAACAGCCCCTTGGTACGTACGGGGCGACGGGCGCGCGTGGGCTGGCCGATAAGCTAGGGCTCGTTTAGTTGATAAAAAGTTATAATTTTTTTGACCGTAGCATTTTCGTTTTTAATTGACAATTAGAGTTTAATTATAGATTAACTAGGATTAAAAATTCGTCTCGTGATTTATAACAAAATTGTATAATTAGTTATTTCTTTTATCTATATTTAGTGCTCTATACATACGTCTAAATATTCGATGTGATAAAGAGAGTGAAAAAATTAATTTTAGCTTTCGGGATCCCGAGACACGGGACTGGCATCGGAGGGGACGCCCACTGGGCTGCGTGCAGATGGCCCTGACAAGATCTTGTTTTTGAACAAGTGGAGCCCGCCTTCCAGACTGAGAAAACGCACGCGTGATTTGTACGTTACCAAACTAGTCCGTGCTTGTAGATGTCTCGGACGGGCTGGGATATATGGGTTTTAACAAGGCCCGCGTGTTTGGCCCGGCCCTAACTATAATGTGAAAATGATAATCTTTTTTTTTGAACGGGAAACGATAAGGTTTAGGGATCGTTTGGAACACATGATTTTAAAGGAATTTCAAAGGAATCGAGTTCCTTTGTTTTGCTGACATCATGCACCGTTTGGAATGGAGGAACTAGCCTCCTGATTCCTTTGGAAAGGAATGTTTTGATTCACAAAATGCAGGAATGAGAACATCCAGTTGAAACCAATGGTTTCGCTGAAGTCCGAGGCGTGCTATCGTGCGAGTGAAACGGACGGGAGTAAGGCGCAGCAAGACAGAACAAGAAGTGGAAATCAATGTGACTACCAAATTAATTTCAACAAATCAAAACCTTTTTTGCAAATATAAATAAAAACGGGTCGGAGAAATCGAACTTGTCTTCGCAAATATAAATCAAAACACAAGAAGATCAGGACAAATTTAACCATTCGCAAGCAAGAACAGACCAAATAGATCGATTTCCTGCCGGCCTAGTGCGATGGTGTTGAACACCCTTGACGAGTGACGAGCCTCCATGCCTGCCGCAAGCGTGCCATCTTGCGATTCGCGGTTGCCACCTATAGCCGCTACACCTCCTTCGCTTGCTACGTGCCTGGCTCCTTGCCTAGATGAGGATGAGGCCATGGCTCTTGTTCGTGCGTGGAGAACGATGGGGCAAACCTGCCAAAGAATGGATAAGAACGGTGGTGTATGGTGAATGTAGCTGGACTGAGTCCATAGACCAGGTGACCCTACAGTAAAAGTCTCCTTCCATCTAAAATGTACGTGCGCGCATGTCGAGTCTATTAAGCCTGCTATATGCCTTCAATATTTTCTTTATTATTCTTAATTCTCACATTCCCTTGCTCACTATTGCTGCATTCCAAACACCTCATTTGTCACGATCTAGGCGGGCTGTGGAAGATTTGGGGCGAATTTGGGTTTCTTTATTGCAAACTGGATAACAGAGTTTCGATACAGGAGCGGTAGAACCGCTGATTTCTATCTGTACTCTATAGATGCTAAGACTATTCTGTTATCCTTCCATGCCTTCGTCTGAAGCTTCACCGGTCTATATAGGCGGCGGCCTCCTCCACGCTGTTGCCAGACAGGCAACCGCATTCCCCTTCTATGCTTACAAGTGGGACCGCTCTGTCAGGTAATGCTCCTGACACTCCCCCTCTCTTAGCAACCAGCATGTCCTCATGATGGTATCTTCACATCCGCTTCATCTTCCCAAGTAGCCATAGAGTCTGGTAAGGGTTCCCATTTTACCAACACTTGTTTGACCATGTGTGCGCCTCTCTGAATCAACCGATGGCTCAGAATCTTCTCAGGTTTGATCAGCTTGTCTGGTTCTGTGCAGATCGAAGTCAGATCTTCAGTTATTTGCACCTGCTGCGGTATCTGCTTCTTCAACTGAGAAACATGCAGTACCGGGTGGATCTTGCTTGTAGCTGGTAGATCAAGCTTATATGCTACCTCTCCCACACGTTGCAGAACTTTGAATGGACCATAGTACCTAAATGAGAGCTTCTTATTCGACCTTTGAGCCACCGAAGATTGTACATAGGGCTGCAATTTCATGTATACCATATCTCCAGGTTCAAAACTGCGTTCCCCCCGATGCTTATCTGCTTGAGCTTTCATTCGGTACTGAGCTCTTTGTAACTGCTGTTGAATGATCTTGGTCAACAGTTCCCTTTCTTTCATCCACTGTTCCAAATCCGGGACAGAACAGAGTTGCAATTTTGAGATACCCAGATGGCGAGGGCTTTGACCATAGAGTACTTCAAATGGTGTCCTTCCCAAAGCCGAGTGGTATGTGGTATTGTACCAGTATTCCGCTACTGAGATCCATTTGCTCCACTGTCTTGGGCAAGAGTGAACTGTGCAGCGCAAGAACCCTTCTAAACACTGATTCAATCGCTCCGTTTGTCCATCCGTTTGCGGATGGTACGAAGAGCTCATTAGTAACTTTGTGTCGGTTAGCTTGAACAGTTGTTGCCAGAGAGCACTGGTGAAAACTGGATCTCTGTCAGACACCAACGCCTTGGGCATCCCATGCAACTTATAAACACTGTCCAGATAGATCTTAGCAATCTGCAAGGCTGAATAAGGGTGATGGATCGGTATGAAATTGTCACAGAACCTCCTAATTATGATGGCCCACAAGTACACGTCATTGTCATAATGACCTCTGACAGTCGTACTTATGTTCACCATAACTTAAAAGGCCTGCTTTCCTCCGAACAGGATCCAATCACAGGAGTATTGCAATATTACAACAGTTTATTCAAAATATTCAACAGAGTAAAGTAGCGGAAGTCTTACAATAACATAGGTTTACAAACCAGTTTTCAAACTTCAAACCTTATGTACATTATTACAAACCATTAGTAGAGAAGTATTGGTAGTAACTTTATTACAACACCCAAACGAGATGCCTTGCCCAAAGGCCACACAGTCTACTCGTCGTCGCTTTCTTCAACCACGACGGTCATGCAACAAGGCTCGAAGCAGACTTGTTCATGAACCGCACCTGCAACAAGGGGTTCAACAAACCCTGAGTACGAAAGTACTCAACAAGACTTACCCGACTAAGACAAAGACTCCAAGGGCATGCTAGCTTTAGGGAATCAAGGTACGGGTAAATCAGAATCAAGATTTTCTTTTGCAGAAAAGCTTACTAAGGTAAGTCCTTATCTTCAACATTTTACTTTTACCATTGATGGTTCATTAACCAAATCTAGGTGATTCTAATCTAGATCAAAGTAATTATCATCAAAACCTTTCTTATTCTTTCTTTCAATTCCAGTTCTTAGCTACGATGTTGGTGCCAGGCCAAGACTCCTTTCTCGTAGAGTAACGACGATTCGAACCGCTTCATTTACCCAGCTGGGGATTCCTAACCACCCGACATATGTAGAACCGAATCTAACATATATCAACTCTTACCCGAATAACCCAAAACCAGAACGTGTCCATCGCCACCCGAGAGCACAGTACTCCTCGAACCCGGCCACATTCTAGCCCCGAGGGTACACGTTACTCTCGCCATCTCTCCACTCCCAGTGCGAGGTTAGACGTTCTCGTAATGGACTAGCCAAAGTAAGGCTTACCCGACAGGGGCACATGGCTAGTACTAATAAAAACTCCATGACACGAGGGCCAACAACGTACGGTCCTTAACTGATAAGGCGGAAACAATACATTGGGACTCCTCTCCCAATGCACGTTAGCAGTGGCCAAACCACCCGCCCGATCTTACAAGTTCTTTCAGATATTTCATTATTCATTCAGAATGCCGTCATGGCTATGTAAACATTTCATTTAAAAGCTTAACTTCTAGGCATAGCGAAGCATACTACGCATTTTCTGTAAAACAGGTATCAAGGTAGTATTGCAATAATCAAGGATGATAATGCAGCAATTAGGTTATCACTCAACTCCTAATTACTTAATGCAATAAACCATAATATAAATAATAAAACATTTATAAAATTCAAGGTAGGGTTTAAATGCACCGGGGCTTGCCTTGCTCGGACACGACGACTGACTCAGACTCGGAGACTCCAACGTCTGGCCCGGAACCCACTGACGATCGCTCTTCTCCGGAAGCTTGCTCGACGACTTCGGCTTCTTCGAAAGCGGTGACTACACGAATACATAACATGCTTTAACATGATGCTCAATGATAAACATGATGCTTGATGATAACATGCCACGTTTACGATTCGAGTACAACTTCCCTTCACGGTACAGTCGTAAGCAGAAAACCTACTAACTAATAGCAACGAGTTTTCCGCGATACCAGCTTTTAACCTAACAAGTTACTAACGAGCTCAATCATGAAATTAAAGTGCCAGAGATCACCAAAGGATAGTGACCTAAGGACATCACTCAATCAAAAGGCACACAACACTTAAAGTTCTCAAATTAACATTTATTTTCTATTTAAGTAATTAGGGCATAATTAGGAATTGATCAAACTTTATCTAAACAAGCTCAAACTTTTTCTATGGGTTAACAATGATTTATAACAGTGCCATAATTAATTTCATAATTTTTGGATAAATAAATTAATTATTAAAATTACTGGAAGTTGCATTTAATCTTTATTGGAACCAATTATTTCTATTGCATAAAGTATTCAAATTCATGATTTAACATTTTTCCTAGATAATTTATACATTGAGAAGCTTATACAAAAATTTTCATGAATTTTGAAACTCTACACAATTTTTAAACAAATAAATAAATAATCAACACTATTCATTTATTTGAAAAAGAAAAACAAAAACGAAAATCAAAAACTGAACTCGGGCCGCTTCTCCTCGGTCCGGCCCGTTAGCGCGCCCGCGCCCGCACGCGATGGCCCAACCGCGGCCCAGCCCGCTCGCTCGCCCGCGCGCGTCGTCTCCCTCTCTATCTCTCGCTGACAGCTCGTCCCCACCTGTCATCCCTCACCTCCCGCTCGCTCTCGCTCTCCCGCGCGCTTGCGCGCTTGCCCGCGGTGGCCGGCCGGTGACCAGTGCCCCGGTCGACAAATTGAGCTGACCAACACGCTCTACACCACCTCACGAACCCGTTTTGCTAATTTGCGCCATGGTTGGAGCCCTAATGACCCGCGAACGACGGCGATGGCGGCACGGTGGCCGCGGAAGCAGCACGCCGGCGACTACAAGGCGGTAGAGATTAAATTGAAAGGTTGGGAAGCATTAGCAGCTCACAGCGATTGCAGGGAAGGTCTTGGTGGCGACGGGGAGCGGCTGGAGTGCTCTGGCCACGGAGAGCGGCTTTGGTCGCCGGAGTTGAGCACGGGAAGCGATGGTTCCGGTGGAATTGGGCTGGCGCGGGTGGTTCACGAGGTGCGCGAGGATGTGGCGATGCTGTTGGTGCGACTGGCGTGGCCGGAGGCGGTCCGGTGGCGGCAGCGGCGAGCGGTGGAGCTGCGCGGCGGCGGCGGTGGCGGAAACGATGAACGTCACGGCGAACTACGGTATATATAGGCAACGACCCCGGTTACTTCACCAGAAGACGCGAGTCGTCGAGCTGGCGATCGAGAACACGCCTGGAAGCCGGCCGAAGCCGTCCGGCGTTTCGCCGGCGCCCATACCGCGCGGTGGTCGTCGGTGATACGCCGGCGCACTGTAGCTGTCCCCCCCCAAATTTTGAAATTCAAACTGTTTTCTCAAATTACTTTCAAATTTGTATAACAACTTGAAAATCTTCCAATGTATGAAATCTTCAGAATTTCAAGCTCTACAAGTTTGGTATTGAACACTTTTTCAAATTCTGCTTGGATTTTGAAATTTGAGTTCAAAATCAAAAAGGGACACATTTTTCAGATTTGGTAATTTAGAAATTACTTTTGATTTTACATTGAAACTTCAAAATCTCCAAACATCAACGTTGTTTATCTTGACTAGATCTACAACTTTGCTGTTCAAAACTTTTTCAAAATCAGCCTCCATTTTAAAATCTTAGTTTGGGGACAAAAATGATTTAAAACTGAAATTTGCTTATTTTCAAATTACTCCACATTTTACACTAAAACTTTGAAAACTCAAAACACCAAAGTTGTAGCCCTTGAAAAGTTCTACAAACTTGGTTTTGAACTTTTTCCCAAATTTTGTTTAGATTTTGAATTATTTCAAAAGGGGTAAAACAGGGTTTTGAAATTTAGGGTTTTTGGAGGGATTTCAAATTGGAATTTGTTTCTACTTTGATTTGTGATTACTTAGTGATCAAAACCTCACCCAAGGGCATCATTTGGACCAACATGACATAGTTGACCAAATGTCACTCTTGGTTGACCAATTTACTTTCGAAATTGTTTTACAGTTCTCCCCAGATTTGAATTCGAATTCGAATCGGAAAACTCGCGACAAGTTTTGGGACTCCAATTCAAACTCAAATTTGGAGCTTCATTTTAGATGTTGTACTTGAGCTCATACCCTACACTTGACACTAGTGTGCAACACAGTCGCGCACTTCAAATTACGCAGGGCATGGACTAAGTATTTGCGGTGGTATTCGAAATTAGGGTTTTCGATTTCGGAGCACACCACAGAGAAACACATTCAACCTAATGAAGTAAACTTGCTTTAGTTGATGCATAACAATGTTAACTTAACAAGGATGCTTTGCGATGCATTATGATGACATGGCAGATTAATTAGCACTATAACACCCGGGGTGTTACAGCCCTTCCCCCTTAAAGAAATCTCGTCCGAGATTTAAAGCCTTGAGTTAAGTAATGGAAAAGGAAACGTGTCAAGCAAACACGTCCAAGACTTGTCTACAAAACAGGTAGGGGTTTTCTGCATTACAAAGATTTTAAAAGGATAGGTTACAATTTAAAGAAGAAATTGCAACCTAGATAGAAGCAAAGAACTCCGGGAAATTCTCCAACAGATAATCTTCCGATTCCCAGGTGGCTTCCTCTTCTGAATGTTGATCCCATTGTATCTTGTACCATTTAATTGTTTTACTCCGGGTAACACGATCCTTTCGATCCAAGACTCGGACAGGATATTCAGAATATGTCAAGTCAGGCTCAAGTTCAACCCCCTCCACATCAACAACTTGATCAGGCACTTGCAGACACTTTTTCATCTGTGATACATGAAACACATTGTGCACGGCTGACAGTTGTTCAGGCAGCTTTAATCTATATGCCACCTTTCCACATTTCTCAATGATCTGAAAAGGACCAATATAACGCGGTGCGAGCTTGCCTTTGACTCCAAATCTATTAACTCCTTTCATGGGTGACACTTTCAGATAAACATAATCTCCCACTTTAAACATCAAAGGTCTACGCCTTTTATCTGCATAACTCTTCTGTCGAGACTGAGCAACTTTTAAGTTCTTTTGTATCTGCCTAACCTTTTCTTCTGTTTTCTTTACTAGATCAACTCCATAAAACCATCTTTCTCCTGGTTCTGACCAGTTCAACGGAGTTCTGCACCTGCGGCCATACAATGCTTCAAACGGTGCCATTTTGATACTCTCTTGATAGCTATTGTTGTATGAGAATTCTGCTAACGGTAAACATTCATCCCACTGATCTTGATAGGTGAGAGCACAGGATCTCAACATATCTTCCAAAATTTGATTTACTCTTTCAGTCTGTCCCCCAGTTTGTGGATGATAGGCTGTACTATAAAGAAGTTTAGTACCCAACGACTTTTGAAACTGTCTCCAAAATTGCGAAACAAATTGAGTACCCCTGTCACTAACAATTGTTTTAGGTATTCCATGTAAACTCATAATCCGAGTGACATATATTTCTGCATATCTAGATGCTCTATAGTCAACCTTCACAGGTACAAAGTGAGCTGGACTTTAGTCAAACGGTCCACAATGACCCAAATCGAATCAAAGCCTCTTGAAGTCTTGGGTAACCCAGTAATGAAA